>CM062805.1:112121747-112605829 GCA_031772625.1 Pinus tabuliformis
CTCAAACATGTCAAACAAAAAAAATCTTGAAGAAGAAGGGAACGAAATATTTTTAATCTTGTTTCTCTCCTCTCAATGATAGATGCTGAAATAACATATGATTTCATAGCATTCCTAATTGCATGTTTTTCCTTCTACCTAATCTACCTACCTTCACCGATGTTGATAAAAAAAAAAAAAAAAAATTAAATCTATGTTCAAAATATAATGTTTTAATTTCACAATGGATGTACACCCAATAAAATGAGATACCAAACATGCACTACTTGTTTATGAAAACTAACAATTATTACTTGTACTTGTTTAGATATGCCACCAAACAATCAAATTGCGGCCAAAAACAAGTGGCGGCGTATTCTTTATGCACAACAAAAGGACCGAATAAATGCACGTCGTCAACTACTTTATGAAACCACAACAACCCTACTACTTCCTCTACATCCCTTCCCACCTCAAATGCTCTCCCACCTATACAAACCAACCCACCGCACATTCATAAAATCCAATATAACCCTCCCCTTAATGAAGAACACCGTCGCTTTCGAGAAAGGATTGATGGACTTTCTACCTTGCATGTTTGCACAATATGCAAGGAAGCATACCCAGGAATGAAAACAAAGCTTTCCCACGGTAGACTCTCTTGTTTTCGTTGTGCATCATCTAAATCTACCAATCGTTTTTCTGAACTAAACAACATGGACCCTGGAGAACAACCCAGTGTCCTTCACCAATTAACACAAGTTGAAGAAATGCTCATTGCACGTGTCAACCCCATTCTACAAGTCACTCATTCCCGTGGTGGCCAATACAAATATAGTGGACATACAATTAGCTTCCCTCAAGACATCACCACTATTGCCAAATACTTACCCCGGATGTTGTCTGACTTAGACATCCTCATTGTGAAAAGGCAAAATCCATCTAAAAAGGCTTACGAATTCTTCGTTTGCAAATCGCGTGTCCTTGCAGCCCTTGAATACAAAATAAAATATGACCCTTACTATCGTGATGTTCAATTGAATTCATCTGCAATTTCTGTGCTGCCAGATCACCCTACAGACATTTCTTCTCTTCTCCACAGTGTAACCACCTCCTCTTTTGAACCCCATCAAACCACTACTGATTCTACTTATAATCCTGATGTCATGCTACCTCCATTAGAAATCCAACCCTCTTCTTTCGTTCCAGTCCTCCCAAATTCATGTACTGAGCGTGACCACATTTGTAACTATTTGCACTTGACCCATTCAAGTTCAACAAGCTCTATCGATTGGCCTCCAATATCTTTAACTGCTATAAATGAATACAACACCATCGGCCTCTTTGCCATGGCATTCCCCACACTCTTCCCTACAGGCATCGCAATGATCATGCAACCAAGACTTACAAAAGTTGAAATGCATGAATATGCTTTGCACTTGCTGCACTACCATGATAACCGCTTTGGCCAACACCCAAGATTCTGCTACTATCTTTATAACATTCTAATGCGCCACCGTAGCCAAGCAACAGCTAGTGTTTTCGTGAAGAAGTACATTGAGAACAACTTGCCAACAACGGTTTTGGACCTACGCCAGTGTCTTCATGACTCTCCAGATTCACAATTGCTAGAGCAAATGATGAGGTTCGGTTCAGCTCTACGAGGAACACGGTCTTTCTGGAACAAACGACGATCTGAGCTGACTGACATGATCACGCAAATAGGAAGCCCAACATTCTTCTTCACTCTCAGTGCAGCTGATACTAAATGGCATGACTTGCACACGATCATGCCCACCAGTGTTCCTTCCAATTCAATCAACCCCTTCCAATGGAAAATCCAAAACATTATTAAAAACCCACATCTAACAGCCCAATATATGCATTGTAGATTTACAATTTTCCTTGAAGAAATCCTTCAAAAAGGCCTCCATGCAATCGACTACTGGTGCAGGTATTATTTAATATCCATTTCCCTCTACATTAATTTTATACAATGCATATACATGTATTAACCAAATGTAACCTTCATATTATATTTAGATACGAATGGCAACATAGAGGATCTGCACACATTCATGGCTTCCTCTAGCTACAAAATGCACCAAACATGGACACACTTGATTGGGACAATGCATTGGAAGTTGCTAATGCACAGAAATATTTCGACCACTACGTAACTTCTTGGAATCCACATCAGGCAGAACACCGAACTATTCCGCTTCACCAATCAACAATTCATAGCCTGTGTCTCCTTGACACAGCAGCAATATTCACGGCCAATCAGTTCGAAGACTATACAGAGCTCGTCAACTGCGTTCAACGTCATACAAAGTGTCATGAATCTTCTTGTCTTTGTAAGAAAGACAATGTGCTTAGCTACCGATATGGAGTACCGTGGGAATTGAAGTCCACTTCTTCACTTTTCATTTAATGATAAAGGTCATAAAACCTACGTCCCTGCTCGCAATGATGAAAGATTGAATATTCACAATGCCGATCTACTCTCTATCTGGAGAGCAAATGTTGATTGCCAACCAGTCCTTTCTCGCCATGCTGTATTGAAATATATTTCAAAGTATGCAACAAAAGCAGAGACAAGATCTGAGAGCTACCGTCAAATGCTATCACGGCTATCACAAAGTGCCCTTCCAGAAGCACCTACTGGTGGTGTCATCCGAAAACTCCTTACAGAAACCATTGCAGATAGAGAGATTGGTGCACAAGAAATATGACATATGTTACAAAAGCTACCTCTCTCTATTTGCAGCCGTACATTCCGTTCTTTGAATTTCAACTGGGCTATTTTCAAACGTGTTTCGCAAGATACTGAAAATCCTGGTTCGGCACCAAACTTTATCGTTGCATATATGAACAGGCCTGCCTCACTAGAACCCCTGCCCCTCCTTGAAGCTGCTCGCTCGTGGTCATATTCTGCCCAACAGAGAAAAAAACACTGGAAACACATATTCCCCCCAATGATTGTACATGTCTTGCCCTGTTACAATGTCATTCCTTCCTCTACTAATCCTTCTTATGCCACCTTCTGCTGGAGTGAATTACTCTTGTATTTCCCCTTCCGAACACTCCCTGATGATATTGGTTCAACTGATGCAGAAATTATTGCACACTGGGAACAAAAGAAGGGTGCATATACACCATGGCATGTCCATCGAGAACCCAAAAACCCACAAAGCCCACCTACTGAAGATCAAACTACCCTACACACACCTCCTGATTCGATGCAGATGAATGAATGGCAAATCCTCTCTCAACTACACCCAAGTTACAATATTGCAATTGATGACCTCGACATGATTGGCTACCGCGACTTCGATGTCAACCACAATTGGTCACAAAATACTGTCCCTCCCCCTTGCAAGAAACTGCCATCAATTTCATTGAATTCAACCGCTCAACAATTCAAAACCAACATCATTCTTTTTCCAACCTTCCCCATGATCATACATTATCCCCTACCCAAAACATAGCTTCTACCACTGCTTTTTCACACTTCAAAACCCCTTCGCCAAAATCCCCACGCAAAATCATCGTACAAGGAACAGCTGGCACAGGAAAATCCCATTTGATTAAATGTCTGCACCAAGAATTTGTGGAAAACTCGCCAGCAAACAAGAACCCTTTATTGTTACTTGCACCAACCGGCGTTGCAGCTTTCAACATAAATGCCCTCACAATTCACATGCAGTCCTCGTCAATGGCGCGCTTGGGAAGGTCATCTCAATATTTTATTCAATTGACTCAAAGCCCCCAACTTTACCATCCTTTGTGGTTGTTGACTTTAGACAATACAGAGGAACACCGTGGGACATTTCACAACCAACATATGTACCCATTCCTCCCATCACAAGGGGTACACGCCGTCAGATACCACTTCAAATGGCATGGGCTTTAACGATACACAAGTCACAAGGAATGACATTAGACAAAGCAACAGTGGACATCGGCACCAGAGAACGCCAAGGGCTAACATTCACTGCAATTTCAAGAGTGCGGTCACTAGCAGACATACACATCAATCCAGCATTCCCATTCTCTCGCATTTCAAAAATGCACAAGAATCCATATCTTAAGCGTAGACAGCAAGAGGAATCATTCCTTGCATCAAAATCTATTCAAGATAATACACTTTAGCCAATCGTACAACCTGTCTTCCAGAATTACCCTCATGGTAAACACCACTCACTACATAACCAAGTTTCACATAGATTTGCTTGCTATTACATTTAGTTTCATATGATTTTATACTCATTTGGAATCGTTTAATTTATTTTGAATATTCAAACAAAATCGTCAAACATATTCATTGTCACTTATAATGTTTCCTTTTTGGATGGCAACAGGTATGGATACATGCTACCTACGAAGGTTGTATGAGTGTTGCGAAGAAATTCAGCAATAGGAACTTACGTTACAAGATATGCAGACAAGGATCTTGCCACAACAATCAATGCCACTTTACCGTTTGCGCCCAGCCATTAAGTTGTTAAAGAAAATAAGGAAAATACTTAAGATAACAATTCACATCCATGAAATGGATGCACACAGGCAAATGCGCCATCAATCGCAGGAACAACTCGCACAATATGGCACCACAATAAACACTAACTGGTGTTGTCGATGCCATGGCCCATCATGCATATATGATTAGCTGCTCATTCTCACTTACATCTCTACATGATAGAATGCTTTTATTGTACATATGTTTAGAAGCCAACGAATACTTTCATTGTATATATGTTTAGTTATAACTTACCAAACACATCTCTATGTGTAGAGTGACTTTTCCCTGTTGACTTTAGGGTCTTCAGATTATTATGGATGTTGAGCGTTTTAGCTCTGGCCGGAACCAAACTCTGTTGTTTTGTTCTCGTTTTGTTAAGATCTATTTATGTAATTCATGGAATTACAATGTTTAAATTTCTCTTTATAATTTACAGTGGTTATATTCTCCACTGAGTTTTGTATGGCTGTGAATGTAATCAGTAAATAGGTTGGGCGTTATCCTTTTCCTTGTAGTATACATATATGCATTTTGGTATTTTATGGCTAAACACTTGGTTTGAAATAGTTCTGCAATCAAATCTTACATGTTGGGCATGTAAATAATTCCATTTCTGAAATCACAAAGGAATCTACCCTACTTTTACGTTGTACCATTTTAGTTTACACACGCATTAATCAATTCAGCTGAAATATTCCCTCTGGCATTGGACAATTGTGGACTCTCAATAAGTTTCTAACCAGTCACAACAATATATCAGGGACTACCCTAGTGGAACTTACTAACTTCTCCTCACTGTTGTGGCTTTCTCTTTATCACAATATGTTGTATGTGGAGCTTCCAAAAACGATAATATCATGGAAAGGTCTTTCTCAACTTAACCTTGCCAACAACCAAATCACATGATCAATTACTGCGTCACTTGGGCTGTTGCCTATTCTTAACAACCTTGACCTCTCAAACAATTTGCTTTCAGGGGAAATACCCCTTGAATTAGATAATCTCAAGTTGAGCTTTCTTAATGTGTCTGGCAACCACTTGTCTGGCTCTGTCCCTATTGGTTACAATAATCTGGCATATAATGAAAGTTTTCTTCACAATCCAGGCCAGTGTGGAGCTGGGCCATTAAGGCTTCCTTCATGCTTCCATGCATCTGAAAATCATAGACATAGGGTATTGATTTCGATTATTGTTGTGGCCATAGTAGTCTGCTTGATTGGTATAGGTTTCCTCCATAAGAGACACAAGATTTTCGTGCAGGTTAAAACAAGTACAGAGTCTTGGAAACTCACATCCTTTCACATGGTTGACTTTGAAGTGTCAGACATTCTGAATGGATTGACAGAGTATCATGTTATTGGAAGTGGAGATGTTGGCAAAGTGTACAAGGTGGCATTGGAAAATGGTAATATTGTTGCTGTGAAAATGTTTTGGAATAACGAGAACCCACGATCTGTCTAAGAAAAGAGATTAGGAATACCAACGTTGTAAAGCTGCTTTGCTGCATCTCTGGTTCGGATTCTAAGTTGTCAGGCAAGAAATTGATTGTGGTGGACAGGTAAAAAAGAATAAACAGAGGGTTTTTATTTCCCTTTTAGAGGCTAGATCTTCAAGGTAGAGATGTTCAGTGTTGGGCTTCTCGTGTCCATTTATGCTTACTTCTCCTCTGTTCTAAAGAGATGATCAACTATTTGGTGAGTGATACTTCGGGCATCTGTAACTTTGTAATGTCTATCAATCTGCCCGAGGCGAACCTGGGACCTCTCTATGGCAGATCTCTGCACTATTGATGTGGACTAAGAGGAGAATATATGCACAAAAACCCCATGGTATTCTTGACTGGTTGTAACTGTCAAAATAAAGTAAATAATGTTCTCAAAGTGCATGCATGCAGGCCTAATCTGGAAAATATCAGAGATCTATAACGTTCCAGCCATGTAAATAGATGTTGATAACAATGAAAGCAAGTGTGTAGCATTGTAAATAAATAGAAAGGATCTTTTATAGATTGAAGGATTAGTTTTCTAGTTTGAGTTTGACATGTTTTTGGCCTTTGTGTCTGTGAAATGCATCTGGTGCTTTTACGTTCAGTGGGGGATGAAAGGATATGTGTAGCATTGTAAATAGGTAGATCATATAGCGAATTATGTACAGAATGATCAGTTTTCTTGCTGAATTTAACATGCTTTTAGCCATTTTATTTCTGAAGTGCATTAGGTGCTTCCACGTTCAGTGTTGCTATGCAGATAGACTCTAGATTCACTAAAGAGTTTAAGTACAAGAAGTGAGGTGACGAGATGGGATTTGTACTCAGTTCAAATCTAATTTCATTTAACAATTTAGGGACTATAAATAGGGTGATGGGACTTATATTAATTTACAAATTGAGGTTTTTCAATGGCCATGCCTTAGAGTAAACTTGTAACCCATGTATGGAATCTAGACAGTGGATTCAATGCAGTGAACATAAACAAATAACCTGGTTCTGGACAATCTGATATGGTTCTAGACAGTGTATTGAATGCATTGAACACAAACAAATACCCTGAAAGAACCTCGTTCCAGAGTATGATCTGGTTCTAGACAGTGTATAGAATGCATTGAACATAAACTATTAACCTGAAATAACCTGGTTTGATGTCTATGCTCATCATGATAGTGCAAGGATGCATAGATGCGTATACTTAAATAGTTAGTTTGATATATATGTTAAACATGGTAATGCAAGGATGCACATCTTCAATTAGTTGGTTGAACTCTGCTTTAACTGTAAACCTAGATGAATCTATTTCGGTATGAACTAAATCCATATTCAATCGACTCTCAAACTAATTCTGTATAAACTTTACTTGAGATTGTTGAACTTCTATGGCTGCTTTTATCATTCATGAGCATCACATCACCTCACTGCCTGCCATATGACATTCATGTGAATAGTAAACCATCAAAGGACACACCAGCGGGTAGGACAAGAGGATTAAGTACATTGAATGGAAATGGATAACTAGGTTTCATATTTATGTAATTATCTGCCCTTATCATTCATTAGCATCATGTCACCTCACTGTTTGCCATATGAAATATATGAATAAAACCACACCAGTGAGTGGCATGAGGATTAAGTACATTAAATAGAAATGGATAACAAGGTTTGATATTTATGTGAAGCATGATAATGCAAGGATGCATATTTTAAGAGGTGTAAATACATTGAATATAGGTATATAGGTATAAGAATACAATAAGTATTGGTTTAAAAATATTATAATTTGACTTTCTAATCACACTATTCAATTACGGGGCTTACCTTATTTCCATCTAGTTATGGTTACCGAGATACACGCAATGGTAAATGTTGACATAAACCAAGTAAATAATATTACGGGGCCTACCTTATCTCCATCTGGTTATAGTGATCGAAATGAGAGAATGAGTAAAAACATGGATCGATGGGAGTGACTGTCAGTTGAGAGGAAATAAGACTTGCAGGCACCACTTGTGGTGCAAAGGCCTGAGAGCAATAAATGCCACCAGGACAACTGCGGTTAAACACCTGCATACGGGAGTTAATTATTACATTACATATGTTATATTAAAATATAAAAATGAGTAATAAATATATTAATTTTAAAAATCAATTACTTATTAAAAAAATATTTTATATACA
The DNA here is from genome assembly GCA_031772625.1 of Pinus tabuliformis. Lineage (NCBI taxonomy): Eukaryota > Viridiplantae > Streptophyta > Pinopsida > Pinales > Pinaceae > Pinus > Pinus tabuliformis. The sequence continues at coordinate 112,129,919 of CM062805.1, forward strand.
AGTTGGTTATATAAGCAATTGCATTACTTCTTTTAAGAAGATTTCCCAAATATGAATTTATAATGAGTTTCAAAATTTTAATAATATTAATTTTCATAATTAATTAAAATATTTATATTAAATGAATTTTATTAAAAATAATAATAATAATGTTTAGGAAAAGCATCTTACAATTAGTTAATGTTTTAGTTGTAGTGTCAACCAGCAATGTAAGTGATTTGTTTTAATATTTGCAAATCACAAATTTCTCCGCTTTTCATTTACCATGTAAAACGGTGTAATTTACTTTTTATTTAAAAAAATAAAGTGTGTTGCCAATAATCTATTGAGTTTTAAGTATGAACGCGTTTTAAACTTAATATATTGATATGAATGGTTTGGTTTTGGTTTTGTTGTTTTAGTATCAAATGTGCTGGTACGGGATGGTCATCGTGGTTATTGCCTTGGTTACTAGCGAGCTTTGTATATGCTTGACTATCTGTAGAGGTTTCTTCCTTTTAATAATCTTATCGGCCTCTCTTTGTACCTTTTGGGACAATTGCTAGTTAATTAAAGTTGTACTTCTCTTCAATTGTTGTTTGAAAATTTAAATCATATTTATTTTTAAAATTTTCAACGGAGTTTAATTATTAAATTATTTTTTTCCTTAGTGATGACGATGATGATGATAATGGTTAACTTCTATTGAGACCAAACTTTGGTCTATCGGACCTAAAGAAACGAATTATTTAATTTGATTTAAGATTTTATTCCTATGCTCAAAAAGCTTGGACAGAAGTCTCCAGAGCTCACTGTAATTTGATAGTAATTTATTAATTTTTCAATAGAGTTTAATTATTAAATGTTTTTATTTTTATTTTTTTTCTTAGTATGCTTTTTAGTTGGAAATTTGATAATAATTTATTAAAATGGTAAGTTTGAGTTATATTTTCTGTAAAATCTTAGCGTTTTAAAGTTTTTCAAATGAAATGTTGAATCCATTGTGCATTTAAAAACTCATTTCTAACCCAAAAAAAAAATACAATCACTTAAAATTAGATCATAAAATTATGATAAAAAAAAAAAAAAAAAAAAAAATTAATAATAAAATAATTTTTAATATAGATTAAACTTTAATTTTTAATTTAGTTATGTTAAATTTAGAATCAAATTTAACAAAAAAAATTAAGTGTTCCTTATCTCATGTCAAATTAAAACCTATGAATGGGCACACCCAATTAGATAACTATTTTCTAAATTGTGATAAGTATTGGAATTTGACTTTTATGTAATAGTTGTGTCTATTTTGAGATAGGTTTAGAACTTTAATTTAATTATCAATAATTATTAGATGGATAAGAGGGATTTACTCTCTATAAAATATTTTAGAATATTCTCACTAACTATCACAAATTAAAGGTTAAGAAATTAGTTAGACTCTTTTCCTTTTTTAATTAAATTGATTAATTGTAAAGAAATGCCATATAAACAAATTTCATATAAAATGAGTTATGGTTTTTTTGGGCATGTATGATACCAAGGTCTTTCCATGATAGTGGGGTGAATCTCCACAATTAAGAATCTTGTATAGTTTTTTAAGAGTAAATGTGTTTAACTCGTAATAATAATAATAATAATAATAATGATAATTTAAAATTGGGAGGAAGCTGGATGGTGCGCTCTGCAGCTGCCCGCGAGGGTTTCGGTTAGGGCTTTCTGAAAACCCTCCCTCTATCGCCTGAAGACTAACCGCGCACCTGATCTGCCTGTTAGCTGGCCCGACTTTTCAGGACCCATCTGTCATTTTCAACATGGCCCCAGATTCTGTCGGTGATGTAATGGAAACGGAGGAGGAGGTTGACTACTCAGAAGACCCGCTTTCTTCACAGGTCATTTTTGATCGCCCTTCTTTCATTTCGTCGTCTGCTGGCCCTAGCCATTCTCCACATTCTGTGCCACATCCCTCTCCGGTGGTTACTATCCCGGCTCCCCCCCCCTCTTGCCTACCTGAAGGCACCCCCCCTCTCGAGCCCCCTGGCTTGGACCTCCCTCCTCTGTCTCCGGGACCCTCCGTTTCCTATCGACTGTCATCCCACCGTCGCCTCCCTTTGATTCGCACCCTCCGACTTCTTCATACCCGGCTACAGCATCTGCTGGACTGCCTCTTTCGTCGGTGGCCGGGGCCTTTGCTCTCCTCCACTCTCCCTCGGGTTGCTTTGAGACCCCTACAGTCAGAGTCAGTTCATCGAAGGCGACTCCCCTGGAACGCTCCCCGGATCCCTTGGTGGATCACCCTTCAGCTCCGCGCACAGGTAAGAAGCGAACTAAGTGTGTCAAAGCTACATCCAGGGACATTTCTATTCGGTTTGGAGAGACATCGGCTATTAGGGAGGCAACCAAAATGGCAAATACCATTCTTGTTGGTCATGTTCGCGGGCGTGCTTATTCAGCAACCAGGCTTACCCTTTGGGTGAAGGAGATTTGGGGAGGGGTTCTGAAAGATCTCCCTGAAGTACAAGTTCTTCCCCGAGGCTGGTTCGCCCTTCACTTTGCTAAGGAAAATTACACGGACCTGGTATTAGCTAGATACTGGCATATCGAGATGGCGCCGGTGCTGTTAAAAAGATGGAGCCCTCTCTTCGACCCTGAACGAGAACAGATTGGGGCTGGGCCTTTGTGGGTTCGTCTACCTAGGCTCCCCCTCCAATACTGGAGCGAAGAAGTCTTCATTCGCATCAGGAACGCCCTGGGAACATACCTCGACCATGATCGTACTTTCGTGGAATCCAGGAACAGAACGCTTGCTCGCATCCTTGTACACCTAGACACTCGTGAAGGCTTGGAGGAAAAGATCACTCTACACTGGGGCAGATTCACTCGGGTACAAATCCTAGACTACGAAGGGGTACCTTTCAGATGCCGCCGCTGTCATAGGGTGGGTCATATATTCAAGGATTGCCCTCTCAACAAGAGAACAGATGAAGCACCTGTGCATTCTACCATTCCATCGAAGACTATATCACCGACCGCTCAGCGCTTTCCGGTCTCGGGCGCTCCCCTCAGCACTCCACTTCAGACACCGGGCGTTGCTCATTGCCATGCATCTACTCCGGTCACCAGATCTCGGGCAGCCTCAGCATCTACATCCTCTCCGGGTAATTCACTTTTCCCTCCTTTGTCTATTTACACATCTACTCCATCTACACTCTCTCCCTCATTGTCTGTTGCATTCTGCACTATGCCCTCCTCCTTGATTATTGCTCCTTCCGCTCCATCATCTCAAAAGCTCCTGTCACCATCATCTTCTCCCTCATCATCCCGGGGTTCTAAAAACTCCTATAATCTGCGTCCTCGTACTCACACCCTGGGAACTCATCTGAAAATCGTCGGTCTGGGTATCACATCATCCGGGTTGACCCCCTTGTCTGCTCGAGGGAGAAAATCTGATCTTACAAAAGCCATCAGGAGAGCGAAAGCTGAGGTAGCTTCTGGGCGACAATCCACCATTGTTGGGGTACTTAGAGCGAAGAACACCCCAGGCAATCTTCCTCCATGAAGTGCCTCTCTTTCAACTGCAGAGGCTTGGCTAGCGCCTCCAAGAAACTAGCCCTGAAAAGACTGATTGAATCATCTCCTGTTGATATTATTCTCCTTCAGGAGACCCTTGGCCCTGCGGACTCCATATCTGCCTCCCTATCCTCCATCACCCCGGGATGGAACTTCACGGCGATGGACTCCTCGGGTAGATCGGGGGGCCTTGCGATTGGTTTTAACCCTGCTTCTATAAGGGCTCATGGCACTTGGGGGGGATCTGGATTCTTAGGACTTGACCTTTTCTCGGCTGATCTGGGTATCAATCTCAGGGTTATCAATATATATGGACCCTGCCATCAAAGAGAATCCTTCTGGAATCACCTTCTGAGCCGATCTATCCTCTCAGCTGAGAATACCATCCTTGGGGGCGACCTAAATTTCTCCCTGGGGTATAGCGAATCTTGGGGATCCACGGCACAAATTGACTCGATCACCGGGTTTATGACCGACCTCCTGGAACGTCATGACCTGATCGATGTTCCCATGAATAATCCTCTCCCAACCTGGAGGAACAGAAGAATTGGTGAAGCTGCCCTGGCGCGCAGACTCGATAGATTCATTATGAAAGGCACTCTGTTACAACAGCTTCATCACTACAAACAATGGGTTGGTGTGGGGGAATATCAGACCACTATCCTATCTATCTGGAGATTTCGGGGCCATAAAAAAAACCAAAAGCCCCCTTCAAGTTCAATCATGGCTGGTTATGGGATCCCTCCTACATCAAACTAGTTAAAGACTTCTGGATCCACAATTCGATTGATAGAACAGACACTCTGGCTAAAGGCTTCTGCATGAACCTATCGCAGCTCAAACATCTCTCTATCGAATGGGCCAGAGAGAAACACCAAAAGGAGAACTCAGCTCTTATGCTCATAGAATCCGAACTATCCACTCTTTCAGATGAAAGAGGCCTGGGCTTTACCACAGCTGAAGATAAAGCCCACTTGGTGGAACTTGAAAACCAGAAGCAAAAGATATTGAGGGAGCGAGAAGAATCTATTCGACTTCGTAGCAGAGCTACATGGCTAAAGGCCGGAGATGACAATACTCGCTTCTTTCACAATTACGCTAAAGGCAGGAAGGTTAAAAATACTATATGGAACCTCCCTCTGCCAGATGGTGGTGTGGCAGACACTTTCTCCAAGCTCTCACAGCTGGGATCATCCCACTTCAGGAACCTCTACAAGCAACCCCCGGGCTCCACTATTGCAGATATCATCAACATAGCAGGACATTTCCCCAGGTTTGTAAATGAAGAAGAAGCGGAGAACCTTTTTGATCCAGTGACTCCTGAGGAACTTGAAAACACCATAAAGTGGTTCAAGAAGGACCGTAGCCCGGGGCCGGACGGATGGACCATCGAATTTTACATTGCCTTCTATGAGCTGATCAGCAATGATCTACTTAGGGTTGTAGAGGAATGTCGGGTGTCTGGGTCCATGTATAATGCCATCAATTCAACTTTCATAGCTCTGATCACCAAATCTGATACTCCTTCCTCCTTTGATGATTATCGCCCCATTTCCCTCTACAACGTGCTCTACAAGATCGTTTCCAAAATCATTGCAAATCGCATCCGGCCTATTCTGTCTCGACATATCGCTCCTCAACAATTTGCTTTCCTGGAACATCGTCAGATTCATGAAGCCATTGGTGCTGCACAAGAAGCCTTTCATACTATCTGGACCAAGCATCACAAAGCCATTATCTTAAAGATTGATTTAGCCAAGGCATTTGACCGGGTCAGTTGGCTCTATCTCAAGATGCTTCTCATCCACCTGGGGTTCCCTCATAATTTCATCACCTGGATTATGGCTTGCATTACCACTCCCACCTTCAGTGTTCTGATTAATGGATCTGCATCCCAGTTTTTTCATTCTGAACGTGGTCTCAGACAGGGCTGTCCTCTGTCTCCCCTTCTTTTCCTTATTGTCATGGATGGCCTGAGCCGCCTTATAAACTCTGCTAAGAGAAATGGGGATTTTAGTGGACTCAAGATAACTGAAGACTGCTTCCTCACCCACCTTCTCTTTGTGGATGACGTAATGATCTTCCTTGATGGCAGTATTCGAGACTCCCGTTCTTTCTCGAACATTATCACTCTATTTTCATCCGCCACTGGGATGCTTGCCAACCATTCAAAATCCTCCATTATTCTCTCCAGAACTTCTATCCATGAATCCCATCTGGCCCTGCAGTTGTTTCCTTATAGCATCCATCCCTTAGACCTCGGCCTCAAATATTTGGGGTTCTGGATCAAGCCTCTCAGCTCAAAGATTGCGGACTGGGTCTGGCTAGTCGCAAAATTGGAGAAGCGCCTCAATATCTGGAGCCATAGACATCTCTCAAGAGCAGGCAGACTCGTTCTGGTAAACCCTGTCCTGGAAGCTACCCCGGTCTTTTGGATGGCATTAGCCTGGATCTCGCGCAGCATCCTGGCCAAGCTACAACAAACTTGCAATAGATACCTGTGGAATGGGAATCAGGAAAAGCGCATATTTGCTTGGGTTGGATGGAAGAAGATCGCCACTCCAAAGAAATGGGGTGGATGGGGGCTTAAAGACCTCCCTACTTTCGCTCAAGCCCTTGCGGCTAAAATGGGGTGGACCTTACTCACTGGAAACAACCTCTGGACATATATTTCATATTACAAATATATCTGGCCCCTCAATATCTTGGATTGGATTCGCCTCCCTACCTGGCCAAAATCTGGTATATCACCAGTTTGGAAAGCGCTTCTTAACTCTATGACTCTTATCAGGGATAATCTGGTATGGAAAATCAATGATGGAACACAGGCTCGTATTGGTCTGGATCCTTGGAATGGTAGCGGCGGTAGGCACATTCTTCCTGAAGCACTCATCTGACATCTTCACTCACAGGGGATTAAAGTTCTGGCTGACATTGCTGATCCACAAAACACTTCCATTTTTGAACAGCGCTGGAAAAATGCAAATCAGATCAATATACCACCACTCTGGCATCAGGATTGGTTGGCATATATCAATGCATTATCAGAATCGCATATAAGGATCAAACAAGGGCAGGACGAGCTAGTATGGTATCATTCGGAGAACGGAGTATACACCCCAAAGTCTGGCTATCACACTCTGATATCGCATAAGGTTCCGGACACAATCTCTTTTTGGTGGAACTCTATTTGGAAACTCACCGCTCCCCCTAGACAGAAGTTATTTTTCTGGTGTATCTTAAAGGGTGTTGTCCCTACTGGGGAATACCTCATGCGTCGTGCAGTCTATGGACCGACCTGGTGCACCCTGTGCAAACATAACTCCGAATCGAGCGTTCATTTGTTCTTAAACTGTTCTGCGCTAACGTCTATATGGCAATCTATATCATCCTCTATTCAACACACCGGCAAATGGGAGGGCGATGATATTAATCGAACCTGGGAAACTTGGTTTTACCATCACAAAAACTCCAAGCTACAAAGCCTGCCTATCATTATTTGTTGGTACCTATGGCTTGCACGAAACCGAATGATCTTCGAAGATAAACCTGTGCACTGGCCGCATCTTACTGCCAAAATCATATCGGCCTACCATGAGACGCCTGAGCCGCCACAGCCTAAGATTCGAAGACCCCGTGACCCTCCACATATAGATCATAGCATCCCATGGGCATTCTTCGATGGCGCAGCCCAACAGCGGGGCTGTGGGGGAGGTTTTCTACTATTCATCAATGATCAGCATTTCTACAAAGCAAAACTGGGGTTGGGAGCTGGCACAAATAATTTTGCTGAGATCATTACCCTCCGTCATCTCTTGCATTTTGCATTGGGGCACAATTGCATGCATATTCATATATATGGAGATTCGAAGATTGTCATTGATTGGTTTAACAATAACACTGTTTGCCACACACTCACTCTCAGCAACATTTTGGATGATATTAATTTACTGAAGGCACAATTTATTGACATCACTTGTCAACATATCTACAGGGAACACAACAGCAGTGTCGACCAACTATCCAAGGAGGCCACGGCACTTCCCAGAGGAGAGTGGATGATACAGGAGCAGCGAGGAACAAATGCATACCAATACTACCACCGCCCATACATAGATGCACACTATCACAAGGTAGCCAGCCCATGAGATACAGATTTGAAAATGATACTTTTTTGGAACTTTTTTGTACATAGATGATAAAAATTTTAACCTGAAGCCCTGCGTGGCAATCTGTATATATATAACTGATAACAAAGAACATCCTGCGTGATGATTTTTGCTACTGAACAAACAGAATTGATATACATCCACCCTCATGTGGCAGAAGAACATACATCATATGCAAAATGCATCTACAATATGTAATTTTTCTAAGTTAATGAAAGATTACGATTTTTCCAGTGGAAAAAAAAAAAAAAAAATTAAAATTATTTTATAATTAATTATTAGCTTTTATAATTTAAATAATAATTGAAGTTTAAATTATTTATTTATTATAATGCTAAGATTTTAGAACAAAGGGTCAACACATTTAGAACCTAGATCTAGGTTCATCATAAGGACCATGATGAGGAGCAAGATCAACTAACCAAAAATATATAAAGAATAAAGTTTTATAAAGTTTTATAAAAATGAACTTTAAAGGACTAAAGTCAAATTAGTTAATTTTGACTTTTAATTTATTTTATTTTAAATTTTAATTTTAAAAATGTGATAAATTCTAATATTTTGTTATAACAAATTTTATATTATAATTTATTTATTATATTTTTAAGATACAACAATATTATCAAAACAAAAAAATTGAATTTTAATTTTAGAAAATCGAAAGATTTTAATATTGTGTTATTAACAAATTTTATATTGTAATTTATTTATTATATTTTTAAAATACCAAAAAAAACTAATATTATTAATAAATACAATTATATTAGAATTTTATTAATTTAATAAAGGATTGTTTACAAAAATAAGAATAAAAATATAAAAATAAATAAATAAATGATATTATCAATAAATACAACTATATTATCAATTAGAATTATATTTAAAAAATAAAAATAAAACTCCAAACAGAAGAATGAAACTAATAGGGGAAAGAGCAATATCTTCATGCTAAATCTCATCACTTTCTAGCCCAGAAACTAGGTGTTCTCAATACTCTGGCTACTAAGGTTATTCGAGTTTCGGATGAAGACCATATGATGGACGAGAAAAACTGTATCTTTAATGTCTTCAAGAAGAATGGTTATAATAAGTTGCAAGGTTTCGAAGCCTTTTTAAAAGTCAGTCCGGGACCTAAGACTAAAAAAGAGGTTGGGGTGGCCTCTAATATCCACCTTCCCTTTATCCAAGGGACAACTTATAAGATTGCTAGATTCTTGAGAAGCAAAAGATTGGCTCCATCTTTACACATTTTAAAACCATTCGCAGCTCTTTAAGATCTGTCAAAGACCCTACTGATACCAAATGCATGAAAGGTGTTTATTTAATTATGTGTTCTTGTGGAACCCCCTACATCAGTGAGACTAGTCGTTCCATTTCACAAAGGATTCAGGAGCAGGTAGCGGACCCTTTGCTCTAGCCAAACTTGTTGAATTAACTAAGCACCACATTTGTAGGCACTGTAGGACTAGCCTTTGCTCTAGCGGAACTTGCTGAATTAACTAAGCACCATAATTGCAGGCACTGTAGGACCAGCATTTGCTCTAGTGGAACTTGCTGAATTAACTAAGCACCATATTTGCACACACTGTAGGACCCACGCCTCTGCTCTAGCCCAACTTGCTAAATTAACTAAGCACCATATTTGCAGGCACTATAGGACCCACTCCTCTGCTCTAGTTGAACATGTTGAATTAAAGAAGCACCATATTTACTTAGAGGATTCTAAGGTCCTCACTAGGGTTGATCAATTCCATCACCGAAGATTAAGAGAAGTCATTGAAATTGAAAAGAGGAGTAAAACTCTTAATAGGAAAGTTGGATGGAAGTTAAGCAATGTATGGGTCCCTTTTCTTTGTTCTTTCCCCAATTAGTTTCCTTCTTCTATTTGGAGTTTTTTTTTTTAATATAATTCTAATTGATAATATAGTTGTATATATTGATAATATTATTTATTTTTTTATATTTTTATTCTTATTTTTTAGGCAGTGTTTTATTAAATTAAAACAATTCTAATATAATTGTATTTATTAATAATAATAGTTTTTTTGGTATTTTAAAAATATAATAAATAAATAATAATATAAAATTTGTTAATAACAAAATATTAGAATTTATGAATTTTTTAATATTAAAATTCAAAATAAAATAAATTAGAATTTAAAATTAACTAATTTGACTTTGGTCCTTTAATGTTCATTTTTATAAAACTTTAAAAAAAAATATCAGTTGGGAATTTACCGTTGCACTTCTAAGATTTATATATTTTTGGTCAATTGATCTTGCTCCTCATCCTTTCTTTTTTTTTTTAACTGAAACGGGTGTAAGATTTTATTTATTTGAATAAGAGAGGTGGGGTCTTTGCCGAGGCAGCCCCGTTTACAAAGAAAACAGCAAGCTTATTCTGCTTGTGAGTTACAGACTTTTCAGGGAATTTGGTGGAAGTTTTCGTCATTGATAAACAGCTGTCCTTTCATGAGCGGGCATCCTTTGTTCGCCATTTGATCAGCTTCGCCATTCAGGTTTCTAAGGATGTGATAGAATTTATAGGAAGTGAAATCTTGGATGATTCTTTTCAGTCTTCCCAGAAGTTTATTGAGGCTTGCATTGTTGAAAAGATCTTCAGAATTTAATTTTTTGATAAGGATCTCTGAATCACCAAAGACTTGGAGGTCTTTAACTCCCTTTTCTCTTGCTATTAGACAAGCTTTGAGGAGTCCATAGATCTCTGCCTGATTATTGGATTTCTGGCCTAGTCCCCAATAGAAGTTGTCTCTTGAGGTGCCATCCGAAGAGTAAATGACCCCTCCAGCACCAGCGTTCCCAGGATTTCCTTTGGAGGCTCCGTCAAAAAAGATGGTGGTGAGTTTTTTGGATTTCCACCAATTTGTGAAACTTTCCTCAGTTTCTCTTATTCTCCACTTCGGATTAACTGTTTGAGGGGCGAGATGAAGCTTACGAGGAGAAGGCTCAAGCGGGCGAAGCCATCTCCTTTCTTCAGGAAGGAGCAGTGGATCTTCTTTATGAAACTGTTGTTGGGCTGCTTCCAAGAGTAATGCTTTAGCTTTGGCTGCAACTTGAAGAGGAGTGTATCTATTTCCATTGAAAATTTGATCATTACGAGCCAACCATATCTGCCAACAAACGAATTTTGGAATTGCTGTCCAAATTTTTTTCCAAAAGGATTTGGTGGGGATGCTGTGAGGGTAGATATTGTTCCAGGAGGCAAACAGTTCAGCTACTGTATTCTGGGGGAAGGCTGGAATCTGCAGGTCCAAAAGAGCGTGCTCCCATGCTTCCTTGGCAAATTTGCACTCAAGGAATAAGTGCTGGGCTGTTTCAGAGTCGCTTCTGCATAACTCGCACCTGTGAGGTCCTGCAATATTCCTTTTCTCTAGATTGTCTCCAGTGAGAAGTTTGTTGTGCACCAACGTCCAGAAGAAGAAGTTCACTTTGGGAAGGGCTAGGTTGTCCCAAACTGACTTCCAGAAGGCCGGTGCATGACTGCTGTTTCTTGAACTCTGGAGTGCTTTATATCCTGCTGCTGTGGTATATGTTCCAGTCGTTCCCCAAGCCCAGCTGTCTCTTATGTGGCGATGTTCAGGAGAGGATCCTTCCAGCAAATCAATAAGACGGTTTTTTTGTGGTATTAGCCAATCTGGGATACCATTGAGATCCCAACCGGCCCATTCACCTCTGCTATCCCAATTCGAAATATCATAAAGTCTGGTTTTGCCTGCATGCAACAGCCACTCTCTGATATCCACTATATCTTCATTTTCTTCCAATGGGTCGTTCCCCATTATTCTATCATGCCACATGTTGGTTCGTTTGCCGTTTCCAGGCACTCTGTACAGGTATTGGTTAAAAAATTTGCTGCTTTTACAGCAAAGCTTCCATATCTGCGTGCTGTTGGCAGAGGAATCGAACTGCAAGCTTCTGTATGTAGAATTTCGGGCGTATTTGGACATCAACGTGATGCTGGTCTGATGATTGGGTTCATGGACCATTTTCCAGAGTAGTTTCCCACCCATAGCCAGGTTTACGAGGGAGGGATCTCGGATTTGAAGGCCCCCCTCTGCTATCGGCCGTCTGACCAGATCCCAGCTTACTAAGTGCATTTTGTTTTCATTCCCTCTCCCGCCTTGCCATAAGAAATCCCTTAACAATTTTGAAATCTGCTCCGTGACATTCCTGGGGGCCAGCAAGAAGGCGGCTTGATAGATTGGGAACGCAGATAGCTGGGTCTTGATTAGGATAGTTTTTCCTCCTTTGGTTAGCCAATAGCCTCCCATCGCTTCTATCTTTGATTTAATTTTGCATATTATTTCTGTCCAGAGCGTTCTCCTGTTGGCACCATTGATAATTGGAAGGCCGAGATATTTAATTCGATCCCAGTTGGCATGACCTCTAAATCCCATGACTGCCGCAATGCTGTTGGTCTCTTGTTGACCTGTGTTCCAACTATAAATTTCGCTCTTTTTTTCGTTGATGAGAGCACCTGTGACCCTGCAATAGCCTTTCAAGACTGAATCGAAGCCTTTGGCGATTCTGGGGGACGCACCTCCGAGGAGAAGTGAGTCATCGGCAAAGAGAGCATGGTTCTGGGGTACTGCATCTGAGGAGGATTTGAGACCAGGGAGAGTGCCAAGAATTCTTTCAGCTGTGAGTTTTCTACTGAGGGAATCTGCCATTAAAATGTACAGGAAAGGGGAGAGGGGGCATCCCTGCCTGATGCCTCTCCGGGCTTGGAAGAAATTGGAGGGGCGGCCATTGACCAGGGGGCGATCCAGGGATTATTTATGCAAGCATTAATAAGCTGAACAAAATGAGGCGAGAAACCAAAGGTGAGGAGTACCTTAATGAGAAAAGAGCGATTGACTCTATCAAACGCATTTGCCATGTCTAATTTAATCAACATACCTTTCTCATTTCGCTTCATGCTGGTGTGGATTGTCTCCTGGACTTGGATGACATTGTCGAGAATGTGTCTGCCCTCCACGAAGCCGCCTTGAGGACTAGAGATCAGCTTCTTGAGCAAGGGCTTGATCCTGCTTGCTAGCAATTTTGCCAGAATTTTATAGGATGCATTACAAAGAGATATGGGTCTGAATCTGGAGAATGTTTCTGGATTAGATTCTTTGGGGATTAATGCTAGATACGTAGAGTTGGTTCCTCCACCGATCTTAGCTTTTCTCATGAACCCCTTTATCATTTTTTGGAGATCTCTTTTGATGATATTCCAGCAGACTTTGTAGAAGTGTATCGTAAATCCGTCTGGGCCCGGCGCCTTATCTGATTCCATGGACCATATAATTTTTATAATTTCCTCCTCTTTTACTTCTCTAGTGAGGGCAGCGTTTTCTTCTGGACTGATTAGGTGAGGGATATTAGAGAGAAATTCTGCTATTTCCACCTCGGAAGCCTGTGCTCCATCACTAAAAAGATTTTTAAAATGGTTGTCTGCAGCAGCTTTGACTTGGGTAAAGCCTTTGCTGACATGGCCCTCTGTTGTCCTTATTTCATAGATGTGATTCCTGTTCAGCCGAGCTCTATATTGTCTGTGGAAGAAGGAGGTGTTCCGATCGCCTGCCTTTAACCACAAACTCCTTGATTTGATTCGCCAGTATTCTTCTTCTTTTCTGAATGATCGGTATGTAGCAGCTTGAGCCTTGATTTCTTGTTCCAGAAGTTCAGTTGTGATCTCTTTGCTCTCTAATTCCGTTTGTAAAGTCTCCAATGTGTATACTGCCTCTTTCCTTATGCTGATTGGAGTAGGGACTGGTTTCCTTATCCACTCCTTCAGCGCTTGTTTTGTGGCTTTCAGTTTTTGTTCCCAAACAAAGCTTGGGGACCCTGAGAATGACTTGGCCCAGGCTTCTTTAACAGTTTCAAAAAAACCTTCTCTCTCAATCCATAAAGGGCTGAAGCGGAATGGTAGAGGACCTAGATCTTCTTCATCTTCAAGGAGCAGCTGGATCGGCTTGTGGTCAGAAGCTAACTTGGGTAAAATTTTTGTTTTGATTATCTTTTTATCCATAATCAGAGAACCTTGTACCAAAAATCGATCCAATCGAGCAGAGATATGTTCAGTCCCAGATCTGTTGTTGGACCAGGTATATAGACCGCGAATGGGCTTGAAGTCTAATAGGTCCCATTGCTGCGCTAGCTCTTCCACAAAGGCCAGCATAGGGTCTCTGTTGTTGGAGCCGCCCCTTTTCTCTTTTGATTTCAGTACTATATTGAGGTCACCTGCTAGAATTATGTTGCTTGGGGTATGCTGGTCTAAAAATGCTGAGAGAGAGGTCCAACATTCTCTTTTTTCAGAATAAGTAACAGGAACATAGAGATTAAATAGAGAGAAAGACAGCTTACTTGCATATTGTGTAAGCTCCGTGAATATCCAGTGCTGAGTTTCATGAGATTTTTTGAGTAAAAAAGAGTCTTCTGACCAGAGGGTTGCCAGCCCTCCGGAGGAGCCCCTTGAATTTACTGCTTTGCCTGCACTTTTCTTCCACTTTGACTTGCTGATGTCTAGAAGCGCTCGGGCTTCTATCTTCGTCTCTTGGAGCATGAGAATGTCTGTAGATTCTATTTTCAGGAGATCCATGACTGCTTCAGCTTTGGAGGCGTTCCCCAATCCTCTACAGTTCCAAGAGACGAGCTTCATGATTTACTTGAGAGGGGGAGTAGGGCCTCCCTTTGAAGGCCTTGGTCTTGTGTTTCTTCCAATGGACATTTCTATGGTGGACTGGCTGCCTTGGACTTTGAGTCTCTCAGCTTCCTCTTCCCTTATTTCTTTGCGGGATTTCCTTCCTGCTCTTCTAGAGGGGCGTTCAAAGGCTTCATCCTCTGAAGAACCCGCACTATCTACTGGTTTTTTTCCTTGTTACTTCTGCATAAGATGGATTAGAGGGGCTACCTTGCAAAGTCTCAGCCTGTGTAGCTTCTCCCCCTTCTTGGTTTAATGGTGGATCTTCTGTATTTGCCTTTTTTTCTTGTGTCGTACCTGCTATGACGGTCTGATCTTTTTCATTGTCGTTCAGGGTTGCATCCATTTCTTGGTTGCTCTTGGAGCTGCCTGGAACTCCGGAGTTATGCCCTTTTCCATTTCCTTTTTTTTGATGAGCAGTCTTTCGAACTTCCGTCCATTGGTCCTCATTTGTTTTGTCTGTTTGGTCTTCTGCTTTTTTCTTGCAATGTTTCGCAAAATGGCCGTGCTCGTGGCAGTGTCTGCATTTGAAAGGGAGCTGTTCATAATCCAGTTCCTGGATGTGAGTCCACCCAGCAACAGAGAGCTTTATTGCTTCAGGCAAACCCTCTTCTAGGTCAACCTCTACGCAGATTCGGGCGCATGTGTACTGGTCTTTCCTTGCTGCCTGGTCTATGTATTTTCCGAGCGCATTACCAATGATCTGGAAGGTTTTTTGATTCCAACAGTGCAGGGGCAGATGGGGGAGTCACACCCACACCGGGACAGCGGAGGGGACATCCTGAGAGGGGTCAAAGTCAGGAGACCATTTGTTAAGATACAGGCCTTGTGGTCCCATGAAGTAAGGGCCATTTCTGAAGATGAGACTTCTATCTTCCGGGTTCTCAAAGACAAATACGAAGAACCCTTTGCCCACAAAATAGCTCTTGACTCCGTCTTTAATCAGTGGAGACCAGTTTCTTTGGGTCCAGTTCTCGACCGATTTTGGAGAAGGCCAGAGGCCCGTAAACTGTCCTATTAATCCTCTTTCCGCGAGGTTCAGTGCTGCCTTGCATGTTTCTTCTTCAGGAAGGGCAACCGTAGGAATCGATCCAAGTTTCTTGACGAACTTCTGCTGGCTAGCTGTGGGAGGGCGTTTCTGGCTTGCGGCTATTAATGCTTTGAATGCTGATATCTCCGGAGGTGGGTTGAGAGGAGGGGCAGAGCCCCCGCTGGTTTCCATGGCATCTGCGGGGCCGCGCTGGCTTGCTCCCAACAACCCAGGCTTTCCAATCTTTCAAACCAGTGGATTTTTCCAATATTCCAGATGCAATGACCTTTGTTTCAGCGTGAAGGCTAGATCAGGGTATCAGATGCAAGCTCCTTTCTTGCTGCGAGGAAGGTCGAGGCTTATTAATCAAAAACACTTGCTCCTCATCTTAGTCCTGATGATAGATCTAGATTCGAAACGTGTCAACCCTTTGTTCTTTATGTGGTTTCTCTGGAAAATCTTAGCATTATATCATGAATCACAGAAGCATAAAATCTGAGATTATTTATTTATTTTAATCTTTAACAATGTGAGATGCATCATAAAATAGATGTTTTAATGCTTATCATAAATAATATTTTAATTAGTTATATAGATATATTTATATAAAGATTAGTTGGTTGGATGAAACTACATTATTTTATAATTTAAGTTATATAATAATAATAATAATCTAAATATACAGTTATATAAATTTGATAATTTAAAATTATATATATATATTTCTAAAATATTTAATTATATAGATTTAATAATTTAAAATTGCAAGGTATTAAAATTTTCATAAAAAATTTCAAAAATATTTTAATATTTACCATATAAAATATATTAAACTATCATACAATAAGTCTAGATTCATCTTAATTATGGATCTATCAAGTATTTAGATGGATCAAATCTCTTAAAGTGCAAATACTTTTAGAGTGAAAAGAGGATATGCAAACATCTTTTAGAGTAAAAAGAGATTTGATCCCTTTAGGTTGGTTTAATTATTAATAATTGATCATTATTTATTTTTTTTAAAGTGAAGATTCCTTAATTATTTATATTTATAAAACTTTTGGATATGAACTTTGTGCAAATTTTTCCTATAAAACTTACACACAGTTCATATCCAAAAATTTCATACATTATTAATTTTATTTTATATTATTACGTTTATATTCTTAATGTAATTTTACTTATCAAAATATTTTAATTAATAATTAATATTAATATTTACATAATATAATCTTACCTCTCTTTTATATTAAGCGAGAGAGTATCTCTGAATACAATAAACCAAAATACTGAATAACAAACTAAAACACCAAATAATAAACTATAATTTTGTAATTTATTAAAATTACAATAAAAATAAAAATTATTTTTTAAAACACATTATAAAATACTACGTGGAAGAATAAATTTCCAGTAAAAAAGGTGCATACACCATGGAAGATACACCATATAAAAGGAACAGTCTCATGACTCCGCATTTATTTTCATCCACACATAGACGATGTCATTTCAGAACGTGACTGCAGAAAAGTTGATGAGGACATATGACTCAATTGGACATAGCGCACCGTCCAAAGAGCACTTTGGCGCCATCAAGAAAGCAAATTCTCCACGTAATTTCTCTCGCGATTTGACTGTACTGTACATGACGCAAATTATCAGCGAATTCAGTGAATTCAACAGCAAAGCATAAGTGTTAAATTTAGTTTGTATTATTTCAGGGTTCTATTTTGGGTTGAACTATTTGTGGCTTTCCAAGAAGACACTATGTAAGAAGACGTCAATATTTTTTCTGAATGCTTTCAAAAGCAGCCTTGATACATTGAAGACAATGGTAATGATAACAACGTGGAAACAAACAAGATAAAACAGAAAAAAATTGTCGTTGGTTGCCTCATTCGATGAATTGCCATGAAAAAGCTAAATAAAAAATATTCCAATTTCAGTGGATGACTGCGGTTCATCGTGCTTTGCAGATATGGTTTATGGTATGTTGAATGGCTTTAGGTGGCGTCATGCTGGGAGACGTCACATTTATCGGGGAATCTGACCGTATTGCTTTGCATATCGGATTTTGTGTGTTAATAGTTCGATTTGATTTTACATGAAGTGATTAAAATTAATGATTTTTTATTTTTTTTTATTTTTTATTATTATTTTAAATTTATTTAGGTTTAAACGCTGAATATATAATTGTATTTTAATTCGGGCATGGAGTATGCCCTAAAACTGCTTCTGTTTGGCTCAGAGCTCGTCTTCCTCGGATGTAAGAAAACAGGTTAACGGCCCACGACCCAGAGGCATCTCGCACGAGTGAAAGCCTGCTCCCTTACGGACCAACAACGGGTTATTCCAGGTGGCGTGGTTTTCCTTGATAACAGTGATGCGTCAAATTGACATTCGCGGATAGCAGTCAGAGATGTCCTTGCTGTTGGTTTGACAACTGAGTTTGATAGGTTTTTCCACCTTTGAAAAAAAATAAAATAATAATAATTGTATTTTAATTAAAAAGGTTAAATTAATTATATATTTTATTAAATTTTTCATAAAATATTGTCATTTTAATTATTAATAATGTTATAAATAATTAGTTTTAAGCCACTTTAATTGGTGATTAAAGTAATGTGAGTTTTGATAAAACTAAGAGATCCAAGGTTCAAATCTTCTTGATTGTGTCTCAATTTACAAAGAGGACAACAGGTCATAGACCCCCAAAGGTTTACTACTAGCTACGTGTTAGGGAGGGTACTAAATTCCTCTTCGGCTAAATAAAGTCCTGATGAGGTGGAGGAACTTGGTAATAATAGAATGACATGGAGCGGAGTAGACCCTCCCACATGATTATTAGGCGACACATGTGGTGTGTCAAGGACAAGTGGCACTTGGGCTCCAGAAGGTTCAAGATGCACAACATCTGGCTATTTAGCAGGTTTGCACGTTGGCTCATGCAGTTGGTAACTAAGGTTAAGGGAGCTTGTGCGGGTGGTAAGGGCAACAACGAGTATGCATACATTGCCAACTTGTGCATGCTCATCATATTGGTAATTTCTAAGTCCAAGGCTATCGTAGGCTGGTGGCATTTATGTTGTGGCTCCATTGGTGACCTAACTTGTAGGGTGTGGGATCGTGGAGGACAACTTGTCGGGAATCACCTTGTTGCTGGCTAGGATTGGAGTGGGAAGGCGTTTTTCTACATTGGCCTATTGACTGCATCATATTGGATTGGGACTCTTCCACTCATACAATCATCATCAAGGACTATCAACTTCGAATTGTACAAATGTCGAATCTGGGTAACCATATAGCCTACAGGTGCAACATGCTATCTTATTTACAACATGTATTATTAGCAACCTATGCATGGTATGTCACCTTACAAGCCCTTGAATCGTAGAGTTTCATTGTAAACATTTGAAACTGTGCATGGTTCTACTCCAATAAGTCCGTGCTTCATTAATGCCTAGAATCATGTGCTTTTAATATCCAATTTAGACATCATGCAATGTTCATAGAATGGTAAGTGCGTGCATAATTAGTTGTAAAAATGCATCTTACTTCAGCCATGGTTTCCAGCATGCAGGTATATAGTAGAACCTTGTGGAAACAAAATGGATTCTAATAAATATGTAGCTTCACCCAACCAGCTTTATATATACATACACACACAGCTAGAACATGTAGAAACCAATATTCACACCTTCCTAGCAATCCTCAGGCATGTTAGATCATGGAACAAATGATGATGGTTGCCTAGCTAGGATCAACTCCACTTCATTACTAAGATGTACATAGTTAACGTTTAACTCATCATTGCTACCGAATTGTACCTAAATTTATTACTAGGTCAACTCATCCCATGCAAATTCCAATATTATCCAATGTTGGGTAAGCCATGTGTAAAACCATTGGTGTATGACTGCTACCCATGGAGTTCATGATTGGGTTCAAAATAGGTATATCATGCCAGCCTCCCTAAAGTGAATATGGTAAAGTGTCAACATACAGAGTTTACCTCTGAAATTTGGGAGGCAGGGACTGTAACACCTGTTGTGTCAGCCCTATTGTTGAGCACTCACCCCTAATTTCCTCTGTGGTGAACATGTCTCCAACATCGACATCTGCTGGTTTCCAAGGAGAACACAATCCATAGTAGGGGCAAGTTCTCATGATCTATCTATTTATTGGGCTGAGGCTCCTCCCTATTTCTCTTCAACATATGTCATTCTACTCTAAATTCTGCATGTGTGGTGCGTAAGAAACTGACATACTAACAATACTAGTAGACAAAACATGGTGTGAGCACACATTTTCAGAGCAAATTTTGATTGTCCACACCTAAGGATAGGTAGGAGGCGAGGTCATTGAAAGCCCTTCCTTGCAGTCCATGAAAATACATGGGTTGGCAAGGCTAAAATTATATTGAAACTGCCCACATTCTTTCCCCTTTCACATCATACTCCATTTGCCTCTTTTTAACTCTGTATGAAAAGAAAATGGGAATTGAATTACTCCTCTTTTTCGAGATCATTGCATTTAGATGGGTTTGTCATGCTGCAAATAAATAGAAACTGTCCATGATAGTCTGCAATCTGGCCATAGTTGTGTGACTAATGGAATCTGATTGTTGTTATGGTATGGATGCTATTTTCAGGGTCCTGTTTCTGACAAGAGGGAGGACCCAGATAGCTCTTATTACAAACATGAGCTTGGCCCCAGATAGTTCTTCTATATGCCTGGACTGAAGGAACGTGTGAAATTTCAGGTTCAATAGCTATACATGGTGTTTGAATAGTGTGTTCGCTATATGCAATGGCTGCTATTCAACATATGTTTAATGAAAGTGATTTCCTATAATGTGCAAAAATGCACAAGCACAGTGAGTACACCCGAATATAGCATATTAAAGAAAACAAATTGTGCCTTGTTCAGAAAATAGTTAATATATCATAAATTATGCACAAGATTCACAAAAGAAGCACACTGCTTCCAATTGATGGGTCTCACAATGCCTGCCCTAAGTGTGGGCACTTTATGTCGATGCCTCCAAGGCCTACTAATATGAGCCACTTATAAAAAATTATTACAAAGCCATAAGGAGTCCAGTCAGCCTTTTAGAAGGGTCTGCAAAGGGTAAATTAAGTGAGCGAAATACATGGCAATTGCCTTGATTGAACCACATCTCTTAATGTCTAGGATCAGTATTAGGATTGGCTGGGAAATGTTCCTATTTCATTGATGTTTTGATGGTACTGTAAGACTATAAGGATCTTTGAGCCGCTTGAGGTACTTCCGAATTTGCACAATATGTAGCTTGTCACTGAATCAAATAACAAGCATTTTGTTAACGTGGTCTACCTTGGGTGGTTAATATGAGAGGTTATTCTCCTCCCCGTGTAGGTTGTGCTCTTATTATTGTTTCACCATCAAAAGTTAGCCTTGTTAGATTAGATTCCGCATTCATGTCACATCTTCTTTGACTATAATTTTGTGTTGTGATGAAATTGATGAATTGCAGGTACTCCTATCACGGGAAAAAGAAACCTCCTGTTAATATTATGGAGACAACCTTGACAACGAATGCCATTCCTCTATTGCTGAATGGTTGCACCGAGATTCAACCACTACTTCAAATAATCGATGTTGGTTCTGTTACCTTATTGAAAACAACATCTTTGCACTTCCACATTACTCTATCTGATGGAACACATCAACATAAGACTTTGCTACCATCCGCATATGGCCCACAAGTTGCCTCTAGAGACATCCAAATTGGCTCAATAATTCTGCTTAAAAAAGCAGCTTGCACAGTGCTCCAAAACTCATCATAAGGCCCACCATTTGAAATCACCCTCTTTTACTTTTTCCCTTCTAAATGATTTTTGCATCAAAAGAAGGAAAATGGAATCTTCATTAATTCATTTCTCATTTGTTTACATAAGGTCCATCCGAGTCGTTGATCTTGAAGTTGTGAAGCGCTCAACAGCATTGATGAAGGATGCATCGACCCTGCAACATGCACAGGCGAGTTCAGCCCAATTTAGCTCTTCGTCAGCTGAAGATACCTTGCCCTTTGTAGTTACTCCACCAACTACGGCAACAACAACAACAATTCCATTCACGACACTCAACCCTTACCGAAAATATTGGTCAATCCAAGGTAGGGCATCTGCAAAGACATCATTGAAGGCATACAACAATGTGCGAGGCTCAGGAAAAGTTTTCGGATTTGACCTTATCAACTGTGATAAGGAAGAGATCCACCTTTCTGCATTTGCCGAACTGGCCGAATCTCTTTACAATCTAATTCAGGTTGGGCAACTATACATTGTCTCAAATGGCACAGTGAGAGAAGAAAATCCAAACTACAACCACCTCAAGAACAAATGGGAAATTTACTTGTTTGCTGCTTCCACTATCAATCCATGTCCTACAGATGATCCAACGTTTCCTTACCAGAGCTTTCACTTCAAGACTATTTCTGAAGTAAAAAGTGCAACTCCAAATACAAATGTGGATGTCATTGGTGTTGTTACATCCACGTCACCTGCATCAACAATTTGACGAAAAGATGGAAGTGAAACATTAAGGAAAACACTCATATTAAAGGACAAGTCAGGTTTTAGCATTGATGTAACATTATGGGGAGACCATTGTGACTATATAGGACAGAATCTTTCTGAATTCTACTCTTTCGACAACCCACCAATTCTTGCAATCAAAGGAGGTCGCGTATTTGAATTTAATGGCACCACAATAGGGACGATACCAACAAGCTCTCTCACAATAAATCCACAAGTTGAAGAAACTCACCAATTACATGCATGGTTCCATGAAACCGGTTATAGCTCTTCTTCTCCATCTTTGAGTAGAAACTATAGTGTTGCTTCGAAACGTGCCCTACCACGAAAGACGTTTCATGAAATTGCTAGCATGCAGCCCTCTGATAAAGCAATTTGGGTTTCAGTTCGAGCAACAATTACTGCTCTTCATATGGACAAATTCTACTTTCTAGCATGTCCATTAGATTTCAATGGAAAACAATGCATGAAGGTTGTGGAGCATTCTAACAATCTTTGGCATTGTACAAAATGTAACGGTGACTTCCCAGAATGTGACTACCGTTACAAACTGAAAATTGAGCTACATGACCACACCGGGAATCTACAGAACGTCACAGTTTTCAATGATGCAGGGAACGAGCTCATGGGCATCATGGCAAAAGACCTGTTCCTACTTTCTATCGAACCAACTGATCTGCAGGAAATTTGTGGCCAGATTTCAGGGCACCGCTTCCAGCTAACACTTTCCATTAAAACAGATTACTTCAACGGTGTTCAACGCTTGCAACCAATACTGATCAATTCAGAAGAAATTCAATATACCTCTACATGCAAGGAAGCACTCACTGACATTCAAGCAATGCCCACTTCAAAACGACCTATTGTTCGCCGCCTTTGAACTGTTTCTTAGGGCTTCATCTACCACGCTTGTTTGTACATAAACAAACATTTCCACACAATTAATTGTCTCATCTTGTTGTAAATTACACACCCATGTTATTATGATGCAACCTGTAGCTTTCAGTGCAAATACTCTCTTCCAGTCATTCCAAAATATGTATGTTTTCCATTTACATTTTACACAATATAGATATCAACATTTGTAAAGAGTTACTACATATGTTTCTCGTTCGTTGTCTACATGCTATACATTGATCTCTTGCTTGCTAAGATATTCATTTTATCGCTCAAACATGTCAAACAAAAAAAATTTTGAAGAAGAAGGGAACGAAATATTTTTAATCTTGTTTCTCTCCTCTCAATGATAGATGCTGAAATAACATATGATTTCACAGCATTCCTAATTGCATGTTTTTCCTTCTACCTAATCTACCTACCTTCACCGATGTTGAAAAAAAAAAATAAGAAAAAATTAAATCTATGTTCAAAATATAATGTTTTAATTTCACAATGGATGTACACCCAAGAAAATGAGATACCAAACATGCACTACTTGTTTATGAAAACTAACAATTATTACTTGTACTTGTTTAGATATGCCACCAAACAATCAAATTGCGGCCAAAAACAAGCGGCGGCGTATTCTTTATGCACAACAAAAGGACCGAATAAATGCACGTCGTCAACTACTTTATTGAAACCACAACAACCCTACTACTTCCTCTACATCCCTTCCCACCTCAAATGCTCTCCCACCTATACAAACCAACCCACCGCACATTCATAAAATCCAATATAACCCTCCCCTTAATGAAGAACACCGTCACTTTCGAGAAAGGATTGATGGACTTTCTACCTTGCATGTTTGCACAATATGCAAGGAAGCATACCCAGGAATGAAAACAAAGCTTTCCCACGGTAGACTCTCTTGTTTTCGTTGTGCATCATCTAAATCTACCAATCATTTTTCTGAACTAAACAACATGGACCCTGGAGAACAACCCAGTGTCCTTCACCAATTAACACAAGTTGAAGAAATGCTCATTGCACGTGTCAACCCCATTCTACAAGTCACTCATTCCCGTGGTGGCCAATACAAATATAGTGGACATACAATTAGCTTCCCTCAAGACATCACCACTATTGCCAAATACTTACCCCGGATGCTGTCTGACTTAGACATCCTCATTGTGAAAAGGCAAAATCCATCTAAAAAGGCTTACGAATTCTTCGTTTGCAAATCACGTGTCCTTGCAGCCCTTGAATACAAAATAAAATATGACCCTTACTATCGTGATGTTCAATTGAATTCATCTGCAATTTCTGTGCTGCCAGATCACCCTACAGACATTTCTTCTCTTCTCCACAGTGTAACCACCTCCTCTTTTGAACCCCATCAAACCACTACTGATTCTACTTATAATCCTGATGTCATGCTACCTCCATTAGAAATCCAACCCTCTTCTTTCGTTCCAGTCCTCCTAAATTCATGTACTGAGCATGACCACATTTGTAACTATTTGCACTTGACCCATTCAAGTTCAACAAGCTCTATCGATTGGCCTCCAATATCTTTAACTGCTATAAATGAATACAACACCATCGGCCTCTTTGCCATGGCATTCCCCACACTCTTCCCTACAGGCATCGCAATGATCATGCAACCAAGACTTACAAAAGTTGAAATGCATGAATATGCTTTGCACTTGCTGCACTACCATGATAACCGATTTGGCCAACACCCAAGATTCTGCTACTATCTTTATAACATTCTAATGCGCCACCGTAGCCAAGCAATAGCTAGTGTTTTCGTGAAGAAGTACATTGAGAACAACTTGCCAACAACGGTTTCGGACCTACGCCAGTGTCTTCATGACTCTCCAGATTCACAATTGCCAGAGCAAATAATGAGGTTCGGTTCAGCTCTACGAGGAACACGGTCTTTCTGGAACAAACGACGATCTGAGCTGACTGACATGATCACGCAAATAGGAAGCCCAACATTCTTCTTCACTCTCAGTGCAGCTGATACTAAATGGCATGACTTGCACACGATCATGCCCACCAGTGTTCCTTCCAATTCAATCAACCCCTTCCAATGGAAAATCCAAAACATTATTAAATACCCACATCTAATAGCCCAATATATGCATTGTAGATTTACAATTTTCCTTGAAGAAATCCTTCAAAAAGGCCTCCATGCAATCGACTATTGGTGCAGGTATTATTTAATATCCATTTCCCTCTACATTAATTTTATACAATGCATATACATGTATTAACCAAATGTAACCTTCATATTATATTTAGATACGAATGGCAACATAGAGGATCTGCACACATTCATGGCTTCCTCTAGCTACAAAATGCACCAAACATGGACACACTTGATTGGGACAATGCATTGGAAGTTGCTAATGCACAGAAATATTTCGACCACTACGTAACTTCTTGGAATCCACATCAGGCAGAACACCGAACTATTCCGCTTCACCAATCAACAATTCATAGCCTGTGTCTCCTTGACACAGCAGCAATATTCACGGCCAATCAGTTCGAAGACTATACAGAGCTCGTCAACTGCGTTCAACGTCATACAAAGTGTCATGAATCTTCTTGTCTTTGTAAGAAAGACAATGTGCTTAGCTACCGATATGGAGTACCGTGGGAATTGAAGTCCACTTCTTCACTTTTCATTTAATGATAAAGGTCATAAAACCTACGTCCCTGCTCGCAATGATGAAAGATTGAATATTCACAATGCCGATCTACTCTCTATCTGGAGAGCAAATGTTGATTGCCAACCAGGCCTTTCTCGCCATGCTGTATTGAAATATATTTCAAAGTATGCAACAAAAGCAGAGACAAGATATGAGAGCTACCGTCAAATGCTATCACGGCTATCACAAAGTGCCCTTCCAGAAGCACCTACTGGTGGTGTCATCCGAAAACTCCTTACAGAAACCATTGCAGATAGAGAGATTGGTGCACAAGAAATATGACATATGTTACAAAAGCTACCTCTCTCTATTTGCAGCCGTACATTCCGTTCTTTGAATTTCAACAGGGCTATTTTCAAACGTGTTTCGCAAGATACTGAAAATCCTGGTTTGGCACAAAACTTTATCGTTGCATATATGAACAGGCCTGCCTCACTAGAACCCCTGCCCCTCCTTGAAGCTGCTCGCTTGTGGTCATATTCTGCCCAACAGAGAAAAAACCACTAGAAACACATATTCCCCCCAATGATTGTACATGTCTTGCCCTGTTACAATGTCATTCCTTCCTCTACTAATCCTTCTTATGCCACCTTCTGCTGGAGTGAATTAATCTTGTATTTCCCCTTCCGAACACTCCCTGATGATATTGGTTCAACTGATGCAGAAATTATTGCACACTGGGAACAAAAAAGGGGTGCATATACACCATGGCATGTCCATCGAGAACCCGAAAACCCACAAAGCCCACCTACTGAAGATCAAACTACCCCACACACCCCCTTGATTCCATGCAGATGAATGAATGGCAAATCCTCTCTCAACTACACCCAAGTTACAATATTGCAATTGATGACCTCGACATGATTGGCTACCGCGACTTCGATGTCAACCACAATTGGTCACAAAATACTGTCCCTCCCCCCTTGCAAGAAACTGCCATCAATTTCATTGAATTCAACCGCTCAACCATTCAAAACCAACATCATTCTTTTTCCAACCTTCCCCATGATCATACATTATCCCCTACCCAAAACATAGCTTTTACCACTGTTTTTTCACACTTCAAAACCCCTTTGCCAAAATCCCCACGCAAAATCATCGTACAAGGAACAGCTGGCACAGGAAAATCCCATTTGATTAAATGTCTGCACCAAGAATTTGTGGAAAACTCGCCAGCAAACAAGAACCCTTTATTGTTACTTGCACCAACCGG
Source organism: Pinus tabuliformis (assembly GCA_031772625.1). Taxonomy (NCBI): domain Eukaryota; kingdom Viridiplantae; phylum Streptophyta; class Pinopsida; order Pinales; family Pinaceae; genus Pinus; species Pinus tabuliformis. Next base: position 112,156,766 of record CM062805.1, read on the forward strand.
CATTGCAGCTTTCAACATAAATGCCCTCACAATTCACATGCAGGCCTCGTCAATGGCGCGCTTGGGAAGGTCATCTCAATATTTTATTCAATTGACTCAAAGCCCCCAACTTTACCATCCTTTGTGGTTGTTGACTTTAGACAATACAGAGGAACACCGTGGGACATTTCACAACCAACATATGTACCCATTCCTCCCATCACAAGGGGTACACGCCGTCAGATACCACTTCAAATGGCATGGGCTTTAACGATACACAAGTCACAAGGAATGACATTAGACAAAGCAACAGTGGACATCGGCACCAGAGAACGCCAAGGGCTAACATTCACTACAATTTCAAGAGTGCGGTCACTAGCAGACATACACATCAATCCAGCATTCCCATTCTCTCGCATTTCACAAATGCACAAGAATCCATATCTTAAGCGTAGACAGCAAGAGGAATCATTCCTTGCATCAAAATCTATTCAAGATAATACACTTTAGCCAATCGTACAACCTGTCTTCCAGAATTACCCACATGGTAAACACCACTCACTACATAACCAAGTTTCACATAGATTTGCTTGCTATTACATTTAGTTTCATATGATTTTATACTCATTTGGAATCGTTTAATTTATTTTGAATATTCAAACAAAATCGTCAAACATATTCATTGTCACTTATAATGTTTCCTTTTTGGATGGCAACAGGTATGGATACATGCTACCTACGAAGGTTGTATGAGTGTTGCGAAGAAATTCAGCAATAGGAACTTACGTTACAAGATATGCAGACAAGGATCTTGCCACAACAATCAATGCCACTTTACCGTTTGCGCCCAGCCATTAAGTTGTTAAAGAAAATAAGGAAAATACTTAAGATAACAATTCACATCCATGAAATGGATGCACACAGGCAAATGCGCCATCAATCGCAGGAACAACTCGCACAATATGGCACCACAATAAACACTAACTGGTGTTGTCGATGCCATGGCCCATCATGCATATATGATTAGCTGCTCATTCTCACTTACATCTCTACATGATAGAATGCTTTTATTGTACATATGTTTAGAAGCCAACGAATACTTTCATTGTATATATGTTTAGTTATAACTTACCAAACACATCTCTATGTGTAGAGTGACTTTTCCCTGTTGACTTTAGGGTCTTCAGATTATTATGGATGTTGAGCGTTTTAGCTCTGGCCGGAACCAAACTCTGTTGTTTTGTTCTCGTTTTGTTAAGATCTATTTATGTAATTCATGGAATTACAATGTTTAAATTTCTCTTCATAATTTACAGTGGTTATATTCTCCACTGAGTTTTGTATGGCTGTGAATGTAATCAGTAAATAGGTTGGGCGTTATCCTTTTCCTTGTAGTATACATATATGCATTTTGGTATTTTATGGCTAAACACTTGGTTTGAAATAGTTCTGCAATCAAATCTTACATGTTGGGCATGTAAATAATTCCATTTCTGAAATCACAAAGGAATCTACCCTACTTTTACGTTGTACCATTTTAGTTTACACACGCATTAATCAATTCAGCTGAAATATTCCCTCTGGCATTGGACAATTGTGGACTCTCAATAAGTTTCTAACCAGTCACAACAATATATCAGGGACTACCCTAGTGGAACTTACTAACTTATCCTCACTGTTGTGGCTTTCTCTTTATCACAATATGTTGTATGTGGAGCTTCCAAAAACGATAATATCATGGAAAGGTCTTTCTCAACTTAACCTTGCCAACAACCAAATCACATGATCAATTACTGTGTCACTTGGGCTGTTGCCTATTCTTAACAACCTTGACCTCTCAAACAATTTGCTTTCAGGGGAAATACCCCTTGAATTAGATAATCTCAAGTTGAGCTTTCTTAATGTGTCTGGTAACCACTTGTCTGGGTCTGTCCCTGTTGGTTACAATAATCTGGCATATAATGAAAGTTTTCTTCACAATCCAGACCAGTGTGGAGCTGGGCCATTAAGGCTTCCTTCATGCTTCCATGCATCTGAAAATCATAGACATAGGGTATTGATTTCGATTATTGTTGTGGCCATAGTAGTCTGCTTGATTGGTATAGGTTTCCTCCATAAGAGACACAAGATTTTCGTGCAGGTTAAAACAAATACAGAGTCTTGGAAACTCACATCCTTTCACATGGTTGACTTTGAAGTGTCAGACATTCTGAATGGATTGACAGAGTATCATGTTATTGGAAGTGGAGATGCTGGCAAAGTGTACAAGGTGGCATTGGAAAATGGTAATATTGTTGTTCTGAAAAGGATCTAGAATAACGAGAACCCACGATCTGTCCAAGAAAAGAGATTTCAAGCAGAGATAGAGATTCTAGGAAAGACTAGGCATACCAACGTTGTAAAGTTGCTTTGCTGCATCTCTGGTTCGGATTCTAAGTTGTCAGGCAAGAAATTGATTATGGTGGATAGATAAAAAAGAATAAACAGAGGGTTTTTATTTCCCTTTTAGAGGCTAGATCTTCAAGGTAGAGATGTTCAGTGCTGGGCTTCTCGTGTCCATTTATGCTTACTGCTCCTCTTTTCTAAAGAGATGATCAACTATTTGGTGAGTGATACTTCGGGCATCTGTAACTTTGTAATGTCTATCAATCTGCCCGAGGCGAACCTGGGACCTCTCTATGGCAGATCTCTGCACTATTTATGTGGACTAAGAGGAGAATATATGCACAAAAACCCCATGGTATTCTTGACTGGTTGTAACTGTCAAAATAAAGTAAATAATGTTCTCAAAGTGCATGCATGCAGGCCTAATCTGGAAAATATTAGAGATCTATAACGTTCCAGCCATGTAAATAGATGCCGATAACAATGAAAGCAAGTGTGTAGCATTGTAAATAAATAGAAAGGATCTTTTATAGATTGAAGGATCAGTTTTATGGTTTAAGTTTGACATGTTTTTGGCCTTTGTGTCTGTGAAATGCATCTGGTGCTTTTACGTTCAGTGGGGGATGAAAGGATATGTGTAGCATTGTAAATAGGTAGATCATATAGCGAATTATGTACAGAATGATCAGTTTTCTTGCTGAATTTAACATGCTTTTAGCCATTTTATTTCTGAAGTGCATTAGGTGCTTCCACGTTCAGTGTTGCTATGCAGATAGACTCTAGATTCACTAAAGAGTTTAGGTACAAGAAGTGAGGTGACGAGATGGGATTTTACTCAGTTCAAATCTAATTTCATTTAACAATTTAGGGACTATAAATAGGGTGATGGGACTTATATTAATTTACAAATTGAGGTTTTTCAATGGCCATGCCTTAGAGTAAACTTGTAACCCATGTATGGAATCTAGACAGTGGATTCAATGCAGTGAACATAAACAAATAACCTAGTTCTGGACAGTCTGATATGGTTCTAGACAGTGTATTGAATGCATTAAACACAAACAAATACCCTGAAAGAACCTCGTTCCAGAGTATGATCTGGTTCTAGACAGTGTATAGAATGCATTGAACATAAACTATTAACCTGAAATAACATGGTTTGATGTCTATGCTCATCATGATAGTGCAAGGATGCATAGATGCGTATACTTAAATAGTTAGTTTGATATATATGTTAAACATGGTAATGCAAGGATGCACATCTTCAATTAGTTGGTTGAACTCTGCTTTAACTGTAAACCTAGATGAATCTGTTTCGGTATGAACTAAATCCATATTCAATCGACTCTCAAACTAATTCTGTATAAACTTTACTTGAGATTGTTGAACTTCTATGGCTGCTTTTATCATTCATGAGCATCACATCACCTCGCTGCCTGCCATATGACATTCATGTGAATAGTAAACCATCAAAGGACACACCAGCGGGTAGGACAAGAGGATTAAGTACATTGAATGGAAATGGATAACTAGGTTTCATATTTATGTAATTATCTGCCCTTATCATTCATCAGCATCATGTCACCTCACTGTTTGCCATATGAATAGTAAACCACACCAGTGAGTGGCATGAGGATTAAGTACATTAAATAGAAATGGATAACAAGGTTTGATATTTATGTGAAGCATGATAATGCAAGGATGCATATTTTAAGAGGTGTAAATACATTGAATATAGGTATATAGGTATAAGAATACAATAAGTATTGGTTTAAAAATATTATAATTTGACTTTCTAATCACACTATTCAATTACGGGGCTTACCTTATTTCCATCTAGTTATGGTTACCGAGATACACGCAATGGTAAATGTTGACATAAACCAAGTAAATAATATGACGGGGCCTACCTTATCTCCATCTGGTTATAGTGATCGAAATGAGAGAATGAGTAAAAACATGGATCGATGGGAGTGACTGTCAGTTGAGAGGAAATAAGACTTGCAGGCACCACTTGTGGTGCAAAGGCCTGAGAGCAATAAATGCCACCAGGACAACCGCGGTTAAACACCTGCATACGGGAGTTAATTATTACATTACATATGTTATATTAAAATATAAAAATGAGTAATAAATATATTAATTTTAAAAATCAATTACTTATTAAAAAAATATTTTATATACAAGTTGGTTATATAAGCAATTGCATTACTTCTTTTAAGAAGATTTCCCAAATATGAATTTATAATGAGTTTCAAAATTTTAATAATATTAATTTTCATAATTAATTAAAATATTTTTATTAAATGAATTTTATTAAAAATAATAATAATAATGTTTAGGAAAAGCATCTTACAATTAGTTAATGTTTTAGTTGTAGTGTCAACCAGCGATGTAAGTGATTTGTTTTAATATTTGCAAATCACAAATTTCTCCGCTTTTCATTTACCATGTAAAACGGTGTAATTTACTTTTTATTTAAAAAAATAAAGTGTGTTGCCAATAATCTATTGAGTTTTAAGTATGAACGCGTTTTAAACTTAATATATTGATATGAATGGTTTGGTTTTGGTTTTGTTGTTTTAGTATCAAATGTGCTGGTATGGGATGGTCATCGTGGTTATTGCCTTGGTTACTAGTGAGCTTTGTATATGCTTGACTATCTGTAGAGGTTTCTTCCTTTTAATAATCTTATCGGCCTCTCTTTGTACCTTTTGGGACAATTGCTAGTTAATTAAAGTTGTACTTCTCTTCAATTGTTGTTTGAAAATTTAAATCATATTTATTTTTAAAATTTTCAACGGCGTTTAATTATTAAATTATTTTTTAATTATTTTTTTCCTTAGTGATGACGATGATGATGATAATGGTTAACTTCTATTGAGACCAAACTTTGGTCTATCGGACCTAAAGAAACGAATTATTTAATTTGATTTAAGATTTTATTCCTATGCTCAAAAAGCTTGGACAGAAGTCTCCAGAGCTCTCTGTAATTTGATAGTAATTTATTAATTTTTCAATAGAGTTTAATTATTAAATGTTTTTATTTTTATTTTTTTTCTTAGTATGCTTTTTAGTTGGAAATTTGATAATAATTTATTAAAATGGTAAGTTTGAGTTATATTTTCTGTAAAATCTTAGCGTTTTAAAGTTTTTCAAATGAAATGTTGAATCCATTGTGCATTTAAAAACTCATTTCTAACCCAAAAAAAAAATACAATCACTTAAAATTAGATCATAAAATTATGATAAAAAAAAAAAAAAAAAAAAAAATTAATAATAAAATAAATTTTAATATAGATTAAACTTTAATTTTTAATTTAGTTATGTTAAATTTAGAATCAAATTTAACAAAAAAAATTAAGTGTTGCTTATCTCATGTCAAATTAAAACCTATGAATGGGCACACCCAATTAGATAACTATTTTCTAAATTGTGATAAGTATTTGAATTTGACTTTTATGTAATAGTTGTGTCTATTTTGAGATAGGTTTAGAACTTTAATTTAATTATCAATAATTATTAGATGGATAAGAGGGATTTACTCTCTATAAAATATTTTAGAATATTCTCACTAACTATCACAAATTAAAGGTTAAGAAATTAGTTAGACTCTTTTCCTTTTTTCAAATTGATTAATTGTAAAGAAATGCCATATAAACAAATTTCATATAAAATGAGTTATGGTTTTTTTGGGCATGTATGATACCAAGGTCTTTCCATGATAGTGGGGTGAATCTCCACAATTAAGAATCTTGTATAGTTTTTTAAGAGTAAATGTGTTTAACTCGTAATAATAATAATAATAATAATAATGATAATTTAAAATTGGGAGGAAGCTGGATGGTGCGCTCTGCAGCTGCCCGCGAGGGTTTCGGTTAGGGCTTTCTGAAAACCCTCCCTCTATCGCCTGAAGACTAACTGCGCACCTGCTATGCCTGTTAGCTGGCCCGACTTTTCAGGACCCATCTGTCATTTTCAACATGGCCCCAGATTCTGTCGTGATGTAATGGAAACGGAGGAGGAGGTTGACTACTCAGAAGACCCGCTTTCTTCACAGGTCATTTTTGATCGCCCTTCTTTCATTTCGTCGTCTGCTGGCCCTAGCCATTCTCCTCTTTCTGTGCCACATCCCTCTCCGGTGGTTACTATCCCGGCATTCTTGCCTGCCTGAAGGTACCCCCCCTGAGCCCCCTGGCTTGGACCTCCCTCCTCTGTTCCAGGGCCCTGGTTTATGACCTCAAACTGCCTCTGTTTGGCTCGACCTCCGACTTCCTCATACCCGACTACAGGTTCTGGCCCTGATCCAGAGGCCTCGCAGGAGCTCTCCTCCTCTCCCTCGGGTACGAGACCCCTACAATCAGGTCAGTTCCAAGGTGGCTCCCCTGGTTTTCCTTGATCCTTGGTGGTCACCCTTCAGCTTCGCGGACAGGTCAGAAGCGTCCTAAGTGTGTGGTGACCACTGAGTTTCTATTCGGTTTTTCCATCCTTTGGGAGGCAACCAAAATGGCAAATACCATTCTTGTTGGTCATGTTTGCGGGCGTGCTTATTCAGCAATTTTATTAATTTTTGGGTAAAAGATTGGGGATTTTAAAGATCTCCCTAAGTACAAATTCTTCCCCGAGGCTGGTTCGCCACTTCACTTTGTAAGGAAAATTAACGGACCTGGTTTGCTAGATACTGGCATATCGAATGGCGCCGGTGCTTCTTAAAAAGATGGAGCCCTCTCTTCGACAAAGAGGACAACAGGGGCATGGACCTTTGTGGGTTTACTACTAGCTCCCCCTCCAATACTGGAGGGAACTAAATTCCTCTTCGGCTAAATAAAGTCCTGATGAGGTGGAGGAACTTGGTAATAATAGAATGACATGGAGCGGAGTAGACCCTCCCACATGATTATTAGGCGACACATGTGGTGTGTCAAGGACAAGTGGCACTTGGGCTCCAGAAGGTTCGAGATGCACAACATCTGGCTATTTAGCAGGTTTGCACGTTGGCTCATGCAGTTGGTAACTAAGGTTAAGGGAGCTTGTGCAGGTGGTAAGGGCAACAACGAGTATGCATACATTGCCAACTTGTGCATGCTCATCATATTGGTAATTTCTAAGTCCAAGGCTATCGTAGGCTGGTGGCATTTATGTTGTGGCTCCATTGGTGACCTAACTTGTAGGGTGTGGGATCGTGGAGGACAACTTGTCAGGAATCACCTTGTTGCTGGCTAGGATTGGAGTGGGAAGGCGTTTTTCTACATTGGCTCAATGACTGCATCATATTGGATTGGGACTCTTCCAGAGCCCATTTGGTTAGTCTTTTAGTCTCGTTATTTGGTCATCAGAGCGTTTCATTTGCAGGAAGCCTGGCTGTGGTGTTTCTATGTTTTACCCGCATCCTTTCACTCTTGTGCCTCGCATAATTACACTGGGGTGTTTTAGTTTTTAGTGGTAGTTGTTGTGTGTTTTCACCCCCTAGTTGTTATGGGGTTTGGGGCAGGAATTCAGAGTTTTGAGCCCTCTACTTCCATTTATGGGGGTTTAGCGCCTTTTCCATTCAAGGCAATGTACACAGGGGGCATCTATTATTGCACTGGGGAGGGAGAGCGGGGGTATATATTTGAGCTTGGTGGTAGATTTTGTGGTGCTTGGAGGCACTCACATTGCTGAACTCCAAATCCGGACAACACTTCCAGTCTCTTGCGCTTGGAGAAAGATAGAAGTTGGTCTTAGTGGTTTGGTGCAATTGGGGTCATGTTTCAGCAATACGAGCGAGCTAGGCGGGGGTTGGAACTTCCTGGCTAGCTGGTGAGCCATGGAGGATCAGGTGGGGCAAATGGAAGATGAGGGGGGTGTGGCAGTGAATTTTGAGGTTTAATTAGCTCACAACCATATTCTATTTCCTAGATGTGTGGGTATTCCACCCTTTTTGGATTCCTTGGACTTGTAGCTGCATAATGTTACTATACTCTCAGAGGAACTGGGTTAACATCAACATGATGACTGCAACGCAGTGACTACTCTTGTGAATGATCTCCAACATAATCAGTGGGATATCCTTGATCATTTGGCTTCTCTTCGGGGAGGTCAAAGGAAAACAAATGAGTGGCTTGAGCAAATCGAGGCTCGTCTTGCTGATCTGGAATTCCATGTTCATGGTGACCATAAACCTCCAAAGATTCCTAATGCCAAACCTGCACTGATAATTCCTCACGATCCCTTATGGTGATTAGCTACATTCTCATACTCGACGTGTTTTGGGCTCTTTGGTCATTTGGTTTCTAGATACTCTGTAAATTTTGGTGCTTTGCTTTTAGTTTTTGCGTTTCCCTCTGATGAGGCTCATTAATAGGTAAATTATATGGGCCTTAATGCTACTCTCCGTCTTATTAAAATCAACTTTTCTCACATTTATTTACATATTTTATTATATTTTTCTTATTGAGAAGGGTAAAGGTGAGATGTTATGTCATGTGGCCTAATGTACTTTAATTGCAAGATTTGGAGCAGTTTTGGGCTAATTTAAGTGCAGGAGCTCGAAGTAGACAAGAAAGAGGGATTTTAGGAGATTGGGTGTCCCTCCTTAACTCCTTAATCACTCAAATATTCCTCCACCAGATCTCATCAGCTTAGATTTATAAGCAACCAAGCCAGTGATAGTTGAAGACAAGTCAATCTCGAGTTTGCGAGCCAAGCCTCCCTAATTTTAAGGACGTTGTTGGTAGCTTCAGTTGTTTAAATAAGAAGGCCTAGGGCCTCATTAGGATTCAAATTTTTATTGTATCCAAGAGGCAATTTCGAGCTAAGATATTGTGATTGTTATTCTCATGTTATTTTTGACATTTTGGTGATAATGAAAAGGGTTTCTTTAATCGAGCACTGAGTAGAATCAGAGGGCTGAAGCTCTTGAGTTAGGGCCCAACCGTAGTAGCATAGGTTCCTTTTTTTGTACATGTATCCTTAGATTAGAATCATAGATTAGTTGTTGAAGTTATCTCTACTTTGTTTAATTTACAAGTCTTTGAATAATTGGTTAGTTTTTCTTCTATTAGTTAGAGAAGCAGATCAAAGTTACAGTAGTGAAAGAAAAGACTTCAGAAAAGCTTGTGACAGTGGCCTCATCCTCATCTCCATCATGGGATCATGGTTTGGCCCCACTCTCACAGGCCCAAAAACAAATTTATATTATGGTTATTACAGAGCTTAGGATTTCTTGTTGAGTAGAGCATTGTTTATGATTTCTTAGAAGCACTTGCAATTGTCATTTTTGTTTCTTGAGATCGCTTGATATTAGAAAGAATTCCATTCCATAGATTTAAGCCATTATCCATCAATAAATCAGTTTCTCAAATTCAACTCATATTTTCCACATTTACATAAAGTTGTGCGTGAATGAAGAAAATAATATCGGTTGTTGCAGGAGTTGTTGATCTGCAGGGAGGAACTCATTCCACCAGCCTCATATAAGTCTTCTTCACCTCTCACCCAATCCTATCAACCACTAATTTAGATTTCTACTTGTAGCCACCGTGGACAACCACCTTGAGAAAATACAACCATCCTGAAGAGTTGGGTTGATCCATGGGTAATGTTCACCTTCCCCATACCTTATTCCACCAACATACATCTTCCCAGTACTTCCTTTAACCTCCCCTACCTTCCTACAGTTTTGAGCTAAGTTTCCTGTAGTAAATTAGGACATCTTGTAGTAACTACAAGAAATCCTGTAGCAACTACAGGAAACCTTGTAGCAGTCTGTTTTGGACTGTTTTAGGAAGAAATGATGATCAGAGCCTAGGGTAGGCCCCCAAATTGACTTCCATACCTCTCAATGACATTTTGGACCAGCTTTTCCATACCTTCCTCCCCTGTAAAAGATCAACTTGTTTAGTTTAGAATTTACATTTCTAAATTGAAAACCAAAAGTCTCTTTCCTACAATAATTAGTTAGAGCATGCATACATCAATCATAACAATGCTAGGATAATTTTCGTGCCTACTTAGTCCATATAGCTAGATGATAGAATGCAAGGTTAAATTAGGTCTCTTCTACAAGTAATGTGTGTTAATTCTTAGCTAGGTAGTTTCATGTCATTTCATAGCACTTTCTATTCAGCACTTTCATTTCCTTAAAATAGGAAAGCATTTACTTTCTGCATTAAAGATAGCTTTACATTCACTGTTAGTAGTCAGCCTCCTTCTAGTCAATAGAAGACTGGTTTGAAAAACCCTAGTGGTCTATCGCCCCAGTTGAGAAGTGACAAGAGTAGACTGTTGCATTTGTTGTGCATATAACACTGTCACCTCCAAGTTTGTACAAACCTTGGGTTGATAAAGTAAAGTTGGTCGCCCTAGGAGTTGCAGCATCCTTGCTGCAATACTGGGGCTCATCACTTTTTGGCGCCGTTGCTGGGGAGGTGTCTAGGTAGATGTAATTTCTGCTTTCCTTTCTATTTGACATTCAATAAATAGATGTAATTCCTTCTTTCCTTTTTTTTTGCATTCAATAGATAGTTGCAATTTCTTCTTTCTTTCCATTCTGCAAGTAGTTCCATTCAACAAATAGTTTCAATTTCTACTTTCTTTCCATTTTGCAAGTAGTTCTGAAAAAAACCCTAAAAGAAAAAAAGAAAAAACAAATTTCTTTCATGCCTTGTAGGAGTATAGACAACTTAGGAAAAAATTTGCCAAATACCCCCACACCATCAAACAACCAACATTCCCTCCTCTTCGGTGGCATTGAGCTAGAGGAACCATTAGGCGAACAACCAAAGATCTTTGAAGAGCCTATTGGGGAAGAAGAAGAAGAAAGCATTCCACTAACCTACACCATGGCTGAAAATAGAAATGGGATTGAAAATAGAAATCGAGTTGAAAATAGAACTGAGGGTGTTTTTTCCATTAGAGAAACTAATGGAGATGCTAGGATGAAAAACATAAGCCCCCCTCCCTCCCTCACTTCCATGGCTTAACCTCAAAAGACCCTGATACCTTTTTGTTTGATTTTGTTGTCATCTGCAAAACTTATGATTATACCTCTGACGACCAAAAGTTGAAATTGTTCCCATCCGCCCTCAAGGATGCAGGCTTGCACTGGTTCATGGATTTACCTAGGGACAACATCACTACCTGGGCTTAAATGCAACAAGCCTTCAACAACAAGTACAGGGATTATTGTAGATCCAAAGACACCAAAGAGTAAATCTTTAGAATGACCTTGGGACATGATAAATCTTTGGAAGATTATGAGGAAAGGTTACAACTCAACTACAAAAGGGTCAGATGCACCCTTGATCCTAAATCACTCAAGTTAGTCCTTCTTAGAGGGATCAAGGAAGATCTCCTAGAAACCCTAAACATGATGTCGGGTGGGGACATCTACCAGTTGTCTTTCGATGATATCAAGATAGTTTTCAAAAATAATTCTAGGGCAACTAGAAAGAAGGGTAGGGCTAGTCAAGATTTGGCCAGTTCATCCTCCTCCAACATATCCATCAAAAGTGAAATTGGGAACATGTTGGAAGACTTTAAGAGTGAAATGTTGCATACCCTTTCTCTGCAAATGGACACCATGCAGATCAAGAGGAAGCAGGAGGAAGCAGAAAGAGCCTTAGCTGTCTTTTGCCCTAGATGCACCAGGAGGCACCCTAGAAATGAATGTCCATTGAATCTTATAGAGATCTGCTTGGTCTGTGAGGAGAACCACTCCATAGACAAGTGTCCTTCTCTACCTAGATTGAAAGTTGTGTATCAAGGAACTGAAGGTGTGACTAAACAACTCTGCTATATCAACCAAAGGAGGCCTCAAGGACCTCGACCATACCAGCAAGGCATGCAAGGGGCATCTTATTCATATTACAACCCCAACCAGAATTCATCCATTCCCCCTTCATGTCCTCTTGCTCATCCTTCATGGTCCACACTTTCTCCATGGTATTTTGCACCTCAATACCATTCCCAACCTGCCAACCAATCATTTTAGCCATATGATCCCCCATAACCTTAGTGGAACACACCATCACAGAGGTGGATGCCCCTATATAACTAATCTCCAGCCTTACTGCCTCCACCTCCATCCCAGACACAACTCCTTCACCCCACTCCACCTAAGCAACCTCAGATGCCTGCTCAACCAAATCCAAACCCAAACAACAAGCAGGCACAATAGGTCTATAGTGGAGAGTCATTCTACCCTGCCTATGCTGTGGAAATTCAAGAAATCAACCTTAGGCATGGAAGATTGCTTCCAAATAACCAACCTCCATCTCCATCTGAGGAGCTTGAAGAGGAAAAGGAAGAGAGTGTTCCCCAAGCCAATCCACCTCCTTTTCCTGAGAGACTAATCCATCCTAGCCAGCACACCCCAAAAGAGACTGAACTTCTGGGTGAATTGAAAAACTTGTGTGTTAAAATCCCACTCCTCCAAGCTATCAAGGATGTCCCCATCTATAACAATTTAATCAAGGAGAAATGCTTCAAACATCCAGGGAGGAGAAAGAAAGACACCCCTACCATTAATTTCATTGGACAACTGTCTAACTTAGTGTTGGGGAGAGTGATTTTCCTGAAGTATCTAGACCTTGGAAGTCTGTGGTAGATGTGCACATTGATGGTATCATTGTCCCCCATACCTTGATTGATCTTGGGGCTGCCATCAATGTGATGACTAAGGATACTATGCTTAAACTGAATCTCCAAGGATCATTAAGGAATACCACAACAATCTTGCATCTTGTTGACAAATCCACAGTAGCACCTAAAGGTGTTGTTGAGGATGTGATGGTCTCCATTGATTCCCGGGAATACCCTACTGACTTATTAGTTCTCCAACCTAATACCAAGTTTAATGGTTATCCTCTCATCCTTAGAAGGTCATTGTTAGCCACTGTTGATGTTTACATAAGTTGTAGGGATGGGAATATGACCATTAAAAATGGGCATTTGTCCAAACAATTAGTCTTGTACCCTCCTGCTCAACCATCTCTAGAGCATGACTTACCCTTATGGTTGGAAGAGGAGGAGGAAGATGAAGTATACCATGCCACATCTTACCCAATCTATACCCTAGATGCTATTATAGGAGGGGGGCAACCTAATGAAGACGACCTGATTGATCAAATCCTCTAGAATCAGCCCCCCAACACCATGTCTCTTGATGAGTTAGTAAAGAAAGCTGAAGATAACCCTTGGACTGATTTGTGCCTAGTTGACTCAAGTCCTACTCATGTCAAGATGATAGAATTTGGTCCAGCTAAAACATTGAAAATCAACCCCTCTCTCTCTGCACATTAGGAAAAGGAGTTATGTGACATGCTAGGAGAGCATTTGGATTCCTTTGCCCGGAGTTATAAGGAAATGAAGGATTGAACCCTTAGGTGTGTACTCGCCACATTTACACCAAGGAAAGTTGCAAGCCAGTGCACCAACCTCAAAGGAGAATGAACCCAGCCCTCAAAGACATACTTAAAGAAGAACTGCATAAGTTGTTGGATGCAAGGTTCATTTACCCCATCTCAGATAGTGATTGGGTGTATCCTCTAGTTCTGGTCTTAAAGAAGAATGGAAAATGGAGGATCTATGTGGACTACAGAGAGTTAAACAAAGGCACCAAAAAATACCATTTCCCTCTACCTTTCATTGATCAAGTCTTGGATGATGTTTCAGGAAATAAGTTCTTCACTTTCCTAGATGGGTTCAATGGTTACAATCAGATCTAGATCAACCTAGAGGACCAAGATAAAACCACCTTCACTTGTCCTTGTGGTACCTTTTCTTATAGGGTCCTTCCCTTTGGATTATGTAATGCCCCTGCCACTTTTAAGAGCGAAGTTCTGAGCATCTTTGCAGACCTAGTCCCTGACTCTATAGAAATCTATAAGGATGATTTCACTCCATATGGGTGTGATTTCTTGGAGGCTCTCTCTAAATTGGTGAAAGTATTAAATAAGTGCATTGAAATGAACCTATCCCTTAATCATGAGAAGTGTGAGTTCTTGATGAATGTAGGGATTGTTCTAGGTCACTCAATGTTGGACAGCGGATCCCCCGCGTAACGGTTTTGGGGCTTAAAGCCCACAATTTTGGGTATTGGTATTATAAAGGCTCCGCGAAGTGCACAGAACATGAGTTGTAATGAGTCAAGTCAAAGGGTAGTCTGCCCTAAAATATTGTAAATTAACCTAGAATGTGTCGGCCTACCCATGGTCCGCGGACCATAGGAATGTATAAATAGAGCAAGGCTCTAGGTGTAGAAAGTAGTTAAGTTGAAATTAGATTTGAAGTGTATGGGTTTCTGAAAGTAATATTGGATCGAAGTCTATAAGTCTGAGTCGCGGGTCATAGTAGTAGAAGAGGCTCTGCAGCTGTGTGTGCAGAGGCCTAGTAGAGTCCGCAGTTGTGTGTGCAGACCCCTGCAGCTATGTGCACAGGGTAGGAAGTGGATTGTAACTGGAAAAAGCATTAATAAAGATAAGTTGGTTTTGGAATATCACATGTTTGTTGCTTTGTTTCTGTTTATGCATCTATTTACCGTTCATGATTGCGCGCATAGTTGTTTATGTTAACTGGTAACTGAAAGTATTTGCATACTTAAATTAATTCAAGATCTATAATAATACTAAGCACTGAAAGGGTAAAGAGCATTCGCGCTCGTCCTTCAAGCTGCACGATGGTAGTTGATCTAAACAAATGGCTGTGCAGAGTAGCGCAGCATGAGGGATCGATCCGCGAACCTTCTAGACCTCATCAAGACATCTCTAGGGTGCAGAAACCTGGTTCCAGCACCCTCCCATACTACCTTGGTTGAGACCTCAGTCCGTGCTTCGCGGACTATTGCCGAAAGGGCCGGTAGTTCGGGATTTGTTTGAATAAAACACTCTGAACTTGGGTCAGGCCCCATCAAGCCAACAAATGGTTTCGTTGCCGGGACCGGGATCTGCCTAAGGGATGTCTAAAGTTGGGACGCTGGAACCCTACGAAGAAGGAAATTGAAGATTGGTTGGATCAGAAGCTTCACGAGTTCATGGTATAGGAAAATAAAACCCCGTAGATATCTGAGAAGAGGTGGCTGGATCGAATAATAGGAGGGTTTATCACTGAATTTGCGATAGATACAACTGTCAGCTACAACGAAGCAGAAAGATGTTTTCTCAAGGGACCGCGAGGTAAGTATATCAAATCTTTGAATACCTGGATTAAGATGTTGTTATGTGAAAAATGGGTGATGTGAATCCATTAATGAGTGGAACAACGCAGAGCGGGAAGGTCTACAAAGGTATCGAAGGGTTAGGAAACAATCCTTTAATTTCACCTCTGCGAGTGAGCGAGGAAGAGTGCACTTGGGTTTCTCCGAGGAGTGTGGTCAGTTTGATTAGGCAACACATTCCGTAGTTATCATCCCCGCTAACACCACCACTCCCGTCACCTTCTTCACCTCCAACTTCGCCCACACCGTCTCCACCAAACAAAAAATTTAGCATGGCGAGCACAATTAAGTTGCATGTATTCAGAGGAGTAGGAAACGAAGATCCAGATCAATTTTGGTTCGTAGTAAGAGCAATATGGGAAGCACACGGGGTTACGGATGATAATATTAAGAAGGCCACATTAGTAAGCACATTGTAGGACTGTGCCCTGACATGCTGTATCAAGTACTCGAATGATCACCTGAATGCCAGAATAGTGGAGATCCAGATTGCATTGAACAGAGAATTTAGCTGGCCGAAATCGGAAATGCAGTTGATCATCAGATTCAAGGAGATTGCGATTCTTCCAGGCGAAACCCCTTGGGATCTAGATTAGAGGCTGAAAAGTACGATCCGCGAGGCTAATATGACACTGACAGATGCGCAGCACCGCGTGTGGTTTGTAGCATCTTTGACACCACACCTAAGGACGACACTGTCACAACAGAAGCTCTCAACCCAGGCAGAAGGATTGGAAATGGTGATGAGGTTGCATGAGATGCCAATATAGGATCCAGGGTTGGGAGTCCAACAAATCCACGCGCAACTACAAAACCTATGCTTGGAAATGCAGAGTTTGAAGCATAATAGGGCACCCCGGTCGGAAGCGCGCAAAGAAGTGTGGTGCATAAAATGTAAAGGCCAGGGTCACGATAAGGATCACTGCCCCGTATTTGAAAATTATTTGGCGGGAGGAGGACCGATGCCGTTGAGGCTAGAAGCGCAGGTGGGCCCAAGTGCGGCACCCATGCTCTGGTGCACGATATGTTAAGTGGGAGGAAAGCACACGACAAACAACTGTCACCTATTGAAAAAGTATACGCAGACTCCGCAGCAGCTATTTTGTAATTTCTATAGATCAGTAGGCCACGATGAGCGAAACTGTTAGAGCTATGAATTATTGATGGATCGAACGCCTACCTATAGGATGCAGATCGAGGCGCGAGGTCAGGATCCAGCTGCAGCCGTAGCACGCGGTGGATTCCAAGGGCGCGGACAAGGACGAGGAGGAATGGGACCCAGATGAGGGCGCAAACAGTTAATCTGCTACAATTGTGGAGGCCCTGGGCACTACGCACGTGACTGTACAAATCCAACCATAACATGTTGTCCGTATTGCTATCAGTTTGACCATGAAGCAGTAGATTTCCCAACGTTGATCGCACAGATGCACGAGAAAGGGGTACTACAGCCTCCTCCGACACAAAATATCCAAATGATGAGGTCGGAACTGCGCGAAGAAGACCCTAATGTGAACATGGTACTCAGAAGCGGTGCGACTACAGGGGACGATAAGGGAAAGCAACCCGCGGGCGATACATGGGTTCGCAAGACTCCTACGAAAGAACTTGAGTTTGACATGGAGCACACAAAGGACGCATTTATGGAAGCTAAGAAGAGCTTCACGGAGGTCTCTACTTCAGGTAGTAAGGATCAACCAGAACCGGGAATAGATCCGTCTATGCTTACTACCTTTTTAGAGACATGCATGAAGCTGCTACGAGACAATAAGGTAGTTAAAGGACTCCAAGAGTTGATCACTAGGTGCACAGGATCAGGGGAACCGCACGTAGTTCGAAAGATGGGGAAGCATGCTTTACGCACTGGGAGGGAAATGCGGTTGACAGCGCAAATTGGCGAATATGAGATGGATCAGGTAGTCCTTGACCTGGGTTTGGATGCGAATGTGTTACCAAAGTAGACTTGGGAACGCATGGGCAGGCCCGCATTACAGTGGTCTCCTATTCAATTACGGATGGCGAACCAACAAAAGATCGTGCCCATGGGAAGATTGCAAGGGGTAACAGTGGATATCGAAGGTGCGAGCACGCAGAATGACTTTGAGGTAATAGAGATTGTGGATGATAGTAACCCTTACCCCACGTTGTTAGGGATAGACTGGGCCACAGATATGAATGGAGTCATCAACCTAAAGAAGCAGAAAATGATTTTCGAGAAAAAGTCCTTACGCGTAGTAGTTCCGCTCAATCCGGCTGAAGGGGCGCGCTACACAGAACCTGTGCACAAGGATGACAATGACGATGAGCTGGATTGCATCTATCAGATAACGGTGCAAGACCAGGATTGCGTGAACCCGACTGAAGATGGAAGAATCTCATGGGAGCGCGACAGTTCATGTACTTTGGATTCAGACAAAGAAATAGAACACTGGCAAAATCAGTTGCACGAAGTAACAACACTAAGCTGCAACATGATGGTTAGGTCACTACAGTGCGTGAGGTCCAAAGCAAGGGAACTGCCAACATATAAGGGGGAGACAGGCATGGATGAATTCTTAGACAAATTCGAATGGTCAGTACCAAAACAACAGAGGTGCAGTGTGATGGAATGGGCGTTGAGCGCGACACTCGCATGATGGTGGCAAGCACACCAAAAAAATATTGGGAATTGGCATGAATGCAGAAGATGGATGCACTTACAGTTTGGAAGTCCCCAACGTCGAAAGCAAGCTAGGCAGCTAGGGAAAAACAGCTTGTGGCCCACCTATGTTGATGGGTACAGACGAGTGTTGGGCAAGCACAACATAGGCTAAGGATAAAAAATCAGAACCTGACGCAGCAACAGGAAAAGCGACGCACTCCGCAAATACCCTGTGACGAAGCATTCACAAAGCTACGTGGAATAATGAATAAAGTTTACCAGGCGGGACGAGCAGGCTGGGACCTGCGTGTACCAGCAGTTCGATGGACCTATAGGACCATAAACAAAAACCAGAGTGCAACAATATCCAAAAGAAAGGAAACCAGGGAGACAGAGGAGAGGCTCCAGACCGTAGTAGAGACAGAACGTGAGGACCTGGGTAGAGGAATTAGGCAGTTGAAAGAAGACCTTCGGAAAGGGAGCAGGAGAATTTGTGAACTCGATGACGAGTGGGCATGGATAAGGAAGAGAAGTATGATACTGGATGAAGAAATTAGCGAACTGAAAAACAAAGTCATGCAAGCGTGCCACACGAAACTAAGCATGCTGGGATCAAGTCTAACTAGCCCTACTACTGCATTAGAAGGAGTTGCGACCCTACTATCATGGCTGCAACCGCATCTTACTACACAAGGGAGCATACCACGCAAAGAAGAATGTGACACACTACCGGACGTAGGGGTAGTCGAAGGGTGCCCGCAGCCCGGGCTAGCAAGGAAATCGAAGCCTTGCACCAGGAGTGTGACCACCTGACTATCTGCAGGAAGCACAGTCTCAGCGCTTCAAGCAATTGAAAGAAGGCGTGGGACTCTAAACAAGTCTGCAGAAGAGCTGCACGGAAAAGAGGTTCCGTGCAGGGCCAGTCTGTCACAGGGATCGCGGTCGCGCATAAGGAGCTACGCTGCTGCGCGGCTAGGCTGGGAGGTGACCGTTGACGACATTGTTCATGACAAGAGCTCTAATTTAAGGCAGAAAGGAGCGGGCGGCGGGCCATTAAGATAGGAGTTAAGAGCTAGATTCGGGATGATCTGCCGCCAAAAAGGTACTGCTGACTCAAATATGGAGGGAATGGCCGAGTTTAAATTCAAAAGTTACCATAAAAGTCCGAGGGGTAGCTACGGAGCAACACTTGGTTGTTTAAGATTTGAGCCAATACAGAGCAGTGAGCACCAAGCTACCTTGCCGCCCGTAAGTATGCAACCAAGTGAATCCAGTATCCACACAATGTCAAGAACCAAAGTGCGATTTACGGAAGTTACCCCAGAACCCCGGGTGACCCAGGAGGAGCTTGGAGAAGTAGCAGGCACACCAGAGGTACCGAAGTCCCCACACATGCCACGACCACAGAAAAACAAACAGCCAATGGGGCCAGTCCGGGTATCACCACAGAACCCAAGAGTTAATAAATTGTCAATGATAGAGAAGGGAAAAGTTGTCACCATTCAAATAGAGGAGGAGGAGGAAGATTTGCAAGCCCTAATAGCCCAAATTTAGGCACAGGACGATGAGGCGGAGAATGTCTCTGAAGCACCTTCAGCGATAGAGTTGCCCTCTGTTATAGACATTTTTGGGCCCTACAACCCCAAGCATGAAATTTCCATAAATCAAGGGCTCCTAAGTCCATAAAAATGTTGTTCTAACCCCTAAAGGAACAAAGTCAACAGATTACAACTTCTCCCAGAAGTTCTCCATGAAAAACTGCTCAGAATTGGTCAAAACAGGATCATTTCAGCTGCTCCACTGGCTAAGTGCATTGCATCTCACCTAAATACACTGTGTGGGTGCGTTGCATTTCAAAAATCCCTTCTATGGGGTGCGATGGGCAAGAAATGACAAATGGCAGTGTCATTCTGCGAGGTGGAGAGGCAATGGAAGCTTCCAGAATCTTCTCCTGTGACACTTGCCTCACTGAATTTGACCAAGGATGAGTAAGAGACCATCAATCTCCAAGTGGAAGCAAGAACTATCAGAGGGGAGACACTAATCAAATCATGAGCTGACTCATCTCCATTACAAACATCTATATATGGATCCCTCATCCCAGAGATCCAGAGGCTGGAATTTTGCATATTGTAAGGATTTGCTGTTGGTTTCTTGAGACAAACATCAGATTGTTGGGTGATCTAAGCTTTGTTTGAGGTGAAGAGGGGATTTTTAGCTGGGAGGTTGATGTTGGGTCAGAACAACTGGTTGTAACTCCTCTTGGCTCTTTCTTGTTTATCAATAAAAGCTATTCAAGTTTTCCTCCATGCTCTTGTGTCATTGATGCTTGCTACATTTGTATGGTCAATTTACATCTGATCCTAGATTGTTTATGATTATAGATCCATGTCTTTGTATAGTGTTATGCTTCTGTGATCTTACAGGTACTTTGTGAAGCTAGGCATGCAAGGGAGCAGGTAGCTAAAGACTATCAAAGAAGAGGGGAATCAAATCAGGAGATTAGCGCAAGACAGAGGTTGGTCTTTCTGTTCCTCTCTATCTATAATTCATAAAGGAAAAACGAAAGTAGCTTTTCTCTGTTTGTTTCTAAGGCAACTGTCACACCTTAGTGGGATAGAGCAGTTCTATATAGACACTTTTCCCTGTAACAAAATGGCGACTCCACTGGGGACGAATTAGTTTGTTTGTTTATCATTCCTTGTTGTCTATTTCATAAACTTACAGGTAGTATTCGAACTGCATTTGCCATAACAAATGCAAAGTAGATAAATGCTACTTCAATCCGTCTACTGGATCTGTTTATGATTTAAACAATTGATTCACAAACTATCTGATTGCCCTTGTGATAGCTCTTAGATCCTCCTTAGATCTACCCCTGATTGTTGCATTACTGATTGCTTTTTGCTCGGCCAAAACCCAAGAACTGAACTACAAACTGTGACCCGGAACCCAAACAGAATCTCGTTTCTGGCCCAGCGCAGGTACTGTTCAGAGAATCTGAACTTCAGCGCACTTCCCGAGTGGACAAGGTGCGCTGCATTTCAAATTCTCTGTGTTACAGGTGTGCTGATCAGGCTAGGCTCTGTGCAGTTTTGGTTTCTGTGATTCATTCTTTCTAGTTCTATTCCTGAATTTTGCTGCCTGTGATCAGTATATGTCTGTTTGAAACCCCTTTTCCTTGCTGTTATTCCACCTCCTTTGTACAAAAGAACTGTAGATGTTTTTGTGTGTTTGTTGAGTCATTTTCAGTTCTCCTTTGCAAAAGTAGCATAATCGTACTGTCGTCCTTTGATTTGAAACTATCGCAAGTGTCGATTTCAATCGTAGGAAAGAGTTTGATTGCTGTTGATGGTCGATTATCCTGTTACTATTGCTTTTGGTCTGAATTTGTAATTTTCTAGTGTCAATAAAAAGTATTCATTTCAAAATCGTAAGGTGTTGTGATCGTCTCCATTTTTTATTTCGAAAAGAAACTTGTTGATATTTGTCGCTTGAAAAGAAATTCAGATTTGTGCATCAACTTTCTTTTTAGCATTCATATACTAAGAAAGTCGAAAACAAATACATGCATGTGCATTTGCATATAGACAGTCTGATTGGCTTGATTTAGGAAAGTGCATTTAGAGTGTGCTCTTTGCTCTTTGTGAAAAGATTTTGTCTTTCTTTTCTTTAGTAGCTAGGATTTTCATTGCACAAAGAAGATAAAAAGTTTGTTTATCACCTTAGATTGCATTTTAGGAATTACATCTACATCTCGTGGTGAACCTGAAAGACAAACTTCATAAACAAGATCAACTTAAAATAAATTCAATGAATCTAACAACGCTTTGGAACTTAACGCACAACGTTTAGAAGTCTAGGCTAGAGACGTATTCCAGCGTCGTAAAACCTGGTAACTGTTGTTCTCACTGATGGTTGGGTGATTCCTCCACTTTGAGACGATAAGTGCCAGTACGGACTTGTGCTCCCACGTACCGTCGAGTATATTTTGGGAGACCCCAATAGGCTTAATCCTTTATCCATAGGAAGCCATGTCTATCGCCCTATCGATCGCAATGCACTGAACACAACATTCGGGAAGATTGACTGCCGTACCGTAAAAAGTATTCTGCAGTTTTGCGATTGGTTTGGTAATCCCTCTACCTAGATTTCCAGAGCAGTCCCTTTTGTTCCTTTTCAGACTCCTTAACAGAAAAGGTCCATCTGAGCACTTGTCACTTCAGGCTCATTAAAAATCGAAGGAGACTAGAGTCATCTTTTGTTTTTTCTCGACTCTTAAAAATTGAAAAAACAAGTTGTGTCAAAGCGTCTAAAATTCATTTAATTCGGAAACATACTTCCCCTTTATTTTAGTTGATCGAGTAATCCGCAATCGTGGAAGAAAGTCAATTGAAACCCCATCGTTCGCGGAGGCTTACGAGTCAACCGTCTTTGTCTCCGGAATCGAAGATAGTACGGACAAAGCGAACTCGTTTAACTGGTTCCAAATCTCCTATTTAAGTTAGAACAAGTGTTCCAACAACATCAGAGACTCCGGTTACTCCAAACATTTCTGTAATCCCAGCCTCTACAGAAGAAGTTCAGCAGCCACAGAAGGACAGTAGTACTGATCCTAGTCTGAGAGTAAACACTTGTGTTACTGAACCAGTTCCATTAACAACCGGTTCGGAGAGCCTTGCTCTTGAAACATCTATCGCTGTCGATTCCATACCTTCTTCGGCACCAGAAATATTCTATGGACCTGATGGTCTTCCCCTTCCACCTGGTCTGATTGCCATAGAAGAGATTGTGGAAGATCCTCCAACTAGTACTCCATCACAATTTGGAGTCAGGATCACTCTATATCCTTCTTCATCAGAAGTTAGTCTACCGCCAGTGGAAGCTCCTGTAGAATCGCTAGGTAATCTTTTGGATAGACTAGAAATGTCTGAACAACCGTCAACATCTAGGACTGTGTCGTCTGACACAGCGATGGCAGAACTCCCTGCTATCACTCCAACAATGTTCGCTGGTATACCATCTGTCCCAACTAGCTCTCAATCGCTAGAAGGAGCCCACTCAGGGGCCATTTCGACAGTATGGTCTGTTCCTGTTTGTTCATCCGGAATAATATCCGGAAACTCTTATGTTGAGTCTCAACAAATTGATCCATTTGGAGGTCAATTTGGGCAGTCCGGCCCTCAAGGGAAAACCATTCCCTTGAGTTCTGGATTACCACCGTATGGGGGGCAGTATACCCTTTCATTATCCCCTCCGGGAGGATATCCATACGGGAGTTCACAACAACATTCGGGTTATACTGGAATTACCTCAAGCGGTTGGGTACCAATACTACCTCAACAACCAAGAGTTGTATATTCGATGCAACAATGCTTACCTATGTCAAATATACCAACTATGCCAGCTATTGTGATGGTGTCGCAAGTTCAAGCGCTGCCTGTTGTATGCCAACCTCAGGTTTCTCAGGTTGTAATGCAACAGCCCCTTGACCCTGCGACTCAACCACAATCGCCGACTGGTGGAATGACACAGGTTCAAACGGGTACAATTACCCCTCATCTTGGTCAAACTATTAGTATCGGGCAACAACACATGGCTTCACAACCATGGCTAGTACAATACCAACAACCGCAATTCCAACAAGTATACCAAGGTTCTGAGCAACAAATCTTTGCAAATAGTGGACAACCGTATATTCAAAACGGTCAAAATCAACCATTTTACAATGGTCATGCCCACCAACCTTACCAAAGTTACCAACATCAAATGCATTATGCCAGTATGCAAAGACCAACTGCTCAGGAAGTCCCATCTTATCCTGGGTATGCTTCACCTAACCTGAATCAGCAGTTACCCTTTGTGGCAACTTTAGAGTTACCTGATTTAAATCGGTTAACAAACGATCCAATCGCTTACGCCCCTTGGTGGCCAACGATTTCGCATAAACTTCCATCAGATATTCCTAAATTTAATGGAAATCCGGGTGAAGATCCGTCGAATCATGTGATGACCTTTCATTTGTGGTGTTCATCAAACACCCTGAATGATGATTCGATAAGGCTTCGCCTTTTTCAGAGGACGTTAACTGGTCCGACGGCAAAATGGTACATCGAATTGCCTAGAGCTTCATTCGACAACTTCAGTACCTTAGCCACAACCTTTTTAACCCATTTTCAATTACCAATAAGGTACGAAACGGGAACGGAACTCCTTACCAACTTCAAACAGATGACAGCCACTCACATATCTGATCATATACATGAGTGGCGACGTCGTCGTAGAATGGTAAAAACGTATGTTCTTGATCAGCTCTTAGCTGAATGGTTTATCAAGTCATTACTACCTTCCATCACGGAAGATGTGGCAAAGGGGGGAGTCGTAACAGAAGAGCAAGTTATCGCTCATGCGCAATATTTGGACTTGATTTACACTCAGTCCGGCACGCTCTACGATAAAATACCTGACGCCCCTAGACCGGAATTCTCAGTTCCTCCTCCTCCTAAATCAAACAATGACTCTCATGCCGACGATGGCGTGATTGGCACAACAGACACGAAATCGACAAAGGCTACATCCAAAAAAGCCCGTAAGATTTCAGGTCAAAATGCAAAAGATGAACTTCTTGCCTCGGAAGTAAATGCCATATCGACAGATAAAGGCAAAGAAACCAAACAACCAGGGGGCAAGAAGAAAGGCAAAGGGAAGAAGAAGAAAGAGGAGGAATCATCACCTGAAAAATCTTCTTCAAACCCTCCATGAGATAGGAAACCAAAAAATCCATGCTTTATATGCGATGAGGATCATTGGACCGCAAATTGTCCACACAGAGCTGAGCTTAAGAAATTCTTCAAGAATTCAAAAACCTCCGCAGTGTTAACTGATCCGTTTCCAAATCCAAGAACAAATCTGGTTGAAAGTGGAAATGCTTCCCCGTCTCAAGTGCTAATGTTGTCGGTTTCAAAACAACAAAATGATGCTTTGATATTGACAAGGAACAAAGATTATGGGAATCCACAGCTGTCGAACAACAAGGATAAAGATCAACCTAGTAGTTCGACAACAACTTCGACAGAAGTTGCGCCGCCCATCATTCCTGAATTAACAATAAAACCGCCGAAGGGAGTAGTACACAAGTCGACGTTTAATCCCCGTGCTAGAGCGGCACAACATTATAATATAGAGGAATATTTGGCCCAATCGCCATCCGCTATGTCGACTCTTGAAGTACTACAAAATTTCCCATCCCAAAAGCAGGCTTTATTATCAGCCATTGGTGGGATAGACCCAAAGGATTCCAATCTTGTATCCTTCGATCACAAAGGATACGATCCTCAATTACCAGCTCAACTAGCTTTCCTTGTTCAAGTGAAAGCCCTTAACAAAATTGTTCATCGAACAATTATTGATGAGGGAGCATCTACATGCATTATGTCGATGAGTTGCTGGAAAACTTTAGGATCTCCAACCTTGTCGCGATCTTCGATGACATTAAAATCATTCGACGGAAGGACATATACCCCATATGGTATTCTAAGTAACTTGAAAGTTGAACTAGAAGGGAAAACAATAGAAATAGATGTTGAAGTAATCGATGGGAATCTTGATTACAACATCCTACTAGGAAGACCATGGATATATGCTATGGTCGCTGTTGTGTCGACCTATTTTAGGAAGATTGCGTTTCCTTTTCAAGGAGGGATTACAATCGTCGATCAACAAAACTTCCTCCCCAATGGTTCTCAAGTTACAGGAAGCATTCCTATGATCCATGGAAGCCCCCATTTGCTTCAAAATATCGGAGTAGGCCTACTAAAAGACCCTATATTAATGGGAACTTTCGACCTTCCACCTCCAATCGATCTGGCAGAAGTAGCGTCGATAGGAACCTGCAATATGATATCTTCTAAAAAGATCTCAGAAAACGATATCGACATGGATCATGCAATGGTTTTGCCTCCAAGCCCAACAGAAATATTGTAGCAATCAATGTTCCTAGCATGGCAGGCAAACCCCAATCAATGCTCATCAAGCGTTTGGATAGATAGGTCTAAAGAATATGGCACCCCTTCAGATCCTTGGTCGCGAGTGCATGTCACCGACGAAGGAATTGTCCAATCAATGGTAATTGAAGGGGCACCATGGAATGATTCCCACCATTGTTCCCTTCTTCCGGATTGTGGAGAAGATCCTCCTGATGACCTTTATCATCCTTCAGTTTTTTATTTTCTATCAAATACTGTAAACACGGTGGATTCCGAGCGAAACTTGTCCAACATTGAAGAAACTATCGCCATAAATATCTCGACCAAAACAGATGTTGTAGAGAATATTTATGTTGGCAAATGTTGTTCTCCTTCAGAACTGGAAATATATGACACTCTTTTTCGCGAATTCAGAGATGTCTTTGCTTGGTCATATAGTGAAATTCCAGGCATTGACTCGAGTATCGTTGAACACGAAATTAAGATGTATCCAGATGTCAAACTAGTACGACAACGGCTACGGCAGGTGCACCCCAAGAAAGCCGTTGCCATTAAGGTAGAAGTTGAGAAACTTCTCCATGATGGTTTCATCTACCCGGTTCCTCTAATCGATTGGGTATCGAATATTGTCCCTGTTATGAAAAAACAAGGAACAATTAGAGTGTGCATCGATTATAGAGATGTAAATCAAGCTTGTCCAAAAGACAACTACCCTACACCCTTTATCGACCAGATAATTGACGAATGTGCCGGATGCGAAATCTTTTCATTCATGGATGGATTCTCTGGGTATAATCAAATACATATCCGCCCACAGGACCAGTCAAAGACTGCATTTATTTGTCTGTGGGGCACATTCGCATATCGAAAATTACCCTTTGGATTAAAGAACGCAGGGGCGACCTTTCAGAGGGCAATGAATTATGCTTTCCATGACATCAAAAACATTGTTCAACCATACCTCGACGACCTTCCGGCTCATTCGCGAAAGCAGACTGATCACCCGCAGCATTTAAGAGCAATATTTCTACATTGCCGACACTACAAGATATGACTCAATCCACACAAATGTGTATTTTGCGTCAGTTCTGGTCGTTTGCTTGGCTTCGTAGTCTCAAAGGACGGGATTCGTCTCGACCCATGTAAGGTCCAGGCAATCATAAATTTGCCTCCACCTTCGAATTTGCTTCAGATTCAGAAACTCCAAGGGAAAGAAAACTTTCTGAGGAGGTTCATTCCAAATTATGCCGAACTTGCTAAAGGTTATACACGTATTTTGAAAAAAGAAGTACCCTTTGTTTGGGATCAGGTTGCGCAAGCTTCCTTTGATGCTTTAAAAGAATCCCTAATGAAATTATCATTAATGTACGCTCCTGATTATCAAAAAGATTTTAACCTGTATCTGGCTGCAGCAGATACGACCATCGCAATGGTTTTAGTTCAAGAAGACAACGGAATCGAACATCCTATATATTATTTAAGTAAAAAGTTAAATGACATAGAAAGCAAATATTCTTACGTTGAAAAGCTAGCACTCGCAGCTGTTCAAGCGATACAGAGATTTCAACACTATGTCCTCTTTCGAAAAACTACCATTCTGTCAGATTCCAACCCCATGACTTATGTATTGTCGCGACAGTTGCTGGGGGGCAAATATTCAAAATGGATAGCAATCCTGCAAGAGTTTGATCTAGAATTTGTAAGATCCAAGTCAAAGAAAGCTCTGGTTTTCGCAGAATGATTATGCGATCTCCCATCGTCGTCCAACGATGAAACAATCGTGGACGAAAGTTTGTTTCTGATATCTTCAAGCAATCAGTGGTATGGGGATATAATCATTTATCTCCAAACCCAAAAATATAGGCCAAATACCTCTCGCTCCGAACAAAAACGTATTCGATACCAAGCAAAAGACTACATGATCGTCGGTGATACACTTTACCGTCGCGGTATCGATACAGTTCTGAGAAGGTGCCTCATCCATGAGGAGGCCGAAAAAGTCCTGAATGATTGTCATTCAGGTGCGTGTGGGGGGCATCAATCCGGTTATGCTACAACGCAAAAAATCTTACGAGCAGGATACTGTTTAGATAATCTTCGGCAAAATCACATAACCAATCTTTTGTCGACGCGTTTCGAACCAACCAGTGTGGTTCATCGTCAGGACAAGTTGAAGAACCAATCCGGCTTAGCTTGATTAAATAGAGTGTGCAGAGACTCCAACGGCTATATTGCCAACGGCTAATTTTGACCTAATGATCTTAGTCAAACCACTAATTTAATTATTAATATTCTTAGAAATAGCTAAAACAGG
Organism: Pinus tabuliformis; assembly: GCA_031772625.1. NCBI lineage: Eukaryota > Viridiplantae > Streptophyta > Pinopsida > Pinales > Pinaceae > Pinus > Pinus tabuliformis. The sequence goes on from CM062805.1 coordinate 112,185,265, forward strand.
TAAATAAAGGAATTCATTTGTTAATTTAAATAAATGTATATGTATATCTAAAAACAAATAAATATAATTCATTATTATTAGCTTATATATTAAGAGAATTCATTTGTTAATTTGAGTATATCTAAAAATGAATAATATAATATTTATATAATCCATATTTATTATTTAAATATAATGGTCATTAATAAATTATATCTCGTATAATAGTTCATATTTATTAAATAATCTATATTTATTAATATTCCAATATTATTTAAATACAAATAAATAGTATTAAATTACTATTATTCTTAGAATTTAGTTACATTAGGTAATTGTGTATTTATTTAACAATAATTATTTAAATCTAATGGTCCATTGGTAAACTAGATCTTCTCTATTTGTTCTTTAAAATATATCATTTTTATTTATTATCTAAATATAATGGCCCATTCGAAATTAAAACAATAAGTTATATACAATAATTTATGTTTATTAAATAATCTATATTTATTTAATAATTTATAATTCCAATATTATTAAAAAACAAACAAATAGTATTCTTGTTAAATCATTATTATTCTTAGAATTTAGTTACATTAGGTAAATACCATAATTGAGGATTGTTAAAGTACATGTTTATTAATAATAGTATATCCATAAAAAATAACTAACTCAAACTAACTCAATATTATTGGTATATCATATATTTATTCATAATAATTTCTTATTTATCATTTAAACCTAATGGTCATTTGGTAAACTAGATCTCCTCTTATAATTAATTTAATAATTTATATTCCTTAAATAATCAATATTTATTCAATATTCTGTTATTATTAAAATTAACTATGTCATTAGGTAAATATATTATTACTTATAAGGTTTAAAAAGGGGGTTTTTTTTTTACTAATAAATATATAAGAAATTAATTAAAGGGAATTTCAATTCTAAAGTTATAGTAGAATTAAATATAAATGCATAAATAATTGAAATTATGGAAACAAAAAATCTAATCTAATTATAATATACCCAATAGTATCATAAACGGGATAAGGTTAATACAATAATTAGCCCGAAATTAATTAATAACTTATTAATAACTCATACACTCCATAATAATAGGACTAATCCGCCAAAAACAAATCTTAAGGAGAGGGAAGACAGAAACCCTAAGACCTAACAAAAGGGAAATGAGGAGGCTAGGAAGACAAGGCTAGGACCCAGCAACTGCTAATCTTCCAGCCATCATCCCTATTAAGATTGTTCGGCCTTTTCTCAATCTCCAGGGCCTCTCTAAATTTGCGATGGTGAAACTGCGCAACTTTGGCAATGACTTGAGCCTCTTCTATACATACATGATGCATAGTCTTCCCCGCATGCTCAGCCAGGGCTGAGGACTTGGTCCTACCATGTCTTAAGTCAGCCGAATGCTCGCTAATCCGTTGATTGATAGAGCGACCAGTCTCACCAATATAAGGGGTCCCACAGGAACAGGGAATGACATAGACGCCCTTCATGTCCTTAGGGTCAATAGGGTCTTTCACAGACCTGAGGGAGCCACAGATAGTGTTGAGAGGTCTAAAAGTTGCGGGCACATCGTACTTCCTCAGAATCCTCGCAATCCTGTCCATGGTCCCTTGGATGTAAGGAAGGTTCACACCCAAGATATGATCTTTAGGAACCCTTCGGATTGAAGGCTCCTTCTTGGCCCTGAGGAAGGCTTTTTGACCGAGGTGCCTATTGTAACCATTCTTCTCAAAGACATCTAGGAGATGAGCCTTCTCCATTTCCAGGCTCTCCTCATCCGAAATTCTTACAGCACGGGTGGCAAGCGTGCTAAGAACCCCTAACTTCTGAGCGGGGAGATGATGCAAAGAAGCATGCAAGTATTGCTCAGTATGCGTCTTCTTTCTAAACACCTGATGAGAAAAGGAACCATCCACCTTCTTAGAGATGAGAACATCCAAGAATGGAAGACAACCATTATCTTCTTTTTCCATCGTGAATTTAATGGCGGCGGACTGGTTATTGAGGTGACTGAAGAAACGATCCAGCTCGTCAGGACCATGAGACCAGACAACACCAGTGTCATCAACAAATCTTTTCCAAAGCTTCGGTAAGAGATGAGAGGAGGCCAAAGCCTTAGACTCAAACTCCTCCATGAAGAGATTAGCGACGACAGGGGACAAGGGGGAGCCCATGGCAACTCCGCAAGTCTGCTCATAGAATTCTCCCTCGAAGCTGAAAAAGGTGGAGGTAAGGCAAAGCTCAACTAACTTAGCCGTATCAGGGTCAGTTAGCTTATTAATTACCTTCATGGCCTCATTGATAGGAATACAAGTATAAAGAGAGACCACGTCGAAACTTACCAGAATGTCCTCGGGCTCAAGTTTAATTCTCTTAAGATCCTCAATAAAAGAAGCTGAGTCTTTGACAAAGGACTCAGTCTGCCCAACCAAGGGTCTCAACTTTGCAGCGAGGAACTTGGCCAGGAGGTAAGTCGGACCACCAATGGTATTGACAATGGGTCTCAGGGGGACCCCATCCTTATGGATTTTAGGAAGACCATATATCCTAGGAGTGATGGGGTTTCCCTCAATAAGTTTCTGGGCTAGAGGAATCGTGGAATTGCACGACTTGATCGCAAGAGCGACCGCTCTGGAAACCTTTTTGAGGGGATTTTTCGAAAGCTTCTTATAACTCCCACTATTACAAAGATGGTCAAGCATCTTATTCCTGTAATCCTTTCTATCTAGGATAACGACAGCCCCACCTTTATCAGCTTTTAAGACCACGACGTCACGATTTCCGTTCAAGCTCTTCAGAGCCTCAAACTCAGCCTTGCTGATATTGCTACGGGGAGGCTTAGCCCTCCTCAGGGTAACGGCACAATCCTGCCTAATCGTGTCTTTAATCTTATCAGGAAGGTTCTTAATGCCATATTCTACATCGCAAATGATGTCTTGGGTGCTAAGGCAAAATTAAGACCTTTCCCTAAGAGACTAAAAACCGCAGGCGGAAAGGAAAAACTCGACAGATTCACCACCTTATTGTCCTGAGGGAGGGAACTTGAATTACCCACCGATACTTCTGGCCAACAATGTTCAAAGATTGCATAACCGCAATCAGAAGTTGCCATGCTTGTCAAATTTTCGATAGCAAAACCAGGAGACCACCCGCACCTCTACAACCAATAGTTGCTGTTGGGCCATTCGCCAAATGGGGCATCGATTTCATGACATGTAACCCCACCTCGACCGGGGGGCATGGGTATATCATAGTCGCAGTTGACTATTTTACCAAATGGGCCGAGGCGATGCCTACATTAGATAATACTGGTGAAACAGCTGCCCTCTTCTTTTTCAATCATGTAGTCGCCAGATTCAGCGTACCACAGGCTATAGCCACAGATCATGGATCGCATTTTCGTAATCACATGATGGTCGAATTAGCTACCAAACTAGGGTTGTCTCACGACAGCTCTACTCCATATTATCCGCAAGCCAACAGACAAGTTGAAGCAATCAATAAGGTCCTGAAACGCATGCTGCAAAGGATGATTGGAGTTCACAAGAGAAGATGGCACCTAATCCTGTACTCAGCTTTGTGGGCTTACCGAACATCGGTAAGGAATGCAACCGGGTTTACACCTTTCCAACTGGTATATGGCCTGGAAGCAGTCTTACCAATCCAGTGTGAAATCTCGTCTCTCAAACTCGCAATTGATCTCCTCCCCGGAACTTCAGAAGAAGAAGCTCGTTTCTTGGAATTAATCCAATTGGATGAAACCCGTCGTGATGCCGCTTTGGATAATGAAGCCCATAAAAAACGAGTCAAGGCACAGTTCGAAAAAAATGTCAAACCCCGTGTCTTCTCAGAAGGTGACTTGGTCTTGCTTTACGACCAAGAATCCGATAGATTGGGAGCAGGTAAATTTAAGTCTTTATGGATGGGCCCCTATATTGTTAAATGGGTGTTAGAAAAAGGAGCCTATGAGCTAATGGATTATGACAGAATTCCACTGGCACAACCTCGTAACGGGTTGTACCTCAAGCGTTACTATGTGTAATGGTAACCTATATGCTTTTGTTATGTTTTTGTTTTCGCTAAAGTGTTTATTTTGGTCAAGTAATCCACTTTTTACATTTGTTGCAGATGTCAAACCTATTGGAGTCATGTGTTGGATATGCCGACAGAGCGAGTCGTAGTTTGCGGAACCTATCCTCCGCAGCCTGGGCTATTTTTGATCCAAGCGGCGAGTTAGTAAGTTTCAGAGGGGTATGTATTGGTCAATCAACAAATAACATCGCTGAATATAGTGCATTGATAGAACTTCTCTCTGATGCCATCACACATGGTATACGCCGACTGATCGTCAGGCTAGACTCACAACTCGTCATACTACAACTCACTGGTATTTACTCTGTCCGAAATCCAGCTATTTATCGCATGTTCCTAAGGGTTAAGATTTTGGAAAGACAATTTGATTTTATTCAATATCAACATATTTCTAGAAACTTAAACACATTAACTGACTCATTGGCAAATTATGTGTTAGATAGACATTCGCAACATTTGTAAAAAGAAACATACCATCAATGTTTGCATTTGGATCATGTAACTTAACCAAAATAAAACTCCGAAAATAAAAAATATATATAACTGTTTGTGGTTTACACATAATGTTTTGTAACCAAGACAAAATCGGTCATATGACCAAAAAACTCAAAATGCTAGGGGGCACCCTAGTCTAATGATGCTCGTGATAGCAAGTCACAGCCTGTGCGATCATGCGTAAGAGATGAGTCCATCATCTTGGCACACCAGTAGTATGCCGCTGCAACCTCAAGGGCAGCTCATCAGTCCTCACATCTGGAATACCAAGAGTGAGGCCCTCAACCTGCTCCTGTAATGCTGTGAGAGTCTCGGCCACATCAAGGTCGCGAAGGATAGCCCTTCCCACAGCCTCTCCTGCTGGGGCGGCAGCTGGCACTCTCAGGCGAGCTACTAGACGAACAGGACCAACATCTGCATGTACACATGAGTTTGATTAAAGTCTTGATAGAATAAAGCACAAGGACATTATAAATGAAAAACGATAAACAGGAATATGGTCAAAGATTTTACCAATGGCGCCCCACTGTTCACCATCCGACAGTACTAAATCTGGATCACCCCAGAAGTCCATGCCAGCATATGGATAATCGGAATAAACCATCTCCTGACGATCAAACCACCTGAAGAAGGTATCAGAAAATGAAATCTGAGACTGACCAGCATGCCTAGACATATGGTCAACCCATCTTTGCATACGTGGTTCAGTAGGTGAAGGTAAATCGAGTGCAATATACTGCGGCTGCATCAGTGGTATCTTCTCCAAGGCAAAGGCGGTCAAAATAGAACCATACCCAAAGTTCTTCAACCTCCCGCTCTTTATCTTGGTCAACTGTTCTTTCATCACAAGAAGTACTGCGTCGCACCAGTTGAACACCTTCGATTGGAGGCATTCCAAGGCATACTGCATATAAGATCGGTTGGCTACATGAAGAGCCGCACCACCAGCCATCCTACCAAAAGTAAACAGAATAGTCCTGAGGGACCTGTCAGTGACATCACGGATGATGATCTTGCCGTCTTTACTCGGTTGAGATCCCTCTCTGCAGTACTGGCGAACATAATCTCTCACGGAGTCACCTCCTCGGGTCGAACCTAATAAAGAGATGGGGGCACCCCGCCTCGACAAGCCAGTCAAGAAATAGATGTCTACTACAGTCAAGGGGATAGATTTTCCCCTGATCTGGAAAACTTGGTTGGTAGGATCCCAAGCATCGAGCAAATACTGCAGTAAGTTGATCTATTGTCTCATGCTAGAAATGCGGAAAAACTTCAGCAAGCCACAGTTCCACAGTGCGTTTACTGTAACTGGATCATGTAGGGCAAGCATGTACTCTTCTTCATGCTCACGTTCTCGCCATGTAATGGTCATCTTACTCCAAAGATCTCTGAAAAACAAACAAGAGAAGAGTTAGATCCTGATTTTGGTAAGAAACAGGCAAAATTTCCATCAGAAACTGTGCACAGAATTCCTTTTCTGCGCCCATCGCGCCTACAGTAGTGCTCTGGGTGCGTTGCATGTCAGATGGCCATTAGACAGGCCAACATTCAATGCACCTTTCGATACACAGAGGGTGCGCTGAAGGCAGAACGAGTTTTTCAAACCCCAGAGGCTCAGAAAAACCAAGAATCAAGCTCAGAATGTAAAATGGAAAACATGAAATGAAAGAGCTCAGGTTTAGCTCCTACCTAGTCCAGACGGCGCCGAGAATCGTCCACAAAATCTCCCGAAATCAGCTGATGAAAATCAAAGGGGGAAAAGCACCTCCAAAGCTCCAACAAACCAAAGTTCAAATGAAATGGTAAAATGAGAGGTAAAAGCACTTTTCAATTACTTTTTACGTAGTTCAAAGTAAAATATTAGTGTTCTAACTCATTTTTCAAGCATATATTGTTCATTTCTGACTAGTTTGATGAAGCAATTGAAAATACAGTACAATCTTTGAAAGAACAAAGCTACTTATGGTAAAATAAAAAAGAGACCATTTCATCGAGCAGTGTTACCGCAAGGTTCAAGCTCGTTAAAAAATAAACCCGCATCGAGCAGTTTTAGCACATATTTCAAGCTCGTTAAAAAATAAACATAAGCCATGAGCAAATGTTTCCCCCCCGTGTTTAAGCTCATTAAAAAATGAACTATTTCCCGGTAAATAACCATCGTGAATGTAGTACTTCAGCCATTAAAGCCTTGGTCGTGTTTGCACCATCACCTCCACTTTTGCATTGGTCGATCATTCACCTCCATTTGATTGTTTACCCATTTTGAGGAACAGCTGCGAAGATTGATTTCACTAGCCATCCTTGTAACTCTGCCGTGATTGGAAAATTCCAAACCTTACCTGGAATCAGTTGCTATCCATTTTATCACTCGTTCCTCAAAAGACGAGTCTCCTTTAAGCTATTTTCAACTGACTCGTAAAATATGAAAAGATTTCCGAGCCATTGACCTCTCCAGCTCGTTAAAGGGACAGGAAGTGCTATCCCTCCTCTAAATTTTAATCTTTTTGGACCTGAGGGATTATTACACAAAAAGATCGAGTGCTTGCTTTGTTCGGCTCGTTAAAAGTATCGAAAATTCATCCCTTCTGTATTGTTTTATACTTTTTCGGACTTAAGGGATTAGATGACGAAAAAGGAATTTTGGAGTTACCTTTACGTTCCTTTTCAGACTCTCTAAAATTGAAAAGGACAGAGTTATCTTTTTCGTTAAACTCGTTAAAATTTTAATAGCGACAAACTTGTCTATAGACGAGAACGAGTTTCACTATCGCTAGGCTCGTTAAAACATAGCGATGGGTTTGCCCGAAGGGCAAATTATAGAACAAGCATATGTTATCCTCCTCAAGCTTGACAAAAATAAAGAGGTACTGGTCAGCAATGACTGGGGAAAATTGGGAAGAAAACTTGAAGAAACTTTGTTGGTAGCAAGTCGCTCTTGAACATGACACTTCCACTCCGTGTCCGAGTCAGGTTGGGTTGTTTCATTCACCGGTCACATCACCATGGTCCCATCATACCATCCACATTCGGGGTTAATGCTACCAATCCATCACATCAGTGTCGCCGATATGTTCAAGAGAAGTCATTCAGAGAATTCACCTGTGTCTCACCCACTACCATACATTTATACTCCATTCTTTCATGACCGCCACCCTAAACCTTATATCACCAGATCGTTTTCACCTCCATTAAAATCATTTGCTCCGTTCCGTGTCATTGATGTGGGATTCATTAAGGCCCTCCTGTGACGAATCACTTCTTGTCGACATCAGCTCATTATCCAAGAAGTTGATCTAGGAACACCCCATTCAGTACTTTGAAGCTTGCATGCCTCAATGGCAAGTTTCTCACTTCCGACGACAGGTTTACATCAATGGCCTTCGACCGAAAGATTTTGCGTGGTGTTCGACGCCAAATCCTTTATTCACACCACGTGAATTATACTGCAGTACCTTGAGGGTCATTATCATTATCGGTGATTCCTCTCGCGCCTGTTAACAGCTTACATCATTGGCTAGTAATCAGGGGATGTCTTTCCATGTTCGACTCCAGATCAGCTTTCACATGGATCGACTTGTACTTCGAGTGAAGATCGAACGAGATTGAAGACCCCGGATCTAGTTTCATCCATCTGGGCTGTGATATATATTCAGAGAAATAAAGACATCAAATGTACATCATTTCCGCACAGATAATCATCCAATCAAAAGGATGATGGCTCTATCAGAATCATCAGTCTACACTCAGACGATTGTCTGTCCTATGTACATGAAAATGAATTTATAAAGCTGAGCATGGGAATGCCCGCCTCAGCTAGATCATGAAAATATTATGAAGATAATGTATTGTATTGTATCTTATTACAGGTCTCCTCCCAGCTTGAAAGAACTTCGGATCCTCATAATAAAGCATTTCACCCGACATCAAAAGATTAACGACCTCATGCTTTAGGGGGCAACTGTTATAGACATTTTTGGGCCCTACAACCCCAAGCATGAAATGTCCATAAATCAAGGGCTCCTAAGTCCCTAAAAGTGTTGTTCTAACCCCTAAAGGAACAAAGTCAACAGATCACAGCTTCTCCCAGAAGTTCTCCATGAAAAACTGCTCAGAATTGGTTAAAACAGGATCATTTCAGCTGCTCCACTGGCTAAGTGCGTTGCATCTCACCTAAATACACTGTGTGGGTGCGTTGCATTTCAAAAATCCCTTCTATGGGGTGCGATGGGCGAGAAATGACAAATGGCAGTGTCATTCCACGAGGTGGAGAGGCAATGGAAGCTTCCAGAATCTTCTCCTGTGACACTTGCCTCACTGAATTCAACCAAGGATGAGTAAGAGACCATCAATCTCCAAGTGGAAGCAAGAACTATCAGAGGGGAGACACTAATCAAATCATGAGCTGACTCATCTCCATTACAAACATCTATATATGGATCCCTCATCCCAGAGATCCAGAGGCTGGAATTTTGCATATTGTAAGGAATTGTTGTTGGTTTCTTGAGACAAACATCAGATTGTTGGGTGATCTAAGCTTTGTTTGAGGTGAAGAGGGGCGTTTTAGCTGGGAGGTTGATGCTGGGTCAGAACAACTGGTTGTAACTCCTCTTGGCTCTTTCTTGTTTATCAATAAAAGCTATTCAAGTTTTCCTCCATGCTCTTGTGTCATTGATGCTTGCTACATTTGTATGGTCAATTTACATCTGATCCTAGATTGTTTATGATTATAGATCCATGTCTTTGTATAGTGTTATGCTTCTGTGATCTTACAGGTACTTTGTGAAGCTGGGCGTGCAAGGGAGCAGGTAGCTAAAGGCTATCAAAGAAGATGGGAATCAAATCAGGAGATTAGCGCAAGACAGAGGTTGGTCTTTCTGTTCCTCTCTATCTATAATTCATAAAGGAAAAACGAAAGTAGCTTTTCTCTGTTTGTTTCTAAGGCAGCTGTCACACCTTAGTGGGATAGAGCAGTTCTATATAGACACTTTTCCCTGTAACACCCTCCTACATTCCTCCATGGAAAGGGACAACCAAGATACCGAAGGACCTGGAGGCCATGAAGAGTGCGCTCCAGACACCGCTTCTTCCGGACGAGATAAAATTTGACGGATCGCCGTTGGGTCCTCACGGATAGTGAGAAGTTCCCACAGTTGGCCACGGAAAAATTACGACAGCAGAAATGGTTGCGCGGTGTGGAGATGGCTGGGTTACTCCATCTGCGGTGGATACCCCACTACCACCGCGCGCCCATCACATGTTTTATCATCCAACAGCTATTGTGTTTAGTACATGATGGGTATCTTTAGCTGGAGGAGCCGATTCCCATCACGGCCGATTTAATTCACCGAATAACACGATTGCCTATTAAAGGAAGTAATCCCGCAGCAAAGAGCAGTGACTTGGGCCTCACAGAAGCTATGAAGGCCAAATATAAGGTAGAAAAGAGGAAGCGAGGGTATGTAATAGCAAGCATCAAGGACTGAGGGGTGCACGTCGCCACCCAGCTGCTCGCTGGCAAGCTCATGTGGAAATGCCATGCAGACGAAGTGCCAGCATCTGTAATTGTGTTGGATGAGCACTGTGCAGAAGGGGTCTAGTTTAACTAGGCACAGTTTATTTGTGAGGATTTTTTTACAAATTATAGGGAAGCCCAGGGCCAGGGTATGACCTTCCACTACGCGTGGTTGCTTTTATCCATCCTGCTAGTTGCTGGGGAGCTTCCGGCGGCTAGCCAATTTCCTACCATTGAAAGGAACCTACCCGAGGCCGTGAGGTACACCTCGCTCTGGGCAATGAAAGACACGACGAGGATTCGGGAGATAAAAGTGTTTTGGGCATTCATAGAGGTGAGCGTATGACAGTACATAACAACTTACAAAGCACGACAGAATTCAAGGCAGATATGCATAACATGTATATCCGGGCGCGCAAGGATCCAACCCGAGCATGGATAAAGTTGTCGTTCATTGCCACAAATGATGCAATCTTCGAAGTAATGGCGTCATGGTCTCTGGAGTGGCATGCCCCGGACTTAGCGGAATTGGAAAATATCGCGGCACAGCAGAAGAAGAAGGAGACCGAGTTGTGCATCGCAAAGCTAGGGGAAATAAAGCATCTGAAATAGGAAGCGGCCACGCAGCGAAAGATGGTTGAGGTATCAGCGATAGAGCAGATGGTACGAACCACAGTCGCACCCACTGAGGAAACTGAGGAAGGTCTGGAAATGTCCATGGCGCAGGACATACAGGGGGAGGAGGAGACATAGGAATGCACAGACCTTACACAAAAATTGACCCAACTCAAGAGGCCGCGCGCCCAGGAGCAGCCACCCACATGCAAAAGGACAAAGACAACGTAGACTATGGAGGGAGACTTGGTTGACAGTAGCAAACCCGTTCGTGAGGTCACTAAGGATGCTCTGGAAGAGTTGATGATGGAGCAGACAACTGTGTTGGGGGCACTGTTGCAGGTATGTGGACTACTTCTGATATTCAAATGGAACTGTTGCAGGTATGTGGACCACTTCTGATGACAATCATTCTGAAATTTCCCTTGGGTCTGTATGAACTGGAGGGGTCGGTGGTCTGTGTGGATGACTGTTTCCTTCCCCAAAATGTAATGTTTCCATTGTCGGCTGGCCTGCACAATGGAATACATCTCTTTGTCATAAGTGGGATACTTCCAGACTGTGTCTAAAAGTGTCTCACTGTGATATGCCACTGGATGCCCCTGTTGAGTAAGGACTACCCCAATAGCATAGTCAGAGGCATCTATCTTGACCTCAAATGGTTGTTGCAAGTCTGGCAATGCAAGCACTGGTGCAGAGCAGAGGCGATCTTTCAACTCCGTGAATGCCTTCTGTTGAGATTCAGACCAAAATAATTTTGCTTTCTTTCCTCCCTTGGTGACTTGACTCAAAGGCCAAGTGATATGAGAAAATCCCAACACGAACCTGCAGTAGAAGTTGGCAAGACCCAGAAAGTTGCGGAGCTCTGTTAGAGTGGTTGGAGAGGGCTAATCCCGAATGACTTGGATCTTGGCTAGATCCACATGCACCCCATATTCATCAATAATGTATCCCAGATACTGAACCTGGGTCATGCCAAAAGTGCATTTCTCCAAATTGGCACATAACTTGTGTTGCTGCAGTGTTTGGAGAACCTGTCGGATGTGGTGGGGGTGCTCTTCCCAACTCTTGTTGAATATCAGGATGTCATCCAAGTATACCACTACAAATGAGTTGGTGAATGGCCGCAAGATGTCATCCATTAGCCTCATGAAGATCGCAGGAGCATTCGTCAATCTGAAAGGCATAACCAACCATTCGAAGAGGCCCTCCTTGGCTTTGAAGGTAGTCTTCCACACATCGGAGGGTTTGATTGGTACCTAGTGATACCCTGACTTCAAATCGATCTTGCTGAAATATTTTTCCCCCTTCAGTTGTTCCAGGAGGTCATCAATCCATGGGATCAGGTACCTATTATGGACAGTGATCTTGTTCAGCGCCCGATAGTCAATACAAAGTCTCCAAGTCCCATCCTTCTTTTGTACCAACACGATTGGGCTCCCACAGGGCAATGAACTTGGATGGATGTGACCTTTCTGTAACAGCTCCTTAATCTGCCTCTTGATTTCATCGTTCTCCAGAATAGAACGCCGATAGATTGGTCCATTGGGCAGCGACGCAACTGGGGTCAGATCGATGGAGTGCTTGACCTGACAGTGCAGAGGAACCCCTGCGAGGGAGGTGAAGATGTCCTCATACTCCTCCACGACCTTGTCCATTTGTAGTTGTCGTGCGGAGGGGCCCTGTCTGGAGGTTGTGGCCACCGTCTTCTTCTTTCCTTGAGGGCATATCATCAAGAAAACAAGTTTCCCGATTTTGGAAATGAGCTTACTGCATTGTTTTGTAGTAACCAAAGAGATGGCAGTAGGCGGTGCTACCTCCGATATCTTGTACAACTTATTTCCCAAAGTAATAATAATAGCACGGGGCCTTGATTCATACACAGCATGTCACTTCCACAAGTATGGTTGTCCTAATAATACATCACAAACTTCAAGGGGAGCAATGTCACACAATACCTCATCCATGAAGGGCTTCATGTTGTATGGAAGGCGACACTACTGGCTCACACAAAGATCCCGTCCTTGGTGAAGCCACCGATGGTGTACGATTGTGGATGTGCTGTGGTCGGTAAGCCCAGCCGCTTCACGACCTTTGCCGAAATGAGGTTCTTTTGGCTCCCACTATTGACAATGAACTGTAGCGGGGATCCCTTTACCCACATCTGGGAGTGGAAGAGACGCTCCTCCTCCTCTCGATCTTCGGGTTCCTCCTTTTGGATCTTTGTGGTGGCAACGGTGGCGTTGGGCTCTGCATCGATAATATGCTTCCCTTTGTTATTCCCCTTGTCATGTTTTGACTCAGAGTCGGAACATGCATCTGATTCTGAAACCTTTAGCTCAGCCACCAGTGACTGCTTGGCTCGACACTCGTGTTGTGAGTGGAGCTCTTATGGAACTCACACCATTTTCCTGTGTCCTTTTTCGGCTTCGCAGCGTTGTTCTGTGCTTGCAGCATTGGCAGGTTGTCTTGGGCTGCCCCGCCTTGGCTTTGTCCTTTGTTCTACGGTTTAGGGGCACCTTTCCCTTGCTTCAGATTCGCAAATCCAAAGTCTCGCTTCTTCTGTTTAAACTTCTGCTCGACCTTGACGGCATATCGGTATGCTGTGCCGAGTGAGGAGATGTTCAGGACTTCTATCTCTTCCTGGATGTACTTGTGCAGGCAGCCGCGGTATTTGAGTATCAAATGCTACTCCGAATCCTTGATACCCAACTTTGTGCGAAGGGTATGGAAAAGATTGGTAAAATCCGGCACATCTTGGTCCCTTCCCTACCGCAGCGTGGTCCACTTTATGTATTGATCCTCATAGCTTCTGGCAGGGTAGTACTGTTCCTTGATGGCATCTCGGAATGAATTCCATGTGGGTGCGACTGAAAATAGTGAGCCAGTATTTTCATGCTTCTGCTCGTAGTAGGTTTCCCACCAGTCCTTGACGTGGGGGGCTACTTTGAGAAGAGCGAAAACAATCTTTTCCCGACTTGAAAATTCATGAACAGAAAAATAACCCTCTAGCAGATTTAACCATTTATCTACAACATCTGCGTCTATCTTACCCTCGAACATGGGAATTTCAAAATTAACATGTACCTTAAAGGGCGTGGCGTTACCATAGTAGCTGCTGGAAGCCGATGCATCACCTCTGGGTAGCCGCTGAAGGATCTGGGCAAAGTTGTCCATCATTGCGCTCCTTTGTCGCTCAAGGGCTTCTTCGAGCAAGATTTTGATAGGATCTCATGCCCCCTCGTCTTTCTTCTCATCCGCCATGGGAGGCCGTCGGGATTGGCGAGGCTGGTCTTGCAAAGGTTCGACCAGTTCAAGCCCTAACTCCTTATATCCTGACCTCGTTGGGGACATGCAAAGAAAAACAGAGAAAAAGCAGACCGCTCTGATACCACTGATCCAGATTTAAATAGGAACGCAACAAATTATAGAGATAACCATAAACACAGATATGCAGTGGAAATAATACTTCATTTCATTAATGTAAAATACTGAAATATGCTTACAATAGTAATGGAAATAAACCAGCTAGGGCAATGGATATCTCTGAGAAGAGATGTGGCGGCTACATGCCTTTGAACTATCTTACAATGAGGCTCGAAGGCCTATTTATTGTTGATAAACAATGGAAAACCCTAAACATCCAAAAACCTAACCCTAGAAGATGAAACGCCAAACTGTGGGCCCCGTTTGGGTAAATTGGTACACCAACTTCCCAGGGCCGTAACTTTTGCATACGATCTCTGTTTGACGCGTACAGTATCTCGTTAGAAAGATCTATCCAAGAACTACAACTTTGGGAAGAGCAACATCGATCCATGGACCCATGTTGCTCCCAGTTTTCCCAAAAAACGTCGTTTAGGGCCTCAAAATGGCTCCGGAAGTTCAGGACCCGAAAAACTGCTAATAGTAAATTGTGCTACAATTAAGGAAACTGAAAAACTGAAAGGAGTAATGGTGGGGGTCCAAGTGGACTTGGTGGGTGGCCACCAATATCCACCTGGATCAGGTTTGTGGTTTTGGAGTGGGGGTGCAGAACGGATGTGAGAGGGGCACGTGGCAGAGGTGGTGTCAGAGGAGACCACTTTTCCGCACCCCCCCTGGTTGGTTAAAATTTGAGTGGGGTCGGGGGGTGTGGAGAGGCATAAAAACAATCAATCTTCTAGCGCGGGAGATCAACTCCGTTAACCTTCATTAAAAATTACACAGAAAATGACAACAAGTCTTGTCGCAAGTCTATTCATAAATAAACCTGTTTATTTACATTAATCGCATTTAAGCTTTAAAAAAACGTGATTTATTCATAAAGAAACATTTAAACATACGCACTACATTTTGGGATTTCAATCATTTTTATTTTATTTTTTCGATTTCTATTCTTCTATTTTTTCTTTTCTCGGCATCATTTTTTATATTCTATTTTTTCATCTAACATTTTTTTTTTTTTTTTCTTCTAAAAACAAACGGAATATCCAACTTATCAAAACCATTTGTGTTACAACATCTACCATAAGTTGTATATCTACTTTGTAAAAACATGTACTATACATCACAATAATAATCAGTTATGCATAAGTGTCATTTGGAGCTCTATTGTTGAACGCTACAAATTTTGTATTGTTCAAGGTTGTAAATCTTGTACCAACTGCTTTGTATGTTTATTTCTTGAATTCTATGTTTGGGAAGTTATTCCTATACTAGTATACTGACCTTTATTTCTTCTCAACTCAACTCACAGAAATACTGGCCCTCCCTTTATTATCTCATCTCAATTTCATTAATGACTTGTTATGACATTTATTATCTCATCTCAGTTTAGCATTAATGACTTGTTACATTCCAAACTAGAAAAGTAAAAAAAAACCAAAAATATCTATAACAAATATATTTTTATGTGTGATTTTATTATACTTGTGATTATCTTTAAAGTTATTTAAAATGACATTTTATAATGTCACTTTCATTAAAATGTGATTAATTTTCAACTTTCAAGATTTCTAGACAAAATACTAGAGCTACTCATGAATATATTTTATTTATCATCTAAAATTTTTAAAGTTATTTAAAATGACATTTTATAACTTAGATGAACCACACTGACTGGTTCGAAATGTGTCCACTAAATATTTTCAATATAATTTCCTCCGAAAATCTTCATATATCAATAACTTCAATTTCATTAAAATGTAATTAATTTTCAATTTTCAGAATTTCTAGATAAAATACGAGAACTACTCATGAATATGCTTTATTTACCATCTAAAAATTTTATAACTTCAATTTCATTAAAATGTGATTAATTTTCAATTTTCAAAATTTCTAGACAAAATACTAGAGCTCCTCGTATATATGCTTTATTTACAATCACGACCTTTTGTCACTGTGATATTCTATACTGTTGTATATAATAATAATAAAAATCGTTAACTTATGATCATCATAATATGAAAATATATTATAAATAATTAAAAACAATTTTACAAAATATATTTCAAAACAATGTCCAAAGGATATCTAGTTTAACAAGTCAGGCATATTAGGCAATATTAAGACCTCCAATGCTTCCTAAGTTTAGCTCTTTATAGGTAACTTTCTGCCCCTCCCTTTCCTCTTAGGCTTATTTAGCGAGTCCTAGTTTCTTTTATTTCCATTGTTTCTCCTAATAATCAACCTCAAAATATTAATAATTAATATTTGAATATATAATAATTAATAATCTATTAAAATTTATTAATAATTAAATAGTCAAAATTTATATTGTGTACTATTATTATTAATTATGAGTAGTAAATATTGAAATTATTATTAATTCATACCAATAAATAAATAAATAAATAAATAAATTATTAACTTTTATTATTATTTATAACTAAATATTAATAGATATTATATTATTTATAATATTTATTTATTACCTATTACTAATGATTAATTATTATTACTATATTTTATTATTATTATAAAAATTACTATAAACTATCACTAATTATTATTTATTTAAATTACTATAAAACTATTAGCACTATTATTAATTCATAAAAATAAATCTAATTAATCCCTAAAATAGTCCCAAAAAAAAAAAACTAACTAACTGTTTACTATTATAATAACAATATGTATTATAACATTTTTTTTTCTCGGTAAATCTATGCTATTCTATTATATTATGTACAGGAAAACATTACAATCAAAGAGTCAGGTTGCCCAAGGCCGACTGTGGCTCTTTGGGTTAGCATCTCGCAACTCAGTATTAGCCCTCGCAGGGGCAGCATTTCCATATAGAACCGCTTCCACATCGCGACATAACACAACATTGTTTTCAGACCATACAAAAACATCCCGCGCAGGGGCTTCGGAGCAAAAATTCTTCCCTCGCAGGGGTGACAGAAGACCTATGACGGCTCCCTTACGAGTCCTACTAGCAGAACCATAACAAACATAGACATATATATGAACTATAGAGACACAGACAGAGACATATAACCTATACCAGACGCAGACAGAGACGTATGACTTATACCAGACCTGAACAAAAGTGGAGGATGACGGAGTGTGCCGCTGGAATCTATTCCTCTAGCTTCTCCTCGAGAATTCTACACCACCCGTGATGTTCTGGGAAGCTGTCCCACTCTTCCACTGCGTCCTTCTTGGAGGTCGATGCCTCCTACTCCTGAGGTCGAATGGGATTCTGCTCAGGTACCCCCGCTGGCTCTTCCTCGACAATTTCCGGTTGTTCATCTGGGAGCGCCCCCTTGCTGCCCGAACCGCCCTCACCTTCCGGAGAGTCCTCAATGAATAAGACCGAGATGTGTGCATTGATGCGGGAATTGTCCCTCGAGCTGCCGAGGGTGAAGATGGCAGATCCAAACGCCGGAAGAGGGTGCGGTCCAGCATTGGGATTGCCCGAGTCCATGAATTGACTTGCCTGGATGGGAGTAGCCCCTGCCCTTCTGTGGCAGTAACAACAACAGCAGTGGTGGTGGGATTCCGCAGCGGGATGGCGTGAAGAACCTCCTCAAGCGGAGCCCCATCGACTGAGTAACCTTTGCTTGGATCTAACCATCTTTGCGGTGATGCCGGTGGCGTGAAGCAGAGCGGCAATTGAAGGCTTTCCTGGCTTGAGTCGCCTCCCCACAGAATTAAGTCCTCTCCCAACAGATTTGGGACGAAGCTCAGTATCACAGAAACAACAACCCACAGAGTATTCGAGCTCGAGACTTTCCTTGGCTTCTTGAATGCTGGCTGTAACAGCAAGAGCTGTAGCCTGAAAGAAGAGATTGCCAACAAAAACCTGAACTGCGTGATCCTCGCTCTGAGCATAGACCTGCAACATTCCTTCACCCATCTTAAACCTCTCAACATTCTCTCGGGATCTGTCCTCCATAACTGCGCTCTGCAACCTCCCCAATTCACCTTATGCTGCATTGAATGCCCTGTGCTCGCGTCTCAGCTCTTAATTCCTTGGCGGCGAGAGGCATTGAATTCCCCGGTTGATCTCGAGGCGGCACATGTTTGGCATGTGGCCCCTCACTGCCAGACGTACTAACACCCGCATCCGGGGAACAATATGTATTATAACATTAATTATTACTAATATTTTTATTATTTATAACCAAAAATGTTAATAATATAGTAGTGAATATTTATTATAATACTTATTAGTTATTACTATTATTTTTATATCATAAATTATTATTAGTATAAATTATTTTAAAATTATAAAAATTATTAATTACTTTGATTATAAATTATTTTAAATTATTTATTTTATAAAGTTATTAATTATTATAAATGAAATTTCACCTTTAATATTTATTATTAATATTAATTTACCAAAAAAATGATAAAAACCTAAATATTTGGATAAAATTAATTATTAATTATTAAACAACCGACCTTCATTTTTCCTTAAAACAAAACAAGCTCACATCATAACTATTTAAATCTCGCAACTGAGCTCTTCTACTATCAACATTCAAAATAGTCTTGATGATGGATCCCTATTGGGATTTGAAACGTTGACGGAAAAATGGTTTTTACTGTGGGTTCTCCGATTTCTAAGTTACAAGATATTAACCACAAAAGCCTTAAGTCCAATATTTTTTCTTTTTTGAAATGTGCAGCTTAGCTCTTCTTTTATCTTTTCTTATTTTTTTTATTTTTTATAAAGAATTTGGGAATAAATATATTCAATTTATTTAACAATTCCTAGCATTGTGTATACTAATATATATTCAATTTAGCTTTATGAGAGAGGCGATCCGGGATCATGATATGGCCGGTCGAAGCAATTTTACACTCTGATTTTGGATAATGTTGGGTTTCTGAATTTATTTAAATATTTATAATAAAGTGTAAATTATAATTTTAAAATTATTTAATTATTATTTCACATTACAATGCAAATTAACATTTCAATAATTCTTCATGCATTTGAATAAAATGACTATACCATATTAAAATCTTTGCATTTTGGCATTTTCATTTTTTCGAATTTTTATTTTTATGTAATAATTTTAAGGCGTAGCTATTTTAAACTTTGACGAGACGTTAAAGACAATCTCTTCAACAAGAGTCGGGAGGTGTTGTATGTGGGGCACACGAGTGAAGGCAGTTTTTAATTAGGCCGATAGGCCTTCCTTTGAAAGGGACTTTCGTCGTCCCTTTGTTTCTCATGCTGACACGTGGCGCCTTCCTTTGAAAGGGACTTTCGTCGTCCCTTTGGTTCTCATGCTGACACGTGGCGTCGGGAATAGAGCGGGCATAACCGCAGAGTTCTGCAAGCGAGCAGTCATACTCGTCATGTATTCATGGATATTCATGAAGGCAGTTCTGCGGCTAAATTCGTGACTTTTTCTTCGGAAGCTTATGCATTCATAAGATCCAGTAGTAATGGCGCATTGTGTTTTCGGAGAAAGATGCATATGGTAGCATCTGTACGTTTGGTAGCTACTCAGTTATGCGGTCCCTATTTTGCGGTGCACAGCTGTTCTGCGATGCACGATCAACTGTTCTGCGGTTTCCATGCTTCCATGACTTTACCGGCAACCTTCTTGGATCAAACTACCGGCAGCCTTCTTGGATCAATCTCACAGAGTATAGCAGTGTTCAAACTGACAGAGGAGCCTGGTTTGACAATCTCACGAACGGATAACGGAGCTGGAAATCGTGAGCTGGTGGTGTTGTTTAGAAAACATCTTCACAACATCATTTCTTCCAGGTTAGGTCCTTCTTCAACTACTTTGTTTCCCTTTCCTTGCCATATCATCTCTCTCAGTCCTGTTTTGCTTCCTAGGGATTTTCTGGACGGACTAGCTTAATTTTCACTGCTTGTATTCTTAGAAGCCCAGGTCCATTCTCTCCGTTTGCTTGGGCAATTGAAATTGAATTTGCGAAAATCAAAATAGACAATTTGGTTATCCCTATACCTACCGAGACCTAGCCTATGACTATCCCGATATCTTTGGTGATACCTACCGAGACCTATTTCACTATTCTACTGTGAGATTGTCCTGAGACTTACCGGGACTCTATGGTTATCCCCAGACCTGCGTTATCCCAATACCTATCTTGTTAACTGGGATCTCTCTTGCTAATTGACCTTTCTTGCTAACTGGAAATGCATTCGAACCCAGCTCTTGATTCTCTACTGCCTATAAGACAGTTTGTTTGAATATTTTGGTGAGGAAGATTTGAGAGTAGCCCGAGTTACCAGGACAGCTATGAGCGAAATTGTAAGTGAATTGATTATGGCAATGAAAATTTGAAGATGTCAGTGCGGACCTCCCAGACCTCCCAAATCACCATGAGAATATCGATGCCTAATAAGCACGGATTTTTGTTTCCCTTTCCTTGCCATATCATCTCTCTTAGTCCTATTTTGCTTCCTAGGGATTTGCTGGACGGACTGGCTTAATTTTCACTGCTTGTATTCTCAGAAGCCCGGGTCCATTCTCTCCGTTTGCTTGGGCAATTGAAAATGAATTTGCAAAAATCAAAATAGACAGTTTGGTTATCCCTATACCTACCGAGACCTGGCCTATGACTATCCTGATATCTTTGATGATACCTACCGAGACCTATTTCACTATTCTACTGTGAGATTGTCCTGAGACTTACCGGGACTCTATTGTTATCCCCGGACCTGCGTTATCCCAATACCTATCTTGTTAACTGGGATCTCTCTTGCTAATTGACCTTTCTTGCTAACTGGCAATGCATTTGAACCCAGCTCTTGATTCTCTACTGCCTATAAGACAATTTGTTCGAATATTTTGGTGAGGAAGATTTGAGAGTAGCCCAAGTTACCAGGACAGCTATGAGCGAAATTGTAAGTGAATTGATTATGGCAATGAAAATTTGAAGATGTCAGTGCGGACCTCCCAGACCTCCCAAATCACCATGAGAATATCGATGCCTAATAAGCACGGATTTTTGTTTAAGCCCTCAAAATCAAAAATTGCAATGCATCTTTAGCCAACCTTACGTTTAGTTTCCTAAATCTATCAAACAATCAACTGTCTGGAACAGTCCCCAATAGCCCTCCCCATCCACCCTGTTTGATCGAGCAGTTTATAATGTCCAAACTGACGAGATGGAATTTTCGAGCTTATTGTGTGCCGGCCCATATGAAACCTGTGCTTATTGTATTAAGCTTGTGCAGAACTCCTTGAGGTAAATTGCCAATGTGCATCCAATATATAGGGATGCTATGCAGAACATGTTTTACCAGAATAATACGCCCCCAGGGATATCCACCAGTGACACCACATAGAGATGGAAACAATTATGTCAGTAGAATTAAGATACAAGCCCAATAGGTAATCAATATGGAACCAGCAGAAGAGTAATAAATTATGTATATCATCTATTACTCTACTCCTGTTCAGGCTTATACAACATTTATTACTCTGGCAGAAGGGTATATATTCATTGTCCAATATTAATACATAGATTGGGAATCTGAAATTCCAAAGAAAAAACAAGGATACTCTGAAAAGAAATCATAAAACAAACAATCAAACAATTTCTGGGAAGCTCACTGCATTCCATCTGGGTAGACATGAGCTGTTCCATTGAGAGCACCAGATAAAGAGGTAAGGTTCAACACCTAACCTTCAAAACTGTTATAAAATCCCTGGAATTCTTGCATAAAGATAATTCTAGCAGCGTAAAGGTAAAACTTGTCAACTTTTCAGCGTTGCTACCCACGGGAAAGCAAATTTAGGCTGAATAATAGAGTGACTGGATTACTTGTTCAGTAAGCATATTGTGCAAATGGCTGGCATACAAATCAAAAGACAAATTGCTCTGGCATACCAAAAAAATGCTCTCACTTTCATTTTAATTTTATTTGGAGTTATTGTACTTCAGAGCTAAGAACTTCCTTTAACAACATACCTTCTGCAACACGAGTTTCCTTCAACAACATGCCCTCGTATACCTTGATCTATCCAGCAATCAACTCAAGGGGAAAGTCCCTGCATCTTTAGCCAACCTTACGTTTAGTTTCCTAATACGCCCCCAGGGATATCCACCAGTGACACCACATAAATGGCTGGCATACAGATCAAAAGACAAATTGCTCTGGCATACCAAAAAAATGCTCTCACCTTCATTTTCATTTTATTTGGAGTTATTGTACTTCAGAGCTAAGAACTTCCTTCAACAACATACCTTCTGCAACACGAGTTCCCTTCAACAACATGCCCTCAAATACCTTGATCTATCCAGCAATGTAGAAAATCTATAGCAGTTCAGGACAACTTGCCCATGCCACTGTATTAGATGAAGCAAAGTATCCAATAATCATATTGAGAAACTAGATCATTTTCAGAATATATACTCTAGGCTAGCAGGCTCTCATGATAAGTAGTGGCACTTCTATCAAAGTATCTGGTGCTTGTTAGTTGTAGGAAATGCAAATATGGTCCTTTATCGTTGCCAGCCTTTGGTGACCATAAACAAAATTCTCCTCATTCAAGGAAGGAATGCCTAAAAAAGAAATACGTCCTTTCTTTTGCCAACCTCACGCGCTTCCCTCCTTTCTAGGGTGTATTACACTTGAAAGGAGTATAGTATCACCATACCCTTCAACATAATAACTTGCACCAAATCTCCATCGTAGCTATCACAACATGTGTGTCAGTCAGGCTTCTTTTAAACAATCAATGTCCCTGTTAAGGGTTGTCACCTTAGCAATAACCACCACCAAATGAGTTGTAACCTTGGCTTCCACAACTGGTAGAGTCAAGACAATCCACCTGCTAGCGTGACATCTAATGCAACATCCTTCTATTCACTTATGCTCTATGTGCTATAGGCATTGAGGTCAATGTAGCAATGATATGTGGCAGTGAAGAAATTTGTGCTCAAGGTAAAGGAGTAGTTCTGCACATGGTATGTCACCTTACAAGCCCTTCAATAGTAGAGTTTCATTGCAAACATTTGAAACTGTGCATGGTTCTACTCCAATAAGTCTGTGCTTCATTAATGCCTAGAATCATGTGCTTTTAATATCCAATTCAGACATGCACTGTTCATAGAATGGTAAGTGCGTGCATAATTAGTTGTAAAAATGCAACCCAACATTACTTCAGCCATGGTTTCCAGCATGCAGGTATATAGCAGAACCTTGTGGAAACAAAATGGATTCCAATAAATATGTAGCTTCACCCAACCAACTTTATATATACATACACACACAGCTAGAACATGTATAAACCAATAGTCACACCTTCGTAGCAATCCTCAGGCATGTTAGATCATGGAACAAATGATGATGGTTGTTAGTTGCAGGAAATGAAAATATGGTCCTTTATCGTTGCCAACCTTTGGTGACCATAAACCAGCTTCTCCTCATTCAAGGAAGGAATGCCTAAAAAAGAAATACATCCTTTCTTTTTCCAACCTCACGCACTTCGCTCCTTTCTAGGGTGTATTACACTTGCGAGGAGTTAAGTATCACCACACCCTTCAACATAAGACCCTGCACCATCTCTCCATCATAGCTATCACAACATGTGTGTCAGTCACCCTTTTTTATAAATCTACACGCAGGTGCCTTCTTTTAAACAATCAATGTCCCTGTTAAGGGTTGTCACCTTAGCAATAACCACCACCAAATGAGTTGTAACCTTGGCTTCCACAACTGGTAGAGTCAAGACAATCCACCTGCTAGCGTGACATCTAATGCAACATCCTTCTATTCACTTATGCTCTATGTGCTATAGGAATTGAGGCCAATGTAGCAATGATATGTGGCAGTGAAGAAATTTGTGCTCAAGGTAAAGAAGTAGTTCTGCACTTTATTAAATATTGCACTCATACAATCATCATCAAGGACTATCAACTTCGAATTGTACAAATGTCGAATCTGGGTAACTATATAGCCTACAGGTGCAACATGCTATCTTATTTGCAACATGTATTATTAGCAACCTATGCATGGTATGTCACCTTACAAGCCCTTGAATCGTAGAGTTTCATTGTAAACATTTGAAACTGTGCATGGTTCTACTCCAATAAGTCCGTGCTTCATTAATGCCTAGAATCATGTGCTTTTAATATCCAATTTAGACATCATGCAATGTTCATAGAATGGTAAGTGCGTGCATAATTAGTTGTAAAAATGCATCTTACTTCAGCCATGGTTTCCAGCATGCAGGTATATAGTAGAACCTTGTGGAAACAAAATGGATTCTAATAAATATGTAGCTTCACCCAACCAGCTTTATATATACATACACACACAGCTAGAACATGTAGAAACCAATATTCACACCTTCCTAGCAATCCTCAGGCATGTTAGATCATGGAACAAATGATGATGGTTGCCTAGCTAGGATCAACTCCACTTCATTACTAAGATGTACATAGTTAACGTTTAACTCATCATTGCTACCGAATTGTACCTAAATTTATTACTAGGTCAACTCATCCCATGCAAATTCCAATATTATCCAATGTTGGGTAAGCCATGTGTAAAACCATTGGTGTATGACTGCTACCCATGGAGTTCATGATTGGGTTCAAAATAGGTATATCATGCCAGCCTCCCTAAAGTGAATATGGTAAAGTGTCAACATACAGAGTTTACCTCTGAAATTTGGGAGGCAGGGACTGTAACACCTGTTGTGTCAGCCCTATTGTTGAGCACTCACCCCTAATTTCCTCTGTGGTGAACATGTCTCCAACATCGACATCTGCTGGTTTCCAAGGAGAACACAGTCCATAGTAGGGGCAAGTTCTCATGATCTATCTATTTATTGGGCTGAGGCTCCTCCCTATTTCTCTTCAACATATGTCATTCTACTCTGAATTTTGCATGTGTGGTGCGTAAGAAACTGACATACTAACAATACTAGTAGACAAAACATGGTGTGAGCACGCATTTTCAGAGCAAATTTTGATTGTCCACACCTAAGGATAGGTAGGAGGCGAGGTCATTGAAAGCCCTTCCTTGCAGTCCATGAAAATACATGGGTTGGCAAGGCTAAAATTATATTGAAACTGCCCACATTCTTTCCCCTTTCACATCATACTCCATTTGCCTCTTTTTAACTCTGTATGAAAAGAAAATGGGAATTGAATTACTCCTCTTTTTCCAGATCGTTGCATTTAGATGGGTTGGTCATGCTGCAAATAAATAGAAACTGTCCATGATAGTCTGCAATCTGGCCATAGTTGTGTGACTAATGGAATCTGATTGTTGTTATGGTCTGGATGCTATTTTCAGGGTCCTATTTCTGACAAGAGGGAGGACCCAGATAGCTATTATTACAAACATGAGCTTGGCCCCAGATAGTTCTTCTATATGCCTGGACTGAAGGAACGTGTGAAATTTCAGGTTCAATAGCTATACATGGTGTTTGAATAGTGTGTTCGCTATATGCAATGGCTGCTATTCAACATATGTTTAATGAAAGTGATTTCCTATAATGTGCAAAAATGCACAAGCACAGTGAGTACACCCGAATATAGCATATTAAAGAAAACAAATTGTGCCTTGTTCAGAAAATAGTTAATATATCATAAATTATGCACAAGATTCACAAAAGAAGCACACTGCTTCCAATTGATGGGTCTCACAATGCCTGCCCTAAGTGTGGGCACTTTATGTCGATGCCTCCAAGGCCTACTAATATGAGCCACTTATAAAAAATTATTACAAAGCCATAAGGAGTCCAGTCAGCCTTTTAGAAGGGTCTGCAAAGGGTAAATTAAGTGAGCGAAATACATGGCAATTGCCTTGATTGAACCACATCTCTTAATGTGTAGGATCAGTATTAGGATTGGCTGGGAAATGTTCCTATTTCATTGATGTTTTGATGGTACTGTAAGACTATAAGGATCTTTGAGCCGCTTGAGGTACTTCCGAATTTGCACAATATGTAGCTTGTCACTGAATCAAATAACAAGCATTCTGTTAACGTGGTCTACCTTGGGTGGTTAATATGAGAGGTTATTCTCCTCCCCGTGTAGGTTGTGCCCTTATTATTGTTTCACCATCAAAAGTTAGCCTTGTTAGATTAGATTCCGCATTCATGTCACATCTTCTTTGACTAGAATTTTGTGTTGTGATGAAATTGATGAATTGCAGGTACTCCTATCACGGGAAAAAGAAACCTCCTGTTAATATTATGGAGACAACCTTGACAACGAATGCCATTCCTCTATTGCTGAATGGTTGCACCGAGATTCAACCACTACTTCAAATAATCGATGTTGGTTCTGTTACCTTATTGAAAACAACATCTTTGCACTTCCACATTACTCTATCTGATGGAACACATCAACATAAGACTTTGCTACCATCCGCATATGGCCCACAAGTTGCCTCTAGAGACATCCAAATTGGCTCAATAATTCTGCTTAAAAAAGCAGCTTGCACAGTGCTCCAAAACTCATCATAAGGCCCACCATTTGAAATCACCCTCTTTTACTTTTTCCCTTCTAAACGATTTTTGCATCAAAAGAAGGAAAATGGAATCTTCATTAATTCATTTCTCATTTGTTTACATAAGGTCCATCCGAGTCATTGAGCTTGAAGTTGTGAAGCGCTCAGCAGCATTGATGAAGGATGCATCGACCCTGCAACATGCACAGGCGAGTTCAGCCCAATTTAGCTCTTCGTCAGCTGAAGATACCTTGCCCTCTGTAGTTACTCCACCAACTACGGCAACAACAACAACAATTCCATTCATGGCACTCAACCCTTACCGAAAATATTGGTCAATCCAAGGTAGGGCATCTGCAAAGACATCATTGAAGGCATACAACAATGTGCGAGGCTCAGGAAAAGTTTTCGGATTTGACCTTATCAACTGTGATAAGGAAGAGATCCACCTTTCTGCATTTGCCGAACTGGCCGAATCTCTTTACAATCTAATTCAGGTTGGGCAACTATACATTGTCTCAAATGGCACAGTGAGAGAAGAAAATCCAAACTACAACCACCTCAAGAACAAATGGGAAATTTACTTGTTTGCTGCTTCCACTATCAATCCATGTCCTACAGATGATCCAACGTTTCCTTACCAGAGCTTTCACTTCAAGACTATTTCTGAAGTAAAAAGTGCAACTCCAAATACAAATGTGGATGTCATTGGTGTTGTTACATCCACGTCACCTGCATCAACAATTTGACGAAAAGATGGAAGTGAAACATTAAGGAAAACACTCATATTAAAGGACAAGTCAGGTTTTAGCATTGATGTAACATTATGGGGAGACCATTGTGACTATATAGGACAGAATCTTTCTGAATTCTACTCTTTCGACAACCCACCAATTCTTGCAATCAAAGGAGGTCGCGTATTTGAATTTAATGGCACCACAATAGGGACGATACCAACAAGCTCTCTCACAATAAATCCACAAGTTGAAGAAACTCACCAATTACATGCATGGTTCCATGAAACCGGTTATAGCTCTTCTTCTCCATCTTTGAGTAGAAACTATAGTGTTGCTTCGAAATGTGCCCTACCACGAAAGACGTTTCATGAAATTGCTAGCATGCAGCCCTCTGATAAAGCAATCTGGGTTTCAGTTCGAGCAACAATTACTGCTCTTCATATGGACGAATTCTACTTTCTAGCATGTCCATTAGATTTCAATGGAAAAAAATGCATGAAGAAGGTTGTGGAGCATTCTAACAATCTTTGGCATTGTACAAAATGTAACGGTGACTTCCCAGAATGTGACTACCGTTACAAACTGAAAATTGAGCTACATGACCACACCGGGAATCTACAGAACGTCACAGTTTTCAATGATGCAGGGAACGAGCTCATGGGCATCATGGCAAAAGACCTGTTCCTACTTTCTATCGAACCAACTGATCTGCAGGAAATTTGTGGCCGGATTTCAGGGCACCGCTTCCAGCTAACACTTTCCATTAAAACAGATTACTTCAACGGTGTTCAACGCTTGCAACCAATACTGATCAATTCAGAAGAAATTCAATATACCTCTACATGCAAGGAAGCACTCACTGACATTCAAGCAATGCCCACTTCAAAACGACCTATTGTTCGCCGCCTTTGAACTGTTTCGTAGGGCTTCATCTACCACGCTTGTTTGTACATAAACAAACATTTCCACATAATTAATTGTCTCATCTTGTTGTAAATTACACACCCATGTTATTATGATGCAACCTGTAGCTTTCAGTGCAAATACTCTCTTCCAGTCATTCCAAAATATGTATGTTTTCCATTTACATTTTACACAATATAGATATCAACATTTGTAAAGAGTTACTACATATGTTTCTCGTTCGTTGTCTACATGCTATACATTGATCTCTTGCTTGCTAAGATATTCATTTTATCGCTCAAACATGTCAAACAAAAAAAATCTTGAAGAAGAAGGGAACGAAATATTTTTAATCTTGTTTCTCTCCTCTCAATGATAGATGCTGAAATAACATATGATTTCATAGCATTCCTAATTGCATGTTTTTCCTTCTACCTAATCTACCTACCTTCACCGATGTTGATAAAAAAAAAAAAAAAAAATTAAATCTATGTTCAAAATATAATGTTTTAATTTCACAATGGATGTACACCCAATAAAATGAGATACCAAACATGCACTACTTGTTTATGAAAACTAACAATTATTACTTGTACTTGTTTAGATATGCCACCAAACAATCAAATTGCGGCCAAAAACAAGTGGCGGCGTATTCTTTATGCACAACAAAAGGACCGAATAAATGCACGTCGTCAACTACTTTATGAAAACCACAACAACCCTACTACTTCCTCTACATCCCTTCCCACCTCAAATGCTCTCCCACCTATACAAACCAACCCACCGCACATTCATCAAATCCAATATAACCCTCCCCTTAATGAAGAACACCGTCGCTTTCGAGAAAGGATTGATGGACTTTCTACCTTGCATGTTTGCACAATATGCAAGGAAGCATACCCAGGAATGAAAACAAAGCTTTCCCACGGTAGACTCTCTTGTTTTCGTTGTGCATCATCTAAATCTACCAATCGTTTTTCTGAACTAAACAACATGGACCCTGGAGAACAACCCAGTGTCCTTCACCAATTAACACAAGTTGAAGAAATGCTCATTGCACGTGTCAACCCCATTCTACAAGTCACTCATTCCCGTGGTGGCCAATACAAATATAGTGGACATACAATTAGCTTCCCTCAAGACATCACCACTATTGCCAAATACTTACCCCGGATGCTGTCTGACTTAGACATCCTCATTGGGAAAAGGCAAAATCCATCTAAAAAGGCTTACGAATTCTTCGTTTGCAAATCGCGTGTCCTTGCAGCCCTTGAATACAAAATAAAATATGACCCTTACTATCGTGATGTTCAATTGAATTCATCTGCAATTTCTGTGCTGCCAGATCACCCTATAGACATTTCTTCTCTTCTCCACAGTGTAACCACCTCCTCTTTTGAACCCCATCAAACCACTACTGATTCTACTTATAATCCTGATGTCATGCTACCTCCATTAGAAATCCAACCCTCTTCTTTCGTTCCAGTCCTCCCAAATTCATGTACTGAGCATGACCACATTTGTAACTATTTGCACTTGACCCATTCAAGTTCAACAAGCTCTATCGATTGGCCTCCAATATCTTTAACTGCTATAAATGAATACAACACCATCGGCCTCTTTGCCATGGCATTCCCCATACTCTTCCCTACAGGCATCGCAATGATCATGCAACCAAGACTTACAAAAGTTGAAATGCATGAATATGCTTTGCACTTGCTGCACTACCATGATAACCGATTTGGCCAACACCCAAGATTCTGCTACTATCTTTATAACATTCTAATGCGCCACCGTAGCCAAGCAACAGCTAGTGTTTTCGTGAAGAAGTACATTGAGAACAACTTGCCAACAACGGTTTTGGACCTACGCCAGTGTCTTCATGACTCTCCAGATTCACAATTGCTAGAGCAAATGATGAGGTTCGGTTCAGCTCTACGAGGAACACGGTCTTTCTGGAACAAACGACGATCTGAGCTGACTGACATGATCACGCAAATAGGAAGCCCAACATTCTTCTTCACTCTCAGTGCAGCTGATACTAAATGGCATGACTTGCACACGATCATGCCCACCAGTGTTCCTTCCAATTCAATCAACCCCTTCCAATGGAAAATCCAAAACATTATTAAAAACCCACATCTAACAGCCCAATATATGCATTGTAGATTTACAATTTTCCTTGAAGAAATCCTTCAAAAAGGCCTCCATGCAATCGACTACTGGTGCAGGTATTATTTAATATCCATTTCCCTCTACATTAATTTTATACAATGCATATACATGTATTAACCAAATGTAACCTTCATATTATATTTAGATACGAATGGCAACATAGAGGATCTGCACACATTCATGGCTTCCTCTAGCTACAAAATGCACCAAACATGGACACACTTGATTGGGACAATGCATTGGAAGTTGCTAATGCACAGAAATATTTCGACCACTACGTAACTTCTTGGAATCCACATCAGGCAGAACACCGAACTATTCCGCTTCACCAATCAACAATTCATAGCCTGTGTCTCCTTGACACAGCAGCAATATTCACGGCCAATCAGTTCGAAGACTATACAGAGCTCGTCAACTGCGTTCAACGTCATACAAAGTGTCATGAATCTTCTTGTCTTTGTAAGAAAGACAATGTGCTTAGCTACCGATATGGAGTACCGTGGGAATTGAAGTCCACTTCTTCACTTTTCATTTAATGATAAAGGTCATAAAACCTACGTCCCTGCTCGCAATGATGAAAGATTGAATATTCACAATGCCGATCTACTCTCTATCTGGAGAGCAAATGTTGATTGCCAACCAGTCCTTTCTCGCCATGCTGTATTGAAATATATTTCAAAGTATGCAACAAAAGCAGAGACAAGATCTGAGAGCTACCGTCAAATGCTATCACGGCTATCACAAAGTGCCCTTCCAGAAGCACCTACTGGTGGTGTCATCCGAAAACTCCTTACAGAAACCATTGCAGATAGAGAGATTGGTGCACAAGAAATATGACATATGTTACAAAAGCTACCTCTCTCTATTTGCAGCCGTACATTCCGTTCTTTGAATTTCAACTGGGCTATTTTCAAACGTGTTTCGCAAGATACTGAAAATCCTGGTTTGGCACCAAACTTTATCGTTGCATATATGAACAGGCCTGCCTCACTAGAACCCCTGACCCTCCTTGAAGCTGCTCGCTTGTGGTCATATTCTGCCCAACAGAGAAAAAAACACTAGAAACACATATTCCCCCCAATGATTGTACATGTCTTGCCCTGTTACAATGTCATTCCTTCCTCTACTAATCCTTCTTATGCCACCTTCTGCTGGAGTGAATTAATCTTGTATTTCCCCTTCCGAACACTCCCTGATGATATTGGTTCAACTGATGCAGAAATTATTGCACACTGGGAACAAAAAAGGGGTGCATATACACCATGGCATGTCCATCGAGAACCCGAAAACCCACAAAGCCCACCTACTGAAGATCAAACTACCCCACACACCCCCCTGATTCCATGCAGATGAATGAATGGCAAATCCTCTCTCAACTACACCCAAGTTACAATATTGCAATTGATGACCTCGACATGATTGGCTACCGCGACTTCGATGTCAACCACAATTGGTCACAAAATACTGTCCCTCCCCCCTTGCAAGAAACTGCCATCAATTTCATTGAATTCAACCGCTCAACAATTCAAAACCAACATCATTCTTTTTCCAACCTTCCCCATGATCATACATTATCCCCTACCCAAAACATAGCTTTTACCACTGTTTTTTCACACTTCAAAACCCCTTTGCCAAAATCCCCACGCAAAATCATCGTACAAGGAACAGCTGGCACAGGAAAATCCCATTTGATTAAATGTCTGCACCAAGAATTTGTGGAAAACTCGCCAGCAAACAAGAACCCTTTATTGTTACTTGCACCAACCGGCGTTGCAGCTTTCAACATAAATGCCCTCACAATTCACATGCAGTCCTCGTCAATGGCGCGCTTGGGAAGGTCATCTCAATATTTTATTCAATTGACTCAAAGCCCCCAACTTTACCATCCTTTGTGGTTGTTGACTTTAGACAATACAGAGGAACACCGTGGGACATTTCACAACCAACATATGTACCCATTCCTCCCATCACAAGGGGTACACGCCGTCAGATACCACTTCAAATGGCATGGGCTTTAACGATACACAAGTCACAAGGAATGACATTAGACAAAGCAACAGTGGACATCGGCACCAGAGAACGCCAAGGGCTAACATTCACTGCAATTTCAAGAGTGCGGTCACTAGCAGACATACACATCAATCCAGCATTCCCATTCTCTCGCATTTCAAAAATGCACAAGAATCCATATCTTAAGCGTAGACAGCAAGAGGAATCATTCCTTGCATCAAAATCTATTCAAGATAATACACTTTAGCCAATCGTACAACCTGTCTTCCAGAATTACCCTCATGGTAAACACCACTCACTACATAACCAAGTTTCACATAGATTTGCTTGCTATTACATTTAGTTTCATATGATTTTATACTCATTTGGAATCGTTTAATTTATTTTGAATATTCAAACAAAATCGTCAAACATATTCATTGTCACTTATAATGTTTCCTTTTTGGATGGCAATAGGTATGGATACATGCTACCTACGAAGGTTGTATGAGTGTTGCGAAGAAATTCAGCAATAGGAACTTACGTTACAAGATATGCAGACAAGGATCTTGCCACAACAATCAATGCCACTTTACCGTTTGCGCCCAGCCATTAAGTTGTTAAAGAAAATAAGGAAAATACTTAAGATAACAATTCACATCCATGAAATGGATGCACACAGGCAAATGCGCCATCAATCGCAGGAACAACTCGCACAATATGGCACCACAATAAACACTAACTGGTGTTGTCGATGCCATGGCCCATCATGCATATATGATTAGCTGCTCATTCTCACTTACATCTCTACATGATAGAATGCTTTTATTGTACATATGTTTAGAAGCCAACGAATACTTTCATTGTATATATGTTTAGTTATAACTTACCAAACACATCTCTATGTGTAGAGTGACTTTTCCCTGTTGACTTTAGGGTCTTCAGATTATTATGGATGTTGAGCGTTTTAGCTCTGGCCGGAACCAAACTCTGTTGTTTTGTTCTCGTTTTGTTAAGATCTATTTATGTAATTCATGGAATTACAATGTTTAAATTTCTCTTTATAATTTACAGTGGTTATATTCTCCACTGAGTTTTGTATGGCTGTGAATGTAATCAGTAAATAGGTTGGGCGTTATCCTTTTCCTTGTAGTATACATATATGCATTTTGGTATTTTATGGCTAAACACTTGGTTTGAAATAGTTCTGCAATCAAATCTTACATGTTGGGCATGTAAATAATTCCATTTCTGAAATCACAAAGGAATCTACCCTACTTTTACGTTGTACCATTTTAGTTTACACACGCATTAATCAATTCAGCTGAAATATTCCCTCTGGCATTGGACAATTGTGGACTCTCAATAAGTTTCTAACCAGTCACAACAATATATCAGGGACTACCCTAGTGGAACTTACTAACTTCTCCTCACTGTTGTGGCTTTCTCTTTATCACAATATGTTGTATGTGGAGCTTCCAAAAACGATAATATCATGGAAAGGTCTTTCTCAACTTAACCTTGCCAACAACCAAATCACATGATCAATTACTGCGTCACTTGGGCTGTTGCCTATTCTTAACAACCTTGACCTCTCAAACAATTTGCTTTCAGGGGAAATACCCCTTGAATTAGATAATCTCAAGTTGAGCTTTCTTAATGTGTCTGGCAACCACTTGTCTGGCTCTGTCCCTATTGGTTACAATAATCTGGCATATAATGAAAGTTTTCTTCACAATCCAGACCAGTGTGGAGCTGGGCCATTAAGGCTTCCTTCATGCTTCCATGCATCTGAAAATCATAGACATAGGGTATTGATTTCGATTATTGTTGTGGCCATAGTAGTCTGCTTGATTGGTATAGGTTTCCTCCATAAGAGACACAAGATTTTCGTGCAGGTTAAAACAAATACAGAGTCTTGGAAACTCACATCCTTTCACATGGTTGACTTTGAAGTGTCAGACATTCTGAATGGATTGACAGAGTATCATGTTATTGGAAGTGGAGATGCTGGCAAAGTGTACAAGGTGGCACTGGAAAATGGTAATATTGTTGCTCTGAAAAGGATCTGGAATAACGAGAACCCACGATCTGTCCAAGAAAAGAGATTTCAAGCAGAGATAGAGATTCTAGGAAAGACTAGGCATACCAACGTTGTAAAGTTGCTTTGCTGCATCTCTGGTTCGGATTCTAAGTTGTCAGGCAAGAAATTGATTATGGTGGACAGATAAAAAAGAATAAACAGAGGGTTTTTATTTCCATTTTAGAGGCTAGATCTTCAAGGTAGAGATGTTCAGTGTTGGGCTTCTCGTGTCCATTTATGCTTACTGCTCCTCTTTTCTAAAGAGATGATCAACTATTTGGTGAGTGATACTTCGGGCATCTGTAACTTTGTAATGTCTATCAATCTGCCCGAGGCGAACCTGGGACCTCTCTATGGCAGATCTCTGCACTATTGATGTGGACTAAGAGGAGAATATATGCACAAAAACCCCATGGTATTCTTGACTGGTTGTAACTGTCAAAATAAAGTAAATAATGTTCTCAAAGTGCATGCATGCAGGCCTAATCTGGAAAATATTAGAGATCTATAACGTTCCAGCCATGTAAATAGATGCCGATAACAATGAAAGCAAGTGTGTAGCATTGTAAATAAATAGAAAGGATCTTTTATAGATTGAAGGATTAGTTTTCTGGTTTAAGTTTGACATGTTTTTGGCCTTTGTGTCTGTGAAATGCATCTGGTGCTTTTACGTTCAGTGGGGGATGAAAGGATATGTGTAGCATTGTAAATAGGTAGATCATATAGCGAATTATGTACAGAATGATCAGTTTTCTTGCTGAATTTAACATGCTTTTAGCCATTTTATTTCTGAAGTGCATTAGGTGCTTCCACGTTCAGTGTTGCTATGCAGATAGACTCTAGATTCACTAAAGAGTTTAAGTACAAGAAGTGAGGTGACGAGATGGGATTTGTACTCAGTTCAAATCTAATTTCATTTAACAATTTAGGGACTATAAATAGGGTGATGGGACTTATATTAATTTACAAATTGAGGTTTTTCAATGGCCATGCCTTAGAGTAAACTTGTAACCCATGTATGGAATCTAGACAGTGGATTCAATGCAGTGAACATAAACAAATAACCTGGTTCTGGACAATCTGATATGGTTCTAGACAGTGTATTGAATGCATTAAACACAAACAAATACCCTGAAAGAACCTCGTTCCAGAGTATGATCTGGTTCTAGACAGTGTATAGAATGCATTGAACATAAACTATTAACCTGAAATAACCTGGTTTGATGTCTATGCTCATCATGATAGTGCAAGGATGCATAGATGCGTATACTTAAATAGTTAGTTTGATATATATGTTAAACATGGTAATGCAAGGATGCACATCTTCAATTAGTTGGTTGAACTCTGCTTTAACTGTAAACCTAGATGAATCTGTTTCGGTATGAACTAAATCCATATTCAATCGACTCTCAAACTAATTCTGTATAAACTTTACTTGAGATTGTTGAACTTCTATGGCTGCTTTTATCATTCATGAGCATCACATCACCTCGCTGCCTGCCATATGACATTCATGTGAATAGTAAACCATCAAAGGACACACCAGCGGGTAGGACAAGAGGATTAAGTACATTGAATGGAAATGGATAACTAGGTTTCATATTTATGTAATTATCTGCCCTTATCATTCATTAGCATCATGTCACCTCACTGTTTGCCATATGAAATTCATATGAATAGTAAACCACACCAGTGAGTGGCATGAGGATTAAGTACATTAAATAGAAATGGATAACAAGGTTTGATATTTATGTGAAGCATGATAATGCAAGGATGCATATTTTAAGAGGTGTAAATACATTGAATATAGGTATATAGGTATAAGAATACAATAAGTATTGGTTTAAAAATATTATAATTTGACTTTCTAATCACACTATTCAATTACGGGGCCTACCTTATTTCCATCTAGTTATGGTTACCGAGATACACGCAATGGTAAATGTTGACATAAACCAAGTAAATAATATTACGGGGCCTACCTTATCTCCATCTGGTTATAGTTACCGAGATGAGAGAATGAGTTAAAAACATGGATCGATGGGAGTGACTGTCAGTTGAGAGGAAATAAGACTTGCAGGCACCACTTGTGGTGCAAAGGCCTGAGAGCAATAAATGCCACCAGGACAACTGCGGTTAAACACCTGCATACGGGAGTTAATTATTACATTACATATGTTATATTAAAATATAAAAATGAGTAATAAATATATTAATTTTAAAAATCAATTACTTATTAAAAAAATATTTTATATACAAGTTGGTTATATAAGCAATTGCATTACTTCTTTTAAGAAGATTTCCCAAATATGAATTTATAATGAGTTTCAAAATTTTAATAATATTAATTTTCATAATTAATTAAAATATTTATATTAAATGAATTTTATTAAAAATAATAATAATAATGTTTAGGAAAAGCATCTTACAATTAGTTAATGTTTTAGTTGTAGTGTCAACCAGCAATGTAAGTGATTTGTTTTAATATTTGCAAATCACAAATTTCTCCGCTTTTCATTTACCATGTAAAACGGTGTAATTTACTTTTTATTTAAAAAAATAAAGTGTGTTGCCAATAATCTATTGAGTTTTAAGTATGAACGCGTTTTAAACTTAATATATTGATATGAATGGTTTGGTTTTGGTTTTGTTGTTTTAGTATCAAATGTGCTGGTACGGGATGGTCATCGTGGTTATTGCCTTGGTTACTAGCGAGCTTTGTATATGCTTGACTATCTGTAGAGGTTTCTTCCTTTTAATAATCTTATCGGCCTCTCTTTGTACCTTTTGGGACAATTGCTAGTTAATTAAAGTTGTACTTCTCTTCAATTGTTGTTTGAAAATTTAAATCATATTTATTTTTAAAATTTTCAACGGAGTTTAATTATTAAATTATTTTTTAATTATTTTTTTCCTTAGTGATGACGATGATGATGATAATGGTTAACTTCTATTGAGACCAAACTTTGGTCTATCGGACCTAAAGAAACGAATTATTTAATTTGATTTAAGATTTTATTCCTATGCTCAAAAAGCTTGGACAGAAGTCTCCAGAGCTCACTGTAATTTGATAGTAATTTATTAATTTTTCAATAGAGTTTAATTATTAAATGTTTTTATTTTTATTTTTTTTCTTAGTATGCTTTTTAGTTGGAAATTTGATAATAATTTATTAAAATGGTAAGTTTGAGTTATATTTTCTGTAAAATCTTAGCGTTTTAAAGTTTTTCAAATGAAATGTTGAATCCATTGTGCATTTAAAAACTCATTTCTAACCCAAAAAAAAAATACAATCACTTAAAATTAGATCATAAAATTATGATAAAAAAAATTAAAAAAAAATAAAAAATTAATAATAAAATAATTTTTAATATAGATTAAACTTTAATTTTTAATTTAGTTATGTTAAATTTAGAATCAAATTTAACAAAAAAAATTAAGTGTTCCTTATCTCATGTCAAATTAAAACCTATGAATGGGCACACCCAATTAGATAACTATTTTCTAAATTGTGATAAGTATTGGAATTTGACTTTTATGTAATAGTTGTGTCTATTTTGAGATAGGTTTAGAACTTTAATTTAATTATCAATAATTATTAGATGGATAAGAGGGATTTACTCTCTATAAAATATTTTAGAATATTCTCACTAACTATCACAAATTAAAGGTTAAGAAATTAGTTAGACTCTTTTCCTTTTTTAATTAAATTGATTAATTGTAAAGAAATGCCATATAAACAAATTTCATATAAAATGAGTTATGGTTTTTTTGGGCATGTATGATACCAAGGTCTTTCCATGATAGTGGGGTGAATCTCCACAATTAAGAATCTTGTATAGTTTTTTAAGAGTAAATGTGTTTAACTCGTAATAATAATAATAATAATAATAATAATGATAATTTAAAATTGGGAGGAAGCTGGATGGTGCGCTCTGCAGCTGCCCGCGAGGGTTTCGGTTAGGGCTTTCTGAAAACCCTCCCTCTATCGCCTGAAGACTAACCGCGCACCTGCTCTGCCTGTTAGCTGGCCCGACTTTTCAGGACCCATCTGTCATTTTCAACATGGCCCCAGATTCTGTCTGTGATGTAATGGAAACGGAGGAGGAGGTTGACTACTCAGAAGACCCGCTTTCTTCACAGGTCATTTTTGATCGCCCTTCTTTCATTTCGTCGTCTGCTGGCCCTAGCCATTCTCCGCTTTCTGTGCCACATCCCTCTCCGGTGGTTACTATCCCAGCACCCCCCCCCCCTTCTTGCCTGCCTGAAGGTACCCCCCCTCTCGAGCCCCCTGGCTTGGACCTCCCTCCTCTCTCTCCGGGGACCCTCCGTTTCCTATCGACTGTCATCCCACCGTCGCCTCCCTTTGATTCGCACCCTCCGACTTCTTCATACCCGGCTACAGCATCTGCTGGACTGCCTCTTTCGTCGGTGGCCGGGGCCTTTGCTCTCCTCCACCCTCCCTCGGGTTGCTTTGAGACCCCTACAGTCAGAGTCAGTTCATCGAAGGCGACTCCCCTGGAACGCTCCCCGGATCCCTTGGTGGATCACCCTTCAGCTCCGCGCACAGGTAAGAAGCGAACTAAGTGTGTCAAAGCTACATCCAGGGACATTTCTATTCGGTTTGGAGAGACATCGGATATTAGGGAGGCAACCAAAATGGCAAATACCATTCTTGTTGGTCATGTTCGCGAGCGTGCTTATTCAGCAACCAGGCTTACCCTTTGGGTGAAGGAGATTTGGGGAGGGGTTCTGAAAGATCTCCCTGAAGTACAAGTTCTTCCCCGAGGCTGGTTCGCCCTTCACTTTGCTAAGGAAAATTACACGGACCTGGTATTAGCTAGATACTGGCATATCGAGATGGCGCCGGTGCTGTTAAAAAGATGGAGCCCTCTCTTCGACCCTGAACGAGAACAGATTGGGGCTGGGCCTTTGTGGGTTCGTCTACCTAGGCTCCCCCTCCAATACTAGAGCGAAGAAGTCTTCATTCGCATCGGGAACGCCCTGGGAACATACCTCGACCATGATCGTACTTTCGTGGAATCCAGGAACAGAACGCTTGCTCG
Organism: Pinus tabuliformis; assembly: GCA_031772625.1. Lineage (NCBI taxonomy): Eukaryota > Viridiplantae > Streptophyta > Pinopsida > Pinales > Pinaceae > Pinus > Pinus tabuliformis. The sequence goes on from CM062805.1 coordinate 112,224,839, forward strand.
CATCCTTGTACACCTAGACACTCGTGAAGGCTTGGAGGAAAAGATCACTCTACACTGGGGCAGATTCACACGGGTACAAATCCTAGACTATGAAGGGGTACCTTTCAGATGCCGCCGCTGTCATAGGGTGGGTCATATATTCAAGGATTGCCCTCTCAACAAGAGAACAGATGAAGCACCTGTGCATTCTACCATTCCATCGAAGACTATATCACCGACCGCTCAGCGCTTTCCGGTCTCGGGCGCTCCCCTCAGCACTCCACTTCAGACACCGGGCGCTGCTCATTGCCATGCATCTACTCCGGTCACCAGATCTCGGGCAGCCTCAGCATCTACATCCACTCCGGGTAATTCACTTTTCCCTCCTTTGTCTATTTTCACATCTACTCCATCTACACTCTCTCCCTCATTGTCTGTTGCATTCTGCACTATGCCCTCCTCCCTGATTATTGCTCCTTCCGCTCCATCATCTCAAAAGCTCCCGTCACCATCATCTTCTCCCTCATCATCCCGGGGTTCTAAACACTCCTATAATCTGCGTCCTCGTACTCACACCCTGGGATCTCATCTGAAAATCGTCGGTCTGGGTATCACATCATCCGGGTTGACCCCCTTGTCTGCTCGAGGGAGAAAATCTGATCTTACAAAAGCTATCAGGAGAGCGGAAGCTGAGGTAGCTTCTGGGCGACAATCCACCATTGTTGGGGTACTTAGAGCGAAGAACACCCCAGGCAATCTTCCTCCATGAAGTGCCTCTCTTTCAACTGCAGAGGCTTGGCTAGCGCCTCCAAGAAACTAGCCCTGAAAAGACTGATTGAATCATCTCCTGTTGATATTATTCTCCTTCAGGAGACCCTTGGCCCTGCGGACTCCATATCTGCCTCCCTATCCTCCATCACCCCGGGATGGAACTTCACGGCGATGGACTCCTCGGGTAGATCGGGGGGCCTTGCGATTGGTTTTAACCCTGCTTCTATAAGGGCTCATGGCACTTGGGGGGGATCTGGATTCTTAGGACTTGACCTTTTCTCGGCTGATCTGGGTATCAATCTCAGGGTTATCAATATATATGGACCCTTCCATCAAAGAGAATCCTTTTGGAATCACCTTCTGAGCCGATCTATCCTCTCAGCTGAGAATACTATCCTTGGGGGCGACCTAAATTTCTCCCTGGGGTATAGCGAATCTTGGGGATCCACAGCACAAATTGACTCGATCACCGGGTTTATGACCGACCTCCTGGAATGTCATGACCTGATCGATGTTCCCATGAATAATCCTCTCCCAACCTGGAGGAACAGAAGAATTGGTGAAGCTGCCCTGGCGCGCAGACTCGATAGATTCATTATGAAAGGCACTTTGTTACAACAGCTTCATCACTACAAACAATGGGTTGGTGCTGGGGGAATATCAGACCACTATCCTATCTATCTGGAGATTTCGGGGCCATAAAAAAAACCAAAAGCCCCCTTCAAGTTCAATCATGGCTGGTTATGGGATCCCTCCTACATCAAACTAGTTAAAGACTTCTGGATCCACAATCCCATTGATAGAACAGACACTCTGGCTAAAGGCTTCTGCATGAACCTATCACAGCTCAAACATCTCTCTATCGAATGGGCCAGAGAGAAACACCAAAAGGAGAACTCAGCTCTTATGCTCATAGAATCCGAACTATCCACTCTTTCAGATGAAAGAGGCCTGGGCTTTACCACAGCTGAAGATAAAGCCCACTTGGTGGAACTTGAAAACCAGAAGCAAAAGATATTGAGGGAGCGAGAAGAATCTATTCGACTTCATAGCAGAGCTACATGGCTAAAGGCCGGAGATGACAATACTCGCTTCTTTCACAATTTCGCTAAAGGCAGGAAGGTTAAAAATACTATATGGAACCTCCCTCTGCCAGATGGTGGTGTGGCAGACACTTTCTCCAAGCTCTCATAGCTGGGATCATCCCACTTCAGGAACCTCTACAAGCAACCCCCGGGTTCCACTATTGCAGATATCATCAACATAGCAGGACATTTCCCCAGGTTTGTAAATGAAGAAGAAGCGGAGAACCTTTTTGATCCTGTGACTCCTGAGGAACTCGAAAACACCATAAAGTGGTTCAAGAAGGACCGTAGCCCGGGGCTGGACGGATGGACCATCGAATTTTACATTGCCTTCTATGAGCTGATCAGCAATGATCTGCTTAGGGTTGTAGAGGAATGTCGGGTGTCTGGGTCCATGTATAATGCCATCAATTCAACTTTCATAGCTCTGATCACCAAATCTGATACTCCTTCCTCCTTTGATGATTATCGCCCCATTTCCCTCTACAACGTGCTTTACAAGATCGTTTCCAAAATCATTGCAAATCGCATCCGGCCTATTCTGTCTCGACATATCGCTCCTCAACAATTTGCTTTCCTGGAACATCGTCAGATTCATGAAGCCATTGGTGCTGCACAAGAAGCCTTTCATACTATCTGGACCAAGCATCACAAAGCCATTATCTTAAAGATTGATTTAGCCAAGGCATTTGACCGGGTCAGTTGGCTCTATCTCAAGATGCTTCTCATCCACCTGGGGTTCCCTCATAATTTCATCACCTGGATTATGGCTTGCATTACCACTCCCACCTTCAGTGTTCTGATTAATGGATCTGCATCCCAGTTTTTTCATTCTGAACGTGGTCTCAGACAGGGCTGTCCTCTGTCTCCCCTTCTTTTCCTTATTGTCATGGATGGCCTGAGCCGCCTTATAAACTCTGCTAAGAGAAATGGGGATTTTAGTGGACTCAAGATAACTGAAGACTGCTTCCTCACCCACCTTCTCTTTGTGGATGACGTAATGATCTTCCTTGATGGCAGTATTCGAGACTCCCGTTCTTTCTCGAACATTATCACTCTATTTTCATCTGCCACTGGGATGCTTGCCAACCATTCAAAATCCTCCATTATTCTCTCCAGAACTTCTATCCATGAATCCCATCTGGCCCTGCAGTTGTTTCCTTATAGCATCCATCCCTTAGACCTCGGCCTCAAATATCTGGGGTTCTGGATCAAGCCTCTCAGCTCAAAGATTGCGGACTGGGTCTGGCTAGTCGCAAAATTGGAGAAGCGCCTCAATATCTGGAGCCATAGACATCTCTTAAGAGCAGGCAGACTCGTTCTGGTAAACCCTGTCCTGGAAGCTACCCCGGTCTTTTGGATGGCATTAGCCTGGATCCCGCGCAGCATCCTGGCCAAGCTACAACAAACTTGCAATAGATACCTGTGGAATGGGAATCAGGAAAAGTGCATATTTGCTTGGGTTGGATGGAAGAAGATCGCCACTCCAAAGAAATGGGGTGGATGGGGGCTTAAAGATCTCCCTACTTTCGCTCAAGCCCTTGCGGCTAAATGGGGTGGACCTTACTCACTGGAAACAACCTCTGGACATATATTTCATATTACAAATATATCTGGCCCCTCAATATCTTGGATTGGATTCGCCTCCCTACCTGGCCAAAATCTGGTATATCACCAGTTTGGAAAGCGCTTCTTAACTCTATGACTCTTATCAGGGATAATCTGGTATGGAAAATCAATGATGGAACACAGGTTCGTATTGGTCTGGATCCTTGGAATGGTAGCGGCGGTAGGCACATTCTTCCTGAAGCACTCATCTGGCATCTTCACTCACAGGGGATGAAAGTTCTGGCTGACATTGCTGATCCACAAAACACTTCCATTTTTGAACAGCGCTGGAAAAATGCAAATCAGATCAATATACCACCACTCTGGCATCAGGATTGGTTGGCATATATCAATGCATTATCAGAATCGCATATAAGGATCAAACAAGGGCAGGACGAGCTAGTATGGTATCATTCGAAGAACGGAGTATACACCCCAAAGTCTGGCTATCACACTCTGATATCGCATAAGGTTCCGGACACAATCTCTTTTTGGTGGAACTCTATTTGGAAACTCACCGCTCCCCCTAGATAGAAGTTATTTTTCTGGTGTATCTTAGAGGGTGTTGTCCCTACTGGGGAATACCTCATGCGTCGTGCAGTCTATGGACCGACCTGGTGCACCCTGTGCAAACATAACTCCGAATCGAGTGTTCATTTGTTCTTAAACTGTTCTGCGCTAACGTCTATATGGCAATCTATATCATCCTCTATTCAACACACCGGCAAATGGGAGGGCGATGATATTAATCGAACCTGGGAAACTTGGTTTTACCATCACAAAAACTCCAAGCTACAAAGCCTGCCTATCATTATTTGTTGGTACCTATGGCTTGCACGAAACCGAATGATCTTCGAAGATAAACCTGTGCACTGGCCGCATCTTACTGCCAAAATCATATCGGCCTACCATGAGACGCCTGAGCCGCCACAGCCTAAGATTCGAAGACCCCGTGACCCTCCACATATAGATCATAGCATCCCATGGGCATTCTTTGATGGCGCAGCCCAACAGTGGGGCTGTGGGGGAGGTTTTCTACTATTCATCAATGATCAGCATTTCTACAAAGCAAAACTGGGTTTGGGAGCTGGCACAAATAATTTTGTTGAGATCATTACCCTCCGTCATCTCTTGCATTTTGCATTGGGGCACAATTGCATGCATATTCATATATATGGAGATTCGAAGATTGTCATTGATTGGTTTAACAATAACACTGTTTGCCACACACTCACTCTCAGCAACATTTTGGATGATATTAATTTACTGAAGGCACAATTTATTGACATCACTTGTCAACATATCTACAGGGAACACAACAGCAGTGTCGACCAACTATCCAAGGAGGCCACGGCACTTCCCAGAGGAGAGTGGATGATACAGGAGCAGCGAGGAACAAATGCATACCAATACTACCACCGCCCATACATAGATGCACACTATCACAGGGTAGCCAGCCCATGAGATACAGATTTGAAAATGATACTTTTTTGGAACTTTTTTGTACATAGATGATAAAAATTTTAACCTGAAGCCCTGCGTGGCAATCTGTATATATATAACTGATAACAAAGAACATCCTGCGTGATGATTTTTGCTACTGAACAAACAGAATTGATATACATCCACCCTCATGTGGCAGAAGAACATACATCATATGCAAAATGCATCTACAATATGTAATTTTTCTAAGTTAATGAAAGATTACGATTTTTCCAGTGGAAAAAAAAAAAAAAAAAAATTAAAATTATTTTATAATTAATTATTAGCTTTTATAATTTAAATAATAATTGAAGTTTAAATTATTTATTTATTATAATGCTAAGATTTTAGAACAAAGGGTCAACACATTTAGAACCTAGATCTAGGTTCATCATAAGGACCATGATGAGGAGCAAGATCAACTAACCAAAAATATATAAAGAATAAAGTTTTATAAAGTTTTATAAAAATGAACTTTAAAGGACTAAAGTCAAATTAGTTAATTTTGACTTTTAATTTATTTTATTTTAAATTTTAATTTTAAAAATGTGATAAATTCTAATATTTTGTTATAACAAATTTTATATTATAATTTATTTATTATATTTTTAAGATACAACAATATTATCAAAACAAAAAAATTGAATTTTAATTTTAGAAAATCGAAAGATTTTAATATTGTGTTATTAACAAATTTTATATTGTAATTTATTTATTATATTTTTAAAATACCAAAAAAAACTAATATTATTAATAAATACAATTATATTAGAATTTTATTAATTTAATAAAGGATTGTTTACAAAAATAAGAATAAAAATATAAAAATAAATAAATAAATGATATTATCAATAAATACAACTATATTATCAATTAGAATTATATTTAAAAAATAAAAATAAAACTCCAAACAGAAGAATGAAACTAATAGGGGAAAGAGCAATATCTTCATGCTAAATCTCATCACTTTCTAGCCCAGAAACTAGGTGTTCTCAATACTCTGGCTACTAAGGTTATTCGAGTTTCGGATGAAGACCATATGATGGACGAGAAAAACTGTATCTTTAATGTCTTCAAGAAGAATGGTTATAATAAGTTGCAAGGTTTCGAAGCCTTTTTAAAAGTCAGTCCGGGACCTAAGACTAAAAAAGAGGTTGGGGTGGCCTCTAATATCCACCTTCCCTTTATCCAAGGGACAACTTATAAGATTGCTAGATTCTTGAGAAGCAAAAGATTGGCTCCATCTTTACACATTTTAAAACCATTCGCAGCTCTTTAAGATCTGTCAAAGACCCTACTGATACCAAATGCATGAAAGGTGTTTATTTAATTATGTGTTCTTGTGGAACCCCCTACATCAGTGAGACTAGTCGTTCCATTTCACAAAGGATTCAGGAGCAGGTAGCGGACCCTTTGTTCTAGCCAAACTTGTTGAATTAACTAAGCACCACATTTGTAGGCACTGTAGGACTAGCCTTTGCTCTAGCGGAACTTGCTGAATTAACTAAGCACCATAATTGCAGGCACTGTAGGACCAGCATTTGCTCTAGTGGAACTTGCTGAATTAACTAAGCACCATATTTGCACACACTGTAGGACCCACGCCTCTGCTCTAGCCCAACTTGCTAAATTAACTAAGCACCATATTTGCAGGCACTATAGGACCCACTCCTCTGCTCTAGTTGAACATGTTGAATTAAAGAAGCACCATATTTACTTAGAGGATTCTAAGGTCCTCACTAGGGTTGATCAATTCCATCACCGAAGATTAAGAGAAGTCATTGAAATTGAAAAGAGGAGTAAAACTCTTAATAGGAAAGTTGGATGGAAGTTAAGCAATGTATGGGTCCCTTTTCTTTGTTCTTTCCCCAATTAGTTTCCTTCTTCTATTTGGAGTTTTTTTTTTTTAATATAATTCTAATTGATAATATAGTTGTATATATTGATAATATTATTTATTTTTTTATATTTTTATTCTTATTTTTTAGGCAGTGTTTTATTAAATTAAAACAATTCTAATATAATTGTATTTATTAATAATAATAGTTTTTTTGGTATTTTAAAAATATAATAAATAAATTATAATATAAAATTTGTTAATAACAAAATATTAGAATTTATGAATTTTTTAATATTAAAATTCAAAATAAAATAAATTAGAATTTAAAATTAACTAATTTGACTTTGGTCCTTTAATGTTCATTTTTATAAAACTTTAAAAAAAAAATATCAGTTGGGAATTTACCGTTGCACTTCTAAGATTTATATATTTTTGGTCAATTGATCTTGCTCCTCATCCTTTCTTTTTTTTTTTAACTGAAACGGGTGTAAGATTTTATTTATTTGAGTAAAAGAGGTGGGGTCTTTGCCGAGGCAGCCCCGTTTACAAAGACAACAGCAAGCTGATTCTGCTTGTGAGTTACAGAATTTTCAAGGAAGTTGGTGGAAGTTTTCGTCATTGATAAACAGCTGTCCTTCCATGAGCGGGCATCCTTTGTTCGCCATTTGATCAGCTTCGCCATTCAAGCTTCTAAGGATGTGATAGAATTTACAGGAAGTGAAATCTTGGGTAATTCTTTTCAGTCTTCCTAGAAGTTTATTGAGGCTTGCATTGTTGAAAAGATCTTCATAATTTAATTTTTTGATAAGGATCTCTGAGTCACCAAAGACTTGGAGGTCTTTAACTCCCTCTTCTCTTGCTATTAGACAAGCTTTGAGGAGTCCATAGATCTCTGCCTGATTATTGGATTTCTGGCCTAGTCCCCAATAGAAGTTGTCTCTTGAGGTGCCATCCGAAGAGTAAATGACCCCTCCAGCACCAGCGTTCCCAGGATTTCCTTTGGAGGCTCTGTCAAAAAAGATGGTGGTGAGATTTTTCGATTTCCACCAATTTGTGAAGCTTTCCTCAGTTTCTCTTATTCTCCACTTCGGCTTAACTGTTTGAGGGGCGAGATGAGGCTTACGAGGAGAAGGCTCAAGCGGGCGAAGCCATCTCCTTTCTTCAGGAAGGAGTAGTGGATATTCTTTATGAAACTGATGTTGGGTTGCTTCCAAGAGTAATGCTTTAGCTTTGGCTACAACTTGAAGAGGAGTGTATCTATTTCCATTGAAAATTTGGTCATTACGGGCCAGCCATATCTGCCAACAAACGAATTTTGGAATTGCTGTCCAAATTTTTTTCCAAAAGGATTTGGTGGGGATGCTGTGAGGGTAGATATTGTTCCAGGAGGCAAACGGTTTAGCTACTGTATTCTGGGGGAAGGCTAGAATCTGCAGGTCCAAAAGAGCATGCTCCCATGCTTCCTTGGCGAATTTGCACTCAAGGAATAAGTGCTGGCCTGTTTCTGAATCACTTCTGCATAACTCGCACCTGTGAGGTCCTGCAATATTCCTTTTCGCTAGATTTTCTCCAGTGAGAATTTTGTTGTGCACCAACGTCCAGAAGAAGAAGTTCACTTTGGGAAGGGCTAGGCTGTCCCAAAATGACTTCCAGAAGGCCGGTGCATGACTGCTGTTTCTAGAACTCTGAAGTGCTTTATATCCTGCTGTTGTGGTATATGTTCCAGTCGTTCCCCACGCCCAGCTGTCTCTTATGTGGCAATGTTCAGGAGAGGATCCTTCCAGCAAATCAATAAGGCAGTTTTTTTGTGGTATTAGCCAATCTGGGATACCATTGAGATCCCAACCGGCCCAATCACCTCTGCTATCCCAATTCGAAATATCATAAAGTCTTGTTTTGCCTGCATGCAGCAGCCACTCTCTCATATCCATTATATCTTCATTTTCTTCCAATGGATCGTTCCCCATTATTCTATCGTGCCACAAGTTGGTTTGTTTGCCGTTTCCAGGCACTCTGTACAGGTATTGGTTAAAAAATTTGCTGCTCTTACAGCAAAGCTTCCATATCTGCGTGCAGTTGGCAGAGGAATAGAACTGCAAGCTTCTGTATGTGGAATTTCGGGCGTATTTGGACATCAACGTGATGCTGGTCTGATGATTGGGATCATGGACCATTTTCCACAGTAGTTTCCCACCCATAGCCAGGTGTACGAGGGAGGGATCTCGGATTTGAAGGCCCCTCTCTGTTATCGGCCGTCTGACCAGATCCCAACTTACTAAATGAATTTTGTTTTCATTCCCTCTCCCGCCTTGCCATAAGAAATCCCTTAACAATTTTGAAATCCGCTCCGTGACATTCCTGGGGGCCAGCAAGAAGGCAGCTTGATAGATTGGGAACGCAGATAGCTGGGTCTTGATTAGGATAGTTTTTCCTCCTTTGGTTAGCCAATAGCCTCCCATCGCTTCTATTTTTGATTTAATTTTGCATATTATTTCTGTCCAGAGCGTGCCCCTGTTGGCACCATTGATAATTGGAAGGCCGAGATATTTGATTCGATCCCAGTTGGCGTGACCTCTAAATCCCATGACTGCCGCAATACTGTTGGTCTCTTGTTGCCTTGTATTCCAACTATAGATTTCGCTCTTTTTTTCGTTGATGAGAGCACTTGTGACCCTGCAATAGCCTTTCAAGACTGAATCAAAACCTCTGGCGATTCTGGGGGACGCACCTCCGAGGAGAAGTGAATCGTTGGCAAAGAGAGCATGGTTCTGGGGTACTGCATCTGAGGAGGATTTGAGACCAGGGAGAGTGCCAAGAATTCTTTCAGCTGTGAGTTTTCTACTGAGGGAATCTGCCATTAAAATGTACAGGAAGGGGGAGAGGGGGCATCCCTGCCTGATGCCTATCCGGGCTTGGAAGAAATTGGAGGGACGGCCATTGACCAGGGGGTGATCCAGGGATTATTTATGCAAGCATTAATAAGCTGAACAAAATGAGGCGAGAAACCAAAGGCGAGGAGTACCTTAATGAGAAAAGAGCGATTGACTCTATCGAACGCATTTGCCATGTCTAATTTAATCAACATACCTTTCTCATTTTGCTTCATGCTGGTGTGGATTGTCTCCTGAACTTGGATGACATTGTCGAGAATGTGTCTGCCCTCCACGAAGCCGCCTTGAGGACTAGAGATCAGCTTCTTGAGCAAGGGCTTGATCCTGCTTGCTAGCAATTTTGCCAGAATTTTATAGGATGCATTACAAAGAGATATGGGTCTGAATCTGGAGAATGTTTCTGGATTAGATTCTTTGGGGATTAATGCTAGATACGTAGAGTTGGTTCCTCCACCGATCTTAGCTTTTCTCATGAACCCCTTTATCATTTTTTGGAGATCTCTTTTGATGATGTTCCAGCAGACTTTGTAGAAGTGTATCGTAAATCCGTCTGGGCCCGGCGCCTTATCTGATTCCATGGACCATATAATTTTTATAATTTCCTCCTCTGTTACTTCTCTGGTGAGGGCAGCGTTTTCTTCTGGACTGATTAGATGAGGGATATTGGAGAGGAATTCTGCTATTTCCCCCTCGGAAGCCTGTGCTCCATCACTAAAAAGATTTTTAAAATGGTTGTCTGCAGCAGCTTTGACTTGGGTAAAGCCTTTGCTGACATGGCCCTCTGTTGTCCTTATTTCATAGATGTGATTCCTGTTCAGCCGAGCTCTATATTGTCTGTGGAAGAAGGAGGTGTTCCGATCGCCTGCCTTTAACCACAAACTCCTTGATTTGATTCGCCAGTATTCTTCTTCTTTTCTGAATGATCGGTATGTAGCAGCTTGAGCCTTGATTTCTTGTTCCAGAAGTTCAGTTGTGATCTCTTTGCTCTCTAATTCCGTTTGTAAAGTTTCCAATGTGTATACTGCCTATTTCCTTATGCTGATTGGAGTAGGGACTGGTTTCCTTATCCACTCCTTCAGCGCTTGTTTTGTGGCTTTCAATTTTTGTTCCCAGACAAAGCTTGGGGACCCTGAGAATGACTTGGCCCAGGCTTCTTTAACAGTTTCAAAAAAACCTTCTCTCTCAATCCATAAAGGGCTGAAGCGGAATGGTAGAGGGCCTAGATCTTCTTCATCTCAAGGAGCAGCTGGATCGGCTTATGGTCAGAAGCTAACTTGGGTAAAATTTTTGTTTTGATTATCTTTTTATCCATAATCAGAGAACCTTGTACCAAGAATCGATCTAATCGAGCAGAGATGTGTTCAGTTCCAGATCTGTTGTTGGTCCAGGTATATAGACCGCGAATGGGCTTGAAGTCTAATAGGTCCCATTGCTGCGCTAGCTCTTCCACAAAGGCCAGCATAGGGTCTCTGTTGTTGGAGCCGCCCCTTTTCTCTTTTGATTTCAGTACTATATTGAGGTCTCCTGCAAGAATTATGTTGCTTGGGGTATGCTGGTCTAAAAATGCTGAGAGAGAGGTCCAACATTCTCTTTTTTCAGAATAAGTAACAGGAACATAGAGATTAAATAGAGAGAAAGACAGCTTACTTGGATATTGTGTAAGCTCCGTGAATATCCAGTGCTGAGTTTCATGAGATTTTTTGAGTAAAAAAGAGTCTTCTGACCAAAGGGTTGCCAGCCCTCCGGAGGAGCCCCTTGAATTTACTGCTTTGCCTGCACTTTTCTTCCACTTTGACTTGCTGATGTCTAGAAGCGCTCGGGCTTCTATCTTCGTCTCTTGGAGCATGAGAATGTCTGTAGATTCTATTTTCAGGAGATCCATGACTGCTTCAGCTTTGGAGGCGTTCCCTAATCCTCTACAGTTCCAAGAGACGAGCTTCATGATTTACTTGAGAGGGGGAGTAGGGCCTCCCTTTGAAGGCCTTGGTCTTGTGTTTCTTCCAATGGACATTTCTATGGTGGACTGGCTGCCTTGAACTTTGAGTCTCTCCGCTTCCTCTTCCCTTATTTCTTTGCGGGATTTCCTTCCTGCTCTTCTAGAGGGGCGTTCAAAGGCTTCATCCTCTGAAGAGCCCGCACTATCTACTGGTTTTTTTCCTTGTTACTTCTGCATAAGATGGATTAGAGGGGCTACCTTGAAAAGTCTCAGCCTGTGTAGCTTCTCCCCCTTCTTGGTTTAATGGTGGATCTTCTGTATTTTCCTTTTTTCCTTGTGTCGTATCTGCTATGACGGTCTGATCTTTTTCATTGTCGTTCAGAGTTGCATCCATTTCTTGGTTTCTCTTGGAGCTGCCTGGAACTCCGGTGTTATGTCCTTTTCCATTTCCTTTTTTTTGATGAGCAGTCTTTTGAACTTCCGTCCATTGGTCCTCATTTGTTTTGTCTGTTTGGTCTTCTGCTTTTTTCTTGCAATGTTTCACAAAATGGCCGTGCTCGTGGCAGTGTCTGCATTTGAAAGGGAGCTGTTCATAATCCAGTTCCTGGATGTGAGTCCACCCAGCAACAGAGAGCTTTATTGCTTCAGGCAAACCCTCTTCTAGGTCAACCTCTACGCAGATTCGGGCGCATGTGTACTGGTCTTTCCTTGCTGCCTGATCTATGTATTTTCCGAGCGCATTACCAATGATCTGGAAGGTTTTTTGATTCCAACAGTGCAGGGGCAGATGGGGGAGTCGCACCCACACCGGGACAGCGGAGGGGACATCCTGAGAGGGGTCAAAGTCAGGAGACCATTTGTTAAGATACAGGCCTTGTGGTCCCATGAAGTAAGGGCCATTTCTGAAGATGAGACTTCTATCTTCTGGGTTCTCAAAGACAAATACGAAGAACCCTTTGCCCACAAAATAGCTCTTGACTCCGTCTTTAATCAGTGGAGACCAGTTTCTTTGGGTCCAGTTCTCGACCGATTTTGGAGAAGGCCAGAGGCCCGTAAACTGTCCTATTAATCCTCTTTCCGCGAGGTTCAGTGCTACCTTGCATGTTTCTTCTTCAGGAAGGGAAACTGTAGGAATCGATCCAAGTTTCTTGACGAACTTCTGCTAGCTCGCTGTGGGAGGGCGTTTCTGGCTTAGGGATATTAATGCTTTGAATGCTGATATCTCCGGAGGTGGGTTGAGAGGAGGGGCAGAGCCCCCGCTGGTTTCCATGGCATCTTCGGGGCCGCGCTGGCTTGCTCCCAACAACCCAGGTTTTCCAATCTTTCAAACCAGTGGATTTTTCCAATATTCGAGATGCAATGACCTTTGTTTCAGCGTGAAGGCTAGATCAGGGTATCAGATGCAAGCTCCTTTCTTGCTGCGAGGAAGGTCGAGGCTTATTAATCAAAAACACTTGCTCCTCATCTTAGTCCTGATGATAGATCTAGATTCGAAACGTGTCAACCCTTTGTTCTCTATGTGGTTTCTCTGGAAAATCTTAGCATTATATCATGAATCACAGAAGCATAAAATCTGAGATTATTTATTTATTTTAATCTTTAACAATGTGAGATGCATCATAAAATAGATGTTTTAATGCTTATCATAAATAATATTTTAATTAGTTATATAGATATATTTATATAAAGATTAGTTGGTTGGATGAAACTACATTATTTTATAATTTAAGTTATATAATAATAATAATAATCTAAATATACAGTTATATAATTTGATAATTTAAAATTATATATATATATATATATATATATATATATTTCTAAAATATTTAATTATATAGATTTAATAATTTAAAATTGCAAGGTATTAAAATTTTCATAAAAAATTTCAAAAATATTTTAATATTTACCATATAATATATATTAAACTATCATACAATAAGTCTAGATTCATCTTAATTATGGATCTATCAAGTATTTAGATGGATCAAATCTCTTAAAGTGCAAATACTTTTAGAGTGAAAAGAGGATATGCAAACATCTTTTAGAGTAAAAAGAGATTTGATCCCTTTAGGTTGGTTTAATTATTAATAATTGATCATTTTTTTTATTTTTTTAAAGTAAAGATTCCTTAATTATTTATATTTATAAAACTTTTGGATATGAACTTTGTGCAAATTTTTCCTATAAAACTTACACACAGTTCATATCCAAAAATTTCATACATTATTAATTTTATTTTATATTATTACGTTTATATTTTAATGTAATTTTACTTATCAAAATATTTTAATTAATAATTAATATTAATATTTACATAATATAATCTTACCTCTCTTTTATATTAAGCGAGAGAGTATCTCTGAATACAATAAACCAAAATACTAAATAACAAACTAAAACACCAAATAATAAACTATAATTTTGTAATTTATTAAAATTACAATAAAAATAAAAATTATTTTTTAAAACACATTATAAAATACTACGTGGAAGAATAAATTTCCAGTAAAAAAGGTGCATACACCATGGAAGAATAATTTTCCAAAAATACACCATATAAAAGGAACAGTCTCATGACTCCGCATTTATTTTCATCCACACATAGACGATGTCATTTCAGAACGTGACTGCAGAAAAGTTGATGAGGACATATGACTCAATTGGACATAGCGCACCGTCCAAAGAGCACTTTGGCGACATCAAGAAAGCAAATTCTCCACGTAATTTCTCGCGCGATTTGACTGTACTGTACATGACGCAAATTATCAGCGAATTCAGTGAATTCAAGAGCAAAGCATAAGTGTTAAATTTAGTTTGTATTATTTCAGGGTTCTATTTTGGGTTGAACTATTTGTGGCTTTCCAAGAAGACACTATGTAAGAAGACGTCAATATTTTTTCTGAATGCTTTCAAAAGCAGCCTTGATACATTGAAGACAATGGTAATGATAACAATGTGGAAACAAACAAGATAAAACAGAAAAAAATTGTCGTAATTGCCATGAAAAAGCTAAATAAAAAATATTCCAATTTCAGTGGATGACTGCGGTTCATCGTGCTTTGCAGATATGGTTTATGGTATGTTGAATGGCTTTAGGTGGCGTCATGCTGGGAGACGTCACATTTATCGGGGAATCTGACCGTATTGCTTTGCATATCGGATTTTGTGTGTTAATAGTTCGATTTGATTTTACATGAAGTGATTAAAATTAATGATTTTTTATTTTTTTTTTATTTTTATTATTATTTTAAATTTATTTAGGTTTAAAAGCTGAATATATAATTGTATTTTAATTCGGGCATGGAGTATGCCCTAAAACTGCCTCTGTTTGGCTAAGAGCTCGTCTTCCTCGGATGTAAGAAAACAGGTTAATGGCCCACGATCCAGAGGCATCTCGCAGGAGTGAAAGCCTGCTCCCTTACGGACCAACAACGGGTTATTCCAGGTGGCGTGGTTTTCCTTGATAACAGTGATGCGTCAAATTGACATTCGCGGATAGCAGTCAAAGATGTCCTTGCTGTTGGTTTGACAACTGAGTTTGATAGGTTTTTCCACCTTTGAAAAAAAAAAAAAAAAAAAATTGTATTTTAATTAAAAAGGTTAAATTAATTATATATTTTATTATTTTTTCATAAAATATTGTCATTTTAATTATTAATAATGTTATAAATAATTAGTTTTAAGCCACTTTAATTGGTGATTAAAGTAATGTGAGTTTTGATAAAACTAAGAGATCCAAGGTTCAAATCTTCTTGATTGTGTCTCAATCTACAAAGAGGACAACAGGCCATAGACCCCCAAAGGTTTACTACTAGCTACGTGTTAGGGAGGGTACTAAATTCCTCTTCGGCTAAATAAAGTCCTGATGAGGTGGAGGAACTTGGTAATAATAGAATGACATGGAGCGGAGTAGACCCTCCCACATGATTATTAGGCGACACATGTGGTGTGTCAAGGACAAGTGGCACTTGGGCTCCAGAAGGTTCGAGATGCACAACATCTGGCTATTTAGCAGGTTTGCACGTTGGCTCATGCAGTTGGTAACTAAGGTTAAGGGAGCTTGTGCAGGTGGTAAGGGCAACAACGAGTATGCATACATTGCCAACTTGTGCATGCTCATCATATTGGTAATTTCTAAGTCCAAGGCTATCGTAGGCTGGTGGCATTTATGTTGCGCCTCCATTGGTGAATTAACTTGTAGGGTGTGGGATCTTTGAGCGATGGATTGTCAGGAATCACCTTGTTGCTGGCTAGGACTGGAGTGGGAAGGCGTTTTTCTGCATTGGCTCAATGACTGCATCATATTGGATTGGGACTCTTCCAGAGCCCATTTGGTTAGTCTTTTAGTCTCGTTATTTGGTCATCAGAGCGTTTCATTTGCAGGAAGCCTGGCTGTGGTGTTTCTATGTTTTACCCGCATCCTTTCACTCCTGTGCCTCGCATAATTACACTGGGGTTTTTTAGTTTTTAGTGGTAATTGTTGTGTGTTTTCACCCCTAGTTGTTATGGGGTTTGGGGCAGGAATTCAGAGTTTTGAGCCCTCTACTTCCATTTATGGGGGTTTAGCGCCTTTTCCATTCAAGGCAATGTACACAGGGGGCATCTATTATTGCACTGGGGAGGGAGAGCGGGGGGTATATATTTGAGCTTGGTGGTAGATTTTGTGGTGCTTGGAGGCACTCACATTGCTGAACTCCAAATCCGGACAACACTTCCAGTCTCTTGCGCTTTGGAGAAAGATAGAAGTTGGTCTTAGTGGTTTGGTGCAATTGGGGTCATGTTTCAGCAATACGAGCGAGCTAGGCGGGGGTTGGAACTTCCTGGCTAGCTGGTGAGCCATGGAGGACAGGTGGGGCAAATGGAAGTGAGGAGGGTGTGGCAGTGAATTTTGAGGTTTAATTAGCTCACAACCATATTCTATTTCCTAGATGTGTGGGTATTCCACCCTTTTTGGATTCCTTGGACTTGTAGCTGCATAATGTTACTATACTCTCAGAGGAACTGGGTTAACATCAACATGATGACTGCAACGCAGTGACTACTCTTGTGAATGATCTCCAACATAATCAGTGGGATATCCTTGATCATTTGGCTTCTCTTCGGGGAGGTCAAAGGAAAACAAATGAGTGGCTTGAGCAAATCGAGGCTCGTCTTGCTGATCTGGAATTCCATGTTCATGGTGACCATAAACCTCCAAAGATTCCTAATGCCAAACCTGCACTGATAATTCCTCACGATCCCTTATGGTGATTAGCTACATTCTCATACTCGACGTGTTTTGGCTCTTTGGTCATTTGGTTTCTAGATACTCTGTAAATTTTGGTGCTTTGCTTTTAGTTTTTGCGTTTCCCTCTGATGAGGCTCATTAATAGGTAAATTATATGGGCCTTAATGCTACTATCCGTCTTATTAAAATCAACTTTTCTCACATTTGATTTACATATTTTATTATATTTTTCTTATTGAGAAGGGTAAAGGTGAGGATGTTATGTCATGTGAGCCTAATGTACTTTATTGCAAGATTTGGAGCAGTTTTGGGCTAATTTAAGTGCAGGAGCTCGAAGTAGACAAGAAAGAGGGATTTTAGGAGATTGGGTGTCCCTCCTTAACTCCTTAATCACTCGAAGATTCCTTGACCAGATCTCATCAACGTTAGATTTATAAGCAACCAAGCCAATGATAGTTGAAGACAAGTCAATCTTGAGTTTGGGAGCCAAGTCTCCCTAATTTTAAGGATGTTGTTGGTAGCTTCAGTTTTATAAATTGAAGGCCTAGGGCCTCATTAGGATTCAAATTTTTATTGTAGCCAAGAGGCCTTTCGAGCTAAGATATTGTGATGTTGATGCTCATGCTATTTTTGACATATTTGATGATAATGAAAAGGGTTATCTTTGATCTGAGCACTGAGTAGAATCAGAGGGTTAAGCTCTTGAGTTAGGTTCCCAACCCTAGCAGCAGAGGTTCTTTATTTTGTACATGTATCCTTAGATTAGATTCATAGATTAGTTGTTGAAGTTATCTCTGCTTTGTTTAATTTACCATATCTTTGAATAATTTCCTAGTTTTGCTTCCTTAGTTGGAGCAGCAAATTCTTGTGGACAGTAGGTGAAAGATAAAGAATTCAAAAAATCCACCTGAAGTGTCTCCATCCTCATCTTTTTCATGGGATGCATGGTTTGAGGGCCCCACTCTCACATGGCCCTCTGTTGTCAAATTTCATATTGTGGTTATTACAAAGCTTATATTTCTGTTGAGTAGAGGTTGTTTATGATTTCTTAGAACCACCTGCAATTGTCATTTTTCTTTCTTGAGTTCGCTTTAGATTAGAAAGAATTCCATTCCATAGATTTAAGCCATTATCCTCAATAATTAGTTTCTAAAGTTCAATTATTTTCCCATTTCCATAAAGCTGAAGCGTGAATGGTAGAAAATAATCTTCTTGTTGCAGGAGTTGCTGATCGGCAGGGAGGAACTAACTTGGCCCAACCTTTTTAAGTCTTCTCACCTCTCCCAATCCTATCAACCAAGAATCAGATTTCTACTTGAGCCAGAGTGGATCAACCTTGAGAAAATCCAACTTATAAGAGTTGGATTGATCTGTGGGTAATAGGCACCTTCAGATACCTTGTTCCACCAACGCCATCTTCCAGTCTTGTGTTCAGCCTCCCCTTTTCCTCAGTTTTGAGCTAATTTCTTGTAGTAAATTAGGACATCTTGAGTAGCTACAAGAAATCCTGAGCATAGGGAAACTCTGTAGCAGCCTGTTTTGGATTTTTTCAGAAAAATGAGATCAGAGCCTAGGGTAGGCCCCCTAAATTGACTTCCATAGTTTCATGACATTTTCTAGAGTTTTCCAAAATTCCAGCCCTGCAAAGATCAACTTGAATTTAGCTTAGAATTTACATTTTTAACTTGAATATCCAAAAGCTCTTTCTTCTATTTTTGAGTAAGAGTCTTCATGAAAGGGTAGCCAGTTCAGGAGAAATCCATGCCTCACTTTTCTTCGTTGAGCTGATGTCTAGAAGCGCAAGGTTCTATTTCGTCTCTTGGAGCATGAGAATGTCTGTAGATTCTATTTTCAGGAGATATGATGTTTTTGGAGGACTTTCTGTTCCAAGAGACTTTCATGATTCCTTGAGAGGGGGAGTAGGGCTTCCTTTTGAAGGCCTTGGTCTTATGTTTTGCTTCACATTTCTATGGTAGACTGGCTGCCTTCTAGTCTCTCCGCTTCCTCTTCCCTTATTTCTATGGGATTTCCCCCTGTTTCTAGAGGGGCACAAGAGGCTTCATCCTCTGAAGAGCCCGCACTATCTACTGGTTTTTTTCCTTGTTTGTGCAAAGATGGATTGATACCTTAAAAGTCTCAGCCTGTGAGCTTGCCCCTTTCTTGGTTTAATATGAGATCTCATTTTCCTTTTTTCCGTGTCATTGCTATGACGGTGATCTTTTTCATTGTCGTTCAAGATGCATCCATTTCTTGGTTGCTCTTGGAGCTGCCTGGAACTCCGGAGTTATGCCCTTTTCCATTTCCTTTTTTTTGATGAGCAGTCTTTCGAACTTCCGTCCATTGGTCCTCATTTGTTTTGTCTGTTTGGTCTTCTGCTTTTTTCTTGCAATGTTTCGCAAAATGGCCGTGCTCGTGGCAGTGTCTGCATTTGAAAGGGAGCTGTTCATAATCCAGTTCCTGGATGTGAGTCCACCCAGCAACAGAGAGCTTTATTGCTTCAGGCAAACCCTCTTCTAGGTCAACCTCTACGCAGATTCGGGTGCATGAGTACTGGTCTTTCCTTGCTGCCTGATCTATGTATTTTCCGAGCGCATTACCAATGATCTAGAAGGTTTTTTTATTCCAACAGTGCAGGGGCAGATGGGGGAGTCACACCCACACCGGGACAGCGAAGGGGACATCCTGAGAGGGGTTGAAATCGGGAGACCATTTGTTAAGATACAGGCCTTGTGGTCCCATGAAGTAAGGGCCATTTCTGAAGATGAGACTTCTATCTTCTGGGTTCTCAAAGACAAATACGAAGTACCCTTTGCCCACAAAATAGCTCTTGACTCCGTCTTTAATCAGTGGAGACCAGTTTCTTTGGATCCAGTTCTCGACCGATTTTGGAGAAGGCCAGAGGCCCGTAAACTATCCTATTAATCCTCTTTCCGCGAGGTTCAGTGCTACCTTGCATGTTTCTTCTTCAGGAAGGGAAACCGTAGGAATCGATCCAAGTTTCTTGACGAACTTCTGCTGGCTAGCTGTGGGAGGGCGTTTCTGGCTTGCGGCTATTAATGCTTTGAATGTTGATATCTCCGGAGGTGGGTTGAGAGGAGGGGCAGAGCCCCCGCTGGTTTCCATGGCATCCGCGGGGCCGCGCTGGCTTGCTCCCAACAACCCAGGCTTTCCAATCTTTCAAACCAGTGGATTTTTCCAATATTCCAGATGCAATGACCTCTGTTTCAGCGTGAAGGCCAGATCAGGGTATCAGATGCAAGCTCCTTTCTTGCAGCGAGGAAGGCCGAGGCTTATTAATCAAAAACACTTGCTCCTCATCTTAGTCCTGATGATAGATCTAGATTCGAAACGTGTCAACCCTTTGTTCTCTATGTGGTTTCTCTGGAAAATCTTAGCATTATATCATGAATCACAGAAGCATAAAATCTGAGATTATTTATTTATTTTAAACTTTAACAATGTGAGATGCATCATAAAATAGATGTTTTAATGCTTATCATAAATAATATTTTAATTAGTTATATAGATATATTTATATAAAGATTAGTTGGTTGGATGAAACTACATTATTTTATAATTTAAGTTATATAATAATAATAATAATCTAATATACAGTTATATAAATTTGATAATTTAAAATTATATATATATATATATATATATATATATATATTTCTAAAATATTTAATTATATAGATTTAATAATTTAAAATTGCAAGGTATTAAAATTTTCATAAAAAATTTCAAAAATATTTTAATATTTACCATATAAAATATATTAAACTATCATACAATAAGTCTAGATTCATCTTAATTATGGATCTATCAAGTATTTAGATGGATCAAATCTCTTAAAGTGCAAATACTTTTAGAGTGAAAAGAGGATATGCAAACATCTTTTAGAGTAAAAAGAGATTTGATCCCTTTAGGTTGGTTTAATTATTAATAATTGATCATTATTTTTTTTTTTTTAAAGTGAAGATTCCTTAATTATTTATATTTATAAAACTTTTGGATATGAACTTTGTGCAAATTTTTCCTATAAAACTTACACACAGTTCATATCCAAAAATTTCATACATTATTAATTTTATTTTATATTATTACGTTTATATTTTTAATGTAATTTTACTTATCAAAATATTTTAATTAATAATTAATATTAATATTTACATAATATAATCTTACCTCTCTTTTATATTAAGCGAGAGAGTATCTCTGAATACAATAAACCAAAATACTGAATAACAAACTAAAACACCAAATAATAAACTATAATTTTGTAATTTATTAAAATTACAATAAAAATAAAAATTATTTTTTAAAACACATTATAAAATACTACGTGGAAGAATAAATTTCCAGTAAAAAAGGTGCATACACCATGGAAGATACACCATATAAAAGGAACAGTCTCATGACTCCGCATTTATTTTCATCCACACATAGACGATGTCATTTCAGAACGTGACTGCAGAAAAGTTGATGAGGACATATGACTCAATTGGACATAGCGCACCGTCCAAAGAGCACTTTGGCGACATCAAGAAAGCAAATTCTCCACGTAATTTCTCGCGCGATTTGACTGTACTGTACATGACGCAAATTATCAGCGAATTCAGTGAATTCAACAGCAAAGCATAAGTGTTAAATTTAGTTTGTATTATTTCAGGGTTCTATTTTGGGTTGAACTATTTGTGGCTTTCCAAGAAGACACTATGTAAGAAGACGTCAATATTTTTTCTGAATGCTTTCAAAAGCAGCCTTGATACATTGAAGACAATGGTAATGATAACAATGTGGAAACAAACAAGATAAAACAGAAAAAAATTGTCGTAATTGCCATGAAAAAGCTAAATAAAAAATATTCCAATTTCAGTGGATGACTGCGGTTCATCGTGCTTTGCAGATATGGTTTATGGTATGTTGAATGGCTTTAGGTGGCGTCATGCTGGGAGACGTCACATTTATCGGGGAATCTGACCGTATTGCTTTGCATATCGGATTTTGTGTGTTAATAGTTCGATTTGATTTTACATGAAGTGATTAAAATTAATGATTTTTTATTTTTTTTTTATTTTTTATTATTATTTTAAATTTATTTAGGTTTAAAAGCTGAATATATAATTGTATTTTAATTCGGGCATGGAGTATGCCCTAAAACTGCCTCTGTTTGGCTAAGAGCTCGTCTTCCTCGGATGTAAGAAAACAGGTTAATGGCCCACGATCCAGAGGCATCTCGCAGGAGTGAAAGCCTGCTCCCTTACGGACCAACAACGGGTTATTCCAGGTGGCGTGGTTTTCCTTGATAACAGTGATGCGTCAAATTGACATTCGCGGATAGCAGTCAAAGATGTCCTTGCTGTTGGTTTGACAACTGAGTTTGATAGGTTTTTCCACCTTTGAAAAAAAAAAAAAAAAAAATTGTATTTTAATTAAAAAGGTTAAATTAATTATATATTTTATTAATTTTTTCATAAAATATTGTCATTTTAATTATTAATAATGTTATAAATAATTAGTTTTAAGCCACTTTAATTGGTGATTAAAGTAATGTGAGTTTTGATAAAACTAAGAGATCCAAGGTTCAAATCTTCTTGATTGTGTCTCAATCTACAAAGAGGACAACAGGCCATAGACCCCCAAAGGTTTACTACTAGCTACGTGTTAGGGAGGGTACTAAATTCCTCTTCGGCTAAATAAAGTCCTGATGAGGTGGAGGAACTTGGTAATAATAGAATGACATGGAGCGGAGTAGACCCTCCCACATGATTATTAGGCGACACATGTGGTGTGTCAAGGACAAGTGGCACTTGGGCTCCAGAAGGTTCGAGATGCACAACATCTGGCTATTTAGCAGGTTTGCACGTTGGCTCATGCAGTTGGTAACTAAGGTTAAGGGAGCTTGTGCAGGTGGTAAGGGCAACAACGAGTATGCATACATTGCCAACTTGTGCATGCTCATCATATTGGTAATTTCTAAGTCCAAGGCTATCGTAGGCTGGTGGCATTTATGTTGTGGCTCCATTGGTGACCTAACTTGTAGGGTGTGGGATCGTGGAGGACAACTTGTCAGAATCACCTTGTTGCTGGCTAGGATTGGAGTGGGAAGGCGTTTTTCTACATTGGCCAATGACTGCATCATATTGGATTGGGACTCTTCCAGAGCCCATTTGGTTAGTCTTTTAGTCTCGTTATTTGGTCATCAGAGCGTTTCATTTGCAGGAAGCCTGGCTGTGGTGTTTCTATGTTTTACCCGCATCCTTTCACTCTTGTGCCTCGCATAATTACATTGGGGTGTTTTAGTTTTTAGTGGTAGTTGTTGTGTGTTTTCACCCCCTAGTTGTTATGGGGTTTGGGGCAGGAATTCAGAGTTTTGAGCCCTCTACTTCCATTTATGGGGGTTTAGCGCCTTTTCCATTCAAGGCAATGTACACAGGGGGCATCTATTATTGCACTGGGGAGGGAGAGCGGGGGGTATATATTTGAGCTTGGTGGTAGATTTTGTGGTGCTTGGAGGCACTCACATTGCTGAACTCCAAATCCGGACAACACTTCCAGTCTCTTGCGCTTTGGAGAAAGATAGAAGTTGGTCTTAGTGGTTTGGTGCAATTGGGGTCATGTTTCAGCAATACGAGCGAGCTAGGCGGGGGTTGGAACTTCCTGGCTAGCTGGTGAGCCATGGAGGACAGGTGGGGCAAATGGAAGATGAGGGGGGTGTGGCAGTGAATTTTGAGGTTTAATTAGCTCACAACCATATTCTATTTCCTAGATGTGTGGGTATTCCACCCTTTTTGGATTCCTTGGACTTGTAGCTGCATAATGTTACTATACTCTCAGAGGAACTGGGTTAACATCAACATGATGACTGCAACGCAGTGACTACTCTTGTGAATGATCTCCAACATAATCAGTGGGATATCCTTGATCATTTGGCTTCTCTTCGGGGAGGTCAAAGGAAAACAAATGAGTGGCTTGAGCAAATCGAGGCTCGTCTTGCTGATCTGGAATTCCATGTTCATGGTGACCATAAACCTCCAAAGATTCCTAATGCCAAACCTGCACTGATAATTCCTCACGATCCCTTATGGTGATTAGCTACATTCTCATACTCGACGTGTTTTGGGCTCTTTGGTCATTTGGTTTCTAGATACTCTGTAAATTTTGGTGCTTTGCTTTTAGTTTTTGCGTTTCCCTCTGATGAGGCTCATTAATAGGTAAATTATATGGGCCTTAATGCTACTCTCCGTCTTATTAAAATCAACTTTTCTCACATTTATTTACATATTTTATTATATTTTTCTTATTGAGAAGGGTAAAGGTGAGATGTTATGTCATGTGGCCTAATGTACTTTAATTGCAAGATTTGGAGCAGTTTTGGGCTAATTTAAGTGCAGGAGCTCGAAGTAGACAAGAAAGAGGGATTTTAGGAGATTGGGTGTCCCTCCTTAACTCCTAATCACTCGAAGATTCCTCCACCAGATCTCATCAACGTAGATTTATAAGCAACCAAGCCAATGATAGTTGAAGACAAGTCAATCTTGAGTTTGGGAGCCAAGTCTCCCTAATTTTAAGGATGTTGTTGGTAGCTTCAGTTATATAAATAAGAAGGCCTAGGGCCTCATTAGGATTCAAATTTTTATTGTAGCCAAGAGGCAATTTCGAGCTAAGATATTGTGACTGTTATTCTCATGCTATTTTTGACATTTTGATGATAATGAAAAGGGTTTCTTTGATCGAGCACTGAGTAGAATCAGAGGGTTGAAGCTCTTGAGTTAGGGCCCAACCCTAGCAGCAGAGGTTCTTTTTTTGTACATGTATCCTTAGATTAGAATCATAGATTAGTTGTTGAAGTTATCTCTGCTTTGTTTAATTTACAAGTCTTTGAATGATTGGTTAGTTTTGCTTCCATTAGTTGGAGAAGCAAATCAATGTTACAGTAGTGAAAGAAAAGAATTCAAAAAATCTTGTGACAGTGGTCTCATCCTCATCTCCCTCATGGGATCATGGTTTGAGGGCCCCACTCTCACAGGCCCAAAAACAAATTTATATTATGGTTATTACAAAGCTTAGGATTTCTTGTTGAGTAGATCATTGTTTATGATTTCTTAGAAGCACCTGCAATTGTCATTTTGGTTTCTTGAGTTCACTTTAGATTAGAAAGAATTCCATTCCATAGATTTAAGCCATTATCCATCAATAAATTAGTTTCTCAAATTCAACTCATATTTTCCACATTTACATAAAGTTGTGCGTGAAGGAAGAAAATAATATGGGTTGTTGCAGGAGTTGATGATCTGCAGGGAGGAACTCATTCCACCAACCTCATCTAAGTCTTCTCCACCTCTCGCCCAATCCTATCAACCACTAATTCAGATTTCTACTTGTAGCCACCGTGGACAACCACCTTGAGAAAATCCAACCATCCTGAACAGTTGGATTGATCTGTGGGTAATGTGCACCTTCCCCATACCTTATTCCACCAACGTACATCTTCCCAGTACTTCCTTTCACCTCCCCTACCTTCCTACAGTTTTGAGCTAAGTTTCGTGTAGTAAATTAGGACATCTTGTAGTACTACAAGAAATCCTGTAGCAACTACAGGAAACCCTGTAGCAGCCTGTTTTGGATTGTTTTGGGAAGAAATGATGATCAGAGCCTAGGGTAGGCCCCCAAATTGACTTCCATACCCCTCAATGACATTTTGGACTAGATTTTCCATACCTTCCTCCCCTGCAAAAGATCAACTTGTTTAGCTTAGAATTTACATTTTTAAATTGAAAACCAAAAGTCTCTTTTCTACAATAATTAGTTAGTGCATGCATACATAATCATAGCAATGTTAGGATAAATTCCATGCCTACTTAGTACATATAACTAGATGATAGAATGCAAGGTTAAATTAGGTCTCTTCTACAAGTAATGTGGGTTAATTCTTAGCTAGGTAATATCATGTTATTTCGTAGCACTTTCTGTTCAGAACTTTCATTTCCTTAAAATATGCAAGCACTTACTTTTTGGATTAAAGATAGCTTTACATTCAATGTCAGTAGCCAGCCTCCTTCTAGTCAATAGAAGACTAGTTTGAAAAACCCTAGTGGTCTATCGCCCCAGTTGAGAAGTGACAAGAGTAGACTGTTGCATCTGTTGTGCATATAGCACTGTCACCTCCAAGTTTGTACAAACCCCGAGTTGATAAAGTAAAGTTGGTCACCCTAGGAGTTGCAACATCCTTGCTACAATACTGGGGCTCATCACTTTTTGGCGCCATTGCCGGGGAGGTGTCTAGGTAGATGTAATTTCTGCTTTCCTTTCTATTTGACATTCAGTAAATAGATGTAATTCCTTCTTTCCTTTTTTTTTGCATTCAATAGATAGTTGAAATTTCTTCTTTCTTTCCATTTTGCAAGTAGTTCCATTCAGAAAATAGTTGCAATTTCTATTTTCTTTCCATTCTGCAAGTAGTTCTGAAAAAACCCTAAAAGAAAAAAAAAAAAAAAAAAAAAAAAAAACAATTTTCTTTCATTCCTCGTAGGAGTATAGACAACTTAGGAAAATTTTTGCCAAATACCCCTACACCATCAAACAACCAACCTTCCCCCCTCTTCGGTGGCATTGAGCTAGAGGAACCATTAGGCGAACAATCGGAGATCTTTGAAGAGCCTATTGGGGAAGAAGAAGAAGAAACCATTCCACTAACCTACACCATCGCTGAAAATAGAAATGGGATTGAAAACAAAAATGGAGCTTAAAACAGAACTGAGGGTGTTTTTCCATTAGAGAAACTAATGGAGATGCTAGGATGAAAAACATAAGCCCCCCTTCCCTCCCTCACTTCCATGGCTTAACCTCAAAAGACCCCGATACCTTTTTGTTTGAGTTTGTTGTCATCTGCAGAACTTATGATTATACCTCTGATGACTAGACGTTGAGATTGTTCCCATCCACCCTCAAGGGTGCAGGCTTGCGCTGGTTCATGGGTTTACCTGGGGACAACATCAATACCTAGGCTCAAATACAACAAGCCTTCAAAAACAAGTATAAGGATTATGTAGATCCAAAGACACCAAAGAGTAAATCTTTAGAATGACCTTGGGACATGAGGAATCTTTGGAAGATTATGAGGAAAGGTTACAACTCAGCTACAAAAGGGTCAGATGCACCCTCGATCCTGAATCACTCAAGTTAGTCCTTCTTAGAGGGATCAGGGAAGATCTCCTAGAAACCCTAAACATGATGTCGGGTGGGGACTTCTACTAGTTGTCTTGCAATGATATCAAGACAGTTTTCAAAAATCATTATAGGGAAACCAGGAAGAAGGTTAGGGCTAGTCAAGCTTTGGCCAGTTCATCCTCCTCCAACACTTCCATCAAAAGTGAAATTGGGAACATGTTGGAAGACTTTAAGAGTGAAATGTGGCATACCATTTCTCTGCAAATTGAAACCATGCAGATCAAGAGGAAGCATGAGGAAGTAGAAAGAGCCTTAGCTATCTTTTACCCTAAATGCACCAGGAGGCACCCTAGAAATGAATGTCCATTGAATCTTATAGAGATCTGATCGGTCTGTGAGGAGAACTACTCCACAGACAAGTGTCAATCTCTGCCTGGATTGAAAGTTGTGTATCAAGGAACTGAAGGTGTGACTAAACAACTATGTTATATCAACTAAAGGAGGCCTCAAGGACCTCGACCATACCAACAGAGCATGCAAGGGGTGTCTTATTCATATTACAACCCCAACCAGAATTTATCCATTCCCCCTTGGTGTCCTCCTGCTCATCCTTCATGGTCCACACCTTCTCCATGGTATTTCGCACCTTAATTCCATTCCCAACTTGTCAATCAATCATTTCAGCCATATGCTCCCCCATAACCTTAGTGGAATACACCATCACAGGGGTGGATGCCCCTATATAACTAATCTCCAGCCTTACTACCTCCACCTCCATCCCAACCAATACCCAGTCACCCTACTCCACCTAAGCAAACCTCAGATGCCTGCTCAACCAAATCTAAACCCAAACAACAAGCAAGCACAATAGGTTTATAGTGGAGAGTCATCCTACCCCACCTATGCTATGGAAATTCAAGAAATCAACCTTAGGCATGGAAGAGTGCTTCCAGATAACCAACCTCCATCTCCATCTGAGAAGCTTGAAGAGGAAAATGAAGAGATTTTTCCCCAAGCCAATCCACCTCTTGTTCCTGAGAGACTAATCCATCCTAGCTAGCACACCCCAGAAGAGACTGAACTTCTGGGTGAATTGAAAAACTTGTGTGTTAAAATCCCACTCCTCCAAGTTATCAAGGATGTCCCCATCTATAACAATTTAATCAAGGAGAAATGCTTCAAACATCTAGGGAGGAGAAAAAAAGACACCCCTACCATTAATGTCATTAGACAACTGTCTGACTTAATGTTGGGGAGAGTGATTTTCTCGAAGTATCTAGACCTTGGAAGTCATGTGGTAGATGTGCACATTGATGGTATCATTGTCCCCCATACCTTGATTGATCTTGGGGCTACCATCAATGTGATGACTAAGGATACTATACTTAAACTGAATCTCCAAGGATCATTACTGAAGACCACAACAGTCTTGCATCTTGTAGACAAATCCACAGTAGTTCCTAAAGGAGTTGTTGAGGATGTGATGGTCTCCATTGATTCCCAGGAATACCCTGTTGACTTATTAGTTCTCCAACCTAATACCAAGTTTAATGGTTATCCTCTCATCCTTGGAAGGTCATCGTTAGCCATTACTAATGCTTACATAAGTTGCAGGGATGGGAATATGACCATTAAAAATAGGCATTTGTCCAAACAATTGGTATTGTACCCTCCTCCTCAACCATCTCTAGATCATGACTTACCCTTATGGTTACAAGAGAAGGAGGAAGATGAAGTATACCATGCCACATCTTACCCAATCTATACCCTAGATGCTACTATAGGAGGGGGGAAACCTAATGAAGACGGCCTGATTGATCAAATCCTCCAGAATTAGCCCCCCAACACCATGTCTCTTGATGAGTTAGTAAAGAAAGCTGAAGATAACCCTTGGACTGATTTGTGCCTAGTTGACTCAAGTCCTACTCATGTCAAGATGATAGAATTTGATCCAGCTAAAACATTGAAAATCCACCCCTTTCTCTCTGCACATCAAGAAAAGGAGTTATGTGACATGCTAAGAGAGAATTTTGATGCCTTTTCCTGGAGTTATAAGGAAATGAAGGGAGTGCACCCTTCAGTGTGTACTCTCCACATTTACATCAAGGAAGTTTGCAAGCCAGTGCACCAACCTCAGAGGAGAATGAACCCAGCCCTCAAAGACATAGTTAAAGAAGAACTTGCAAAAGTTGTTGGATGTAAGTTTCATTTACCCCATCTCAAATAGTGGGTGGGTGTCTCCTCTAGTTCTGGTCTCAAAGAAGAATGGAAAATGGAGGATTTGTGTGGACTACAGAGAGTTAAACAAAGGCACCAAAAAATACCATTTCCATCTACCTTTCATTGATTAAGTCTTGGATGATCTTGCGGGAAATGAGTTCTTCTCTTTCCTAGATGGGTTCAATGGTTACAATCAGATCTAGCTCAACCTAGAGAACCAAGATAAAACCACCTTCACTTGTCCTTGTGGTACCTTTTCTTATATGGTCCTTTCTTTTGGATTATGTAATGCCCCTGCCACTTTTAAGAGCGAAGTTCTGAGCATCTTTGCAAACCTAGTCCATGACTCTGTAGAAATCTATATGGATGATTTCACTCCATATGGGTGTGATTTCTTGGAGGCTCTCTCTAAATTGGGGAAAGTATTAAATAAGTGCATTGAAATGAACCTATCCCTTAGTCCTGATAAGTGAGAGTTCTTGATGAATGTAGGGACTGTTCTAGGTCACTCAATATCCCATGAATGACTACAAGTAGACCCAAATAAAATTTCTATCAAAAAGAGGGTCCCTACTCCTCTGAAGCATAGGGATGTCAAAATTTTCTTGGGCTCAGCTAGATACTATAGGAGATTTATAAAGGACTTCATCAAAGTAGCCTCACCTTTTTTTGAACTAATGGCCAAGGACTCTAAATTTTGCTAGTCAGAAAGCTGTCAAGTGGCCCTAGAAACCTTAAAGGACAAGTTGACTACTGCACCCATACTCCGAGGCCCAAATTGGGCTCTTCCTTTCCACATCCATGCTGATGCCTCTAAAAGAGATATAAGAGCATCTCTAGTCCAGATAGATGACAAGTTTCCTTATGCCATTTATTTCATCAGCAAAAATATGTCCAAGGCTAAATTGAACTATATTGTGACTTAAAAATACCTTCTAGCTGTTGTCCATTCCTTGAATAAATTTAGACACTCCATCACTGGTTACCAAACCTTTGTACATACTGACCATGCTGTTATTAAATATTTGATGAACATGCATGATGTGAATTCCATAATTATTATATGGTTTCTTTTATTACAATAGTTTGATCTAACTATCATTGATAAGCCTGGTAGAGAAAATGTAGTTGCAAATATTTTTCTAGACTTGCTTTGCTTGTAGGTGAGGAAGGAATGGTTAATGATTAACTGCTAGATGATAATTTATTTTCTATTTTAGTTCTCTCTCCATGGTTTTTTGACACAACCAACTATCTAGTGGTTGTACAGTTCCCTCCAAATTCCCCCCCAAGGAAAAAAAACCCTCCAAATCTGTCCCCCAAGGAAAAAAGCAAAATTGTAAGAAAGAGCGCCCCATTCACTTGGATTGGGGGCAATCTCTTCAAGCTAGGCCCAGATCATATTTTTAGGAGATGTGTCAAGGAGGAGGAAGTTTTTGACATCCTTCTAGCTTGTCATGATGGGCCTTGTGGAGGTAACTTTGCAGCCAAAAGGAAAACCTTTAAGGTACTACAAGTTGACTACTACTGGCCCACTCTCTACCAAGATGCAAGAAGATACATGAGTTGATGTGACCAGTGCCAAAGAATGGGGAAACATAATCCCAACAATGAAATGCCTTTGCAACCTCAAGTGAATCTTGAGCCATTTGGCAAGTGGGGCATGGATTTCATTGGGCCCATTGTTCCGCCATCAAGGAAGAAAAATTACACAATTGTATGCATTGATTATTTGACAAAGTGGGCTGAAACCAATGCTATCAAGGTAGCCACAGAAGAGAAAGTGGTTGAGTTCTTAAGGGAGAATATATTCTATAAGTTTGGGTACCCTAGTGAACTAGTCACTAATCAAGGAGCTCAATTCACATCACAACTGATTGGGAATTTGTTGAGGAAACATAAGATCAAACACATGAAGTCAACTTCTTATCATCCTCATGCCAATGGACAAGTAGAGGTTACTAACAGAGAATTGGAAGGCATTCTCACCAAGGTTGTGAGCAGCAACAGAAAATATTTGGATGACAGACTAGTGGAGCCTACTTGGGCCTATAATACAACCTAGAAGACAACCACTGGCTTCACCCCTTATGACTTTTTCTATGGGAATAAGGCTCCGCTCTCCATTGAGTTTGAGTACAACACTTTGAGAATGGAATCAATGTTGGATTTGGATGTTACAAAGGCACAACAAGAGAGGTTGCTCTAGCTCAATGGTTTAGATGAATTCAAGATGTAGGCCCTCCTACACACAGAAGTTATTCAAGTACAAAGAAATGTTTGGCATGAAAAAAACATCAAAGACAAAGTTTTTCAAGAAGGTGATTGGGCTCTGCTATATGACTCCAGGTTCAAGGACTTCAAAGGAAAATTGATGACTAGGTGGTTGGGCCCATATCTAATAGAAAAGTGTCATGACAATGGGGCTATGCAAATAAGGACCATTGATGAAGAAGGTATCCCCTTGCTTGTCAATGGATACAAATTGAAAGCCTATAAAAGACCTCTGTCAAGGGAAGAGTTCATTAGTACCATCAGTAAGGAAGTGAATGTGATTGGAAGTGTCTCAACTTCCAGCTCACCAAATTATTGAAGACTGTTTTTATTTTTGAAAAAAATGAAAAAAGAAAAAACAATAAGGGACCTAGGTGAAAACCTCTATGAGGCACATAAGGCCAACTTTTGGGTTGAAAACCTCCTTGAGGTAGCCCAAGAGTGAAAAAAGGAAAATAAAAAGATCCCTGGGTGAAAACCTCCTTTGAGGCGCATATGGCAATAAAATAGGTTGAAAACATCCTTTGAGGTGACCTATGTGTCTTTCAAAAAAAAGGAAGAAAAAGAGAAAAGAAAAAAGTAAAATGCCATGGCAAGGACCTCAAACCTGCCCACTAATAAAATTATGTGATTTTTGCAGGTTTTTAAAGGAAACAAAGGACTCAGAGTTCAAGGGACAACAAACCAAGAATCACCCCATTATTCCTCCATTCACTTCATATCTCCCATGCCTACTATGTATCCATCATCCATCCTCACTTCCAGGCATCAAAAACCAGTTTTTATGTAGTTTTCTGACTTCTACAGGGTTTCCTGTAGTTACTACAAGAGTTTCCTGTAGTACTACAGGATGTCCTGAAACACTACAGGAATGAAGTCCGATTGGAAAATGATGATGCAGGCCTATTCTAGGTTGAAAGAGGGGACCATACACCTCACCACCTCTCACCCAACACCAGCTCATGACCATACCAACCTCTGTGTCCATCAAAAACCACTCAGAAAAATAAAAATAAAAATATGAGAAAATAGAAAAAGAGAGTCCAAGGGTCATGCCATCATTGGCCTCACTCACCTACCACTCCATCTCCTCCATTTCCATCCTTCCACTCCTACATCACCACCCATTCCTCCTCCAAGTGAAAAAAAGAATAAGAAAAAAATGATGAAAAAAGCAGCGACATGATTCCCTGTAGTAACTACATGGAACCTTGTAGCAGCCTGTGTTCTCAAAACAAAAGTTTCTCCATGCATTCTCCTTCAACATCCATGAAGCTAAAGAGCTCCAACACCCCTACAGACACTATGGCTCTTATCCAGAGCTCAACAGTAGTAGCAGAGACCAAGCACCTGCACACAACAACAAAGAAGACAACCACATCAACAGGAAGAAATATGCAAAAAGTGACCAATGAAAATCACTTACCTGAACAAAAATAAGCACAACATAGTCACCCTCCAACATGCATCAACCAAGCGAAGGAAATCACAGGTATGGCACCTCATCTGAATTCTTCCCTAAGTACGATATCATAAAAGTGTAGGAATATGAAAAAGTTCGATTTTATAAGATGGAGGTGGCTAGTGAACTTGGCCACCCTCATCTTGAAAACAAAAAGTGAACTCCTAGTCAGCATGACACGTTGCAATGTCACATAAAGGAGAATGAGTTGAAAAGGTGGTCGAGTTAAGTTGTGTGAGAGTGGGTGATGATTACGAGGGGAGGTTGCATGATAACTAACAGTGGTCCAATGGTCCCAAAGAGGAAATCTTGTACACTACCAGCCAATACAACACTCCAAGGATTCGACCATAAATAGAAAAAATTTCAAACTCTCATGCACCATTTTTTCATTTCTAGATCAGAGAATATCGGGACCACTTTGGAGAGCCATCAAGGAAGCAAACCTGTTTCAGCCACCCTACAAGAAACAAAACTATAGGAACAACTACAGGAAACGTAGGGAGCTACAAGAAATATTGGAAATTCACAGAGAACGCTGAAAGGGGGTGCCTAGGGTCAGCTGCTCAACAATTCTCCTCATCCAAAGCATCACAATGAAAGGTAGGTGGCCCATATCTCCTGTGTTATGAATTGATAGCTAGGAAAAAAAAATATGAGTTTTCTAAGTGATTACAATGGGCTTGGGGTTTTAGACAAAATTGTGTGAAGTTTACAAGTTGTGTGGAGATATCTCCTACTTTCCTTTATTTTCATAAATAAAATGAAAAATACCTTTTTTCCTTTTCAAAGCCTTTTCCATTGCCTTTTCCAATTTCCCTTATCCATAAACACATCAAGCGATGCCCACTAGGACATTTTTCCCAAGATTCAACTTGGAATAAGTATCCCTTAACAGTGGTCTTATTTTGCCTTTATTAACTTTTATTACATGAACTTTTAACCCAGGGTTGTTACAGACCCCTCCCCCTTAAGGGAACACCTTCCTTGATGTTCTATGACACCTACAACTAGAAAAATTGCCGAAGACAAAAACATACTTCCCATGGAGCTTTATAACCCAGCTTGTTGCAGTATTTACAATAACAACCTGCTCAAAAGCAAAACCATCATGACAAACATGACAACATGAAAACCATACCGCTTATTGGAGCTTTATAACACAACCCATGGCGATATTTACAATAACAACCATACATAAATATGGGCAATACCAAAAACTCATTTTCCTCCACTAACAAACAATGAAGGATACATAGTCTGCATCTGTTCAACCATCTCCAATGTAGCTTCATCAGGCCCAAAGTGCTTCCATTGCACTAAAACTTTCTCGATTTCTCTATTCCAAAGCATGAGTTTTTTCCATGCAATATGCACTAAGGTTCCTATTGGAATTTTCATTCTTGCTCCACCTGCAATATAGACCAATCAATAACGTGATCAACATCCTTTACATATCTTTTAAGTAATGAAACATTGAAAACATCATGGACTTTCACTATCGGAGGCAGTGCAAGTTTGTATGTCATTGGTCCTATCAGGCGGATAAATCGTTCTTGCGGACAAGACCGATCTCCCTAGTATCTATGGATATCTAGCGACAAGAAAACCAAACAAATTCTATCTTTCTCTAAATATGCCATTTATAAATAAAGGCCAACAGATGTTTTAGGCCTACCTCAGGTCCAGTGCTAGTTTGTGGAAGCCACGCTCCATTTGTCCAAATGAGTTAAAGAATCTGTAAACACAAACAGGCACAAACATTAAATACCACCTACATAGCCAATATAATAAACCATATTTATCATGATGATCAAGGAATTCATGAAATAAACCATAGAATCTGATTGTATTAACTTTAATCAAAGAAGAACTTTACAACCTTGGTGCCTTGATGTTGTACAAGCTCCTCCCAGGGTCCAGCAAGAATCTCCTCTACTTTGACAAGTTTCACTCTCTTCCCAACGAAGCCAAAAGGTATGTAATCTCTCTTCTCCAGCTCAACTAGGAAGTCTCAATTCCAACAGCATTTACCCTAAAAAATGTTCAGCTTTTTAACCTCTCTAGCAACCAGCGCAATGCCTCAATTTATAGTGCAGAGGAGGGAAGTTACTAGGTCCACCTTCAAAGGGATATAGTCCTCCTTCAAAGGGATAAGCTCCTCTCATCAAGGGGTTAGCTCCTTTAGTTATGGGATGCATGAACCACCTAGGAGCGAACCAACCATGTCAAGATTCCTTCTAGAAGCGTCCAAAATTAACCCAAAGTGACTTTTTAATAATAAACTTGCGCCTTTTTGACTTTCACAGGGGTCCGCACCCACTCCTTTAGAGATAGAGCGGGCAGGTCCGCAGGTAACATGACCAAGGGGTGCGAGACCGCAAGTAATGGTAAGAGAAAGTGCGGAACCAGAGTTTTATAGATTTTCAAAGACTTACTCTTATTTTTAAAGCTTGACATGAAGAGTTGAGGTTTGAGACTTGCAAAGGAGGACAGTATGAGTGGTGATAGACTCACACTGACTACAGAAAGTCATGGTGATAATATTTTGTGTAACAGATTGCCCCCTAAAGTGCAAAGTCTGTAGCAGATGAGGATTTCATTTATCATCTAAGAAGAGTGAAGTACTTTATCATTTCGAGGATCATCTTGTGGAGAGACTGGTTGGAACATGTAAAAACATTCAATACAAAATATATATATGAGATCATATCATCGCTGAGGTAGGCATTCCCATACTTAGATCAAAACTGAATAGAAAACTAACTAAACTGGTCTGATGTAGGAATGATCTTCCAATACATCACAAGTATAGACACATGTAGACATAGTATGGACGCAGCCATCTGTTTATGAATAGTCTACTGTATAATGAATACAAAATTCCTCGCAGCCTGGATGGTGGAAACTAGATCCAGGGTCTTGATTTCTACTTCCCGAAATAGTACGATTCTATCCATGTGAATGAATGTGTCGAAGTCGAACATGGTAGAAACCACTTGATTACCAGTCAATGATGTAAACTGTTAACAAGTGTGAGAGAAACCACCAGTAATTTCAATGGCTCTCAAAGTACTCAGTACAATCCATGAAATGTGAATAGATGTGTTGATGTCGAACATGTCATGAAATCCTTTGATCGAAGTTCAATGGTGCAACCTATCATTGAAGGCAAGAAACCTGCCATTAAGGCATGCAGATCCCAAGGTACTGATGATTTCTAGATCATCTTTCTAGATAATGAGCTGAAGTCGATAGAAAGCGATCCGTCGTAGGCAAGCCCACAACACGAAATCATAGATCAAGTTTGAAGAAATATAGTTGCAAGGACTGACTCAGGGATGGTCAAGATGGATGACAGATATTTTGCAGATGAATGGTTTATTTGCACTGACCTCTTGAACACATAATGACACTATAGATGGTTTGGTGACAATTGACCCAAAGCTAATACCCAGAAACTGGCTAAAGACTTTCAATATGGTTTGATTAATTGTTAGGCAAAGGATTTCCCAACCCAGGTGAACAAAAAGTGTCGTGTTCAAGAGTGGTTAAATGTTTTTCTGAGACACAAAGTATGACAAGCAGGTTCATTTTTCTCTCTTTTCCCCCACCATTTCTGGCAAGTACCTCTTTATTTTTGACAAGCTTGAGGAGGATAACATTTGCTTGATTATAAGCTCATCCTTCGGATGAGTCCAACTTAGTTTAAATTTGAACCCTAAGAAGGAGTGGTCTGTTCCTGTTTGTAATTGAACAGGTCCTTTACTGTTAAATTTTAACAAGTCCAATATAGGAGAAACTCGATGTTTTTCAATTTTTAGGGAGTCTGAAAAAACTTAAGAAAACTCCATGGTTGTCCTTTTTCATAAATTTGTGTCCCCCAAGCCCGAGAAAATATAAAATAATACTTGAGAGAACCGCTTGACCATTACGATCAAGGAGTGCTTTTCATAATTAGTGTCTTTGATACGAAAAAAGTAAAAAAGTGATCAATGACACGTCGTTTTATAACCAATATTGAATTTGAAACGACAAAAATCCGGCAATCTTTTCATGTTTTTACGGTCAGGAAAGAGTTGTAAGTGGACCGTCTTTTTAATTCTGTTTTAATGAGCTTAAAAAGAAAAACTCGGCAATCTTTTCATATTTTAGGAGTCAAAAAAGAGCCTAAAGGTGACTCTAATGTTTTTTGTCGAAAATGATCAATTTTGCTTGAAAAAATCTGTTATCATGCACAAAAACTCAAACATTACTCGTACCTGTTTAAAATAAATAAAAATGCTTCAAAAGTTACCTCTTTAAAGTGAAAAATAAACAAATTAAAAATTCATTTATTCAAAAAAGCTTATAAAAAGGGCTTTTGTAAATTCATTTTTACCGTTTGACTTCAGAGTGAGAAAGAGAGCTTTTGGGTAAGAAATTTCCCGTGAAGATTGCGGAAAATCCGTCCGTTGGAATCGAACACCGTCACCTCCAAGTAATCCACATCACCTTACTCTTGCATTTCAACCGTTTGAAATTTTGTTTTTAGGTTTATATTTTGATTTTTTGGAAAAATTTTGTTTAAAGGTTCGCTCGCGGGGGTCCGCAGGCGCAGCATGCGAAACCTGCGGACCCCGAATTTTTCGCATGCAAAAAAAAGTCAGGGGCCCGCACCTACTGTTTAGGTAGAGTGCGGACCTACGCAGTGTCTCTAACTTAGAGGGTGCGGTCCCCGCGGCATATGTTCTAAAATTCCAAATTCTTCAAATTTTGCCCAAAAACTTTGATTTAAAATACTCTAATCCACCTTTTCTTTCAATGTAGGGTACACATCATGCTTAGCTGGCGGGAACGGGAGCACGAAGATGTGGATGCTACCACACTAAATCATCAACCCTCAATAGATGCATTGAGGGCATGCGGCCTATATAAATTCTGGGCCATACCTGGCATGAGGGCCCAAGTAGACTTTTTGCAGTGGCTGGTGGACAGGTGGAATGTGCAGGACCAGTGTTTCATTATTGGTGGCCACCAGCTCGAAATGGAGCCGGAAGACATTTACTTTTTTACTGGTTTCCTAAGAGAGGTGAACAATTGACTCTATTCAGGACTAGGCCAAGTGGCCAGTCTGTCGATAGCCTCCGGCTAGAGTTTTGTAACGACCAAACCAAGGACAAAGGGATTAACATCAAAAACATCTCCCGTCCTGAAGTCAAAGTGATTGCATTTACTATCACCAGACTCTGCGGAAGCGCAACACTACATATGGCCATTGGATCCCAAATGCGGATGGCAGTGGACTGCTTTCGAGGCACTGTCTTTAACTGGTGCAAAGTTGTGTTGGCTAATGTAAAAGGCCAACTAACTAGAGCAAAGAACAGACAACTGAAAAAATTTGGATATGGTTTCTTAGTTGTGAGCTTTGGTCTAGAGAGGGTCCCAATGTTGGTCCCACAGCATCTTTCTGTTGAAGCTGGACTTCCCCGAGATCCAAGCTTATGCGTTGGGTTGCAGTTATGGCCCGTCATCCTGAGGAGGGTTCAGAGGTTGTTCGATTTCCTCCCGAGTATTTTCATTGGTTGGAGAACCAAGTTTTCGTGATTCAGGATTTTCCTTATGCTGGGATGGATTATCGTGGTGACCAGGACATGGCTCTTCCACCAGGAGAGCAATGGGATGACTCAGGTAAAATCATTTTCAACATTTTCTAATTTAATTTTTTTGTTTGTTTGTTTTTAAATCGTCTCAAAACTGATAGCAAAAAGTTTCAAATGCAGATGTAGGTCCATGGCAACCAGCCACTCTCCGGCCCTATGAGAGGAAACAGCCAGTTGCAGCAGCACCAGCCCCACGGGACGAATCTACAGAGACCCTGGCCAAATTGGAAAACCATCTAGAGCGTTTCACAGAGAACGCTGAAAGGGGGTGCCTAGGGTCCAGCTACTCAACAGTTATCCTCATCCAAAGCATCACAATGAAAGGTAGGTGGACCATATCTCCTGTGTTATGAATTGATAGCTAGGAAAAAAATATGAGTTTTCTAGGTGATTACAATGGGCTTGGGGTTTTAGACAGAATTGTGTGAAGTTTACAAGTTGTGTGGGGATATCTCCTACTTTCCTTTTTTTTCATAAATAAAATGCCAAAATACCTTTTTTTCTTTTCAAAGCCTTTGTCATTGCCTTTGCCAATTTCCCTTATCCATAAACACATCAAGCGATGCCCACTAGGACATTTTTCCCAAGATTCAACTTGGAATAAGTATCCCTTAACAG
Organism: Pinus tabuliformis; assembly: GCA_031772625.1. Taxonomy (NCBI): domain Eukaryota; kingdom Viridiplantae; phylum Streptophyta; class Pinopsida; order Pinales; family Pinaceae; genus Pinus; species Pinus tabuliformis. The sequence continues at coordinate 112,264,050 of CM062805.1, forward strand.
TGGTCTTATTTTGCCTTTATTAACTTTTATTACATGAACTTTTAACTTGGGGTTGTTATAGACCCCTCCCCCTTAAGGGAACACCTTCCTCGATGTTCTATGACACCTACAACCAGAAAAATTGTCGAAGACAAAAACATACTTCCCATGGAGCTTTATAACCCAACTTGTTGCAGTATTTACAATAACAACCTGCTCAAAAGCAAAACCATCATGACAAACATGACAACATGAAAACCATACTGCTTATTGGAGCTTTATAACACAACTCATTGCGGTATTTACAATAACAACCATACATAAATATGGGCAATACCAAAAACTCACTTTCCTCCACCGACAAACAATGAAGGATACATAGTCTGCATCTGATCAACCATCTCCCATGTAGCTTTATCAGGCCCAAAGTGCTTCCATTGCACTAAAAATATCTCGATTTCTCTATTCTGAAGCATGATTTTTTTTTGATGCAATATGCACTAAGGTTCCTATTAGAATTTTCCTTCTTGCTCCACCTACAATATAGACCAATCAATAACGTGATCAACATCCTTTACATATCTTTTAAGTATGAAACATTGAAAACATCATGGACTTTCACTATCGGAGGCAGTGCAAGTTTGTATTTTATTGGTACAATCCTCTTAGGGATATCAAAAAGCCCGCAATAATGTGGTGCTAACTTGGCACATGATCCAATCCACAAGGAGATCTTCTTGGGCTTTATGCGCAAATCCACGTGCTCCCCAACCTAAAACTCGTTAAATGCCCTGTGTTGGTCTACATAAATATTTTTCTTGTCATCAATGATACAATAAAAAACTTGTCCAGATAAGGACGCAACACATTATTCATCAAGCACATAAAAGTAGTTGGAGAATTAATCAAACCGAATAGAACTATAATTAACTCACAATGTCCATACCTAGTCCTGAAAGTAGTCTTGTAGATGTCCTCTTCTTTGATGCGTACCCGATAGTATCCTCATCTCAAGTCAATATTTGAGAACACTGCTGCTCCCCTCAAATGATTGAACAAGTCATCAATCTTCGACAACAGATACATGTTGTTGATCGTCACCTTGTTCAGTTTCCTGTAATCAATGCATAACCTGAGAGTACCATACTTCTTCTTCACAAACAATATTGGAACACCGAAGGGGATGCACTTGGCTTAATGTATCCCTTATCAAGAATTTCCTTCAATTGCACCTTCAACTCCACCAACTTCGGTGTGCTCATCCTGTAAGGTGCTTTTGATGCTGGTGTTGCCCTTGGTACCAACTCAATAGAAAAATCCACTTCCCTGTGGGGAGGAAACTCTGGAATCTCTTTTGGAAACACATCCTGAAACTACTATAATATAGGGTATCTCTTGAATATTTTTGCATCCTCAACATCCTTACCCTTGTCACTAGAAATATGAACTGCAAACATTACACACCCTTTCCTGCAATTGCACTTAGCCTGCATAGTTGTGACCATCCTCACTAATGTAGGCTTATTCTTTCCCTGCAAGATTCTCTTTTCCCCATTATCATCTAGGCACTCAATAACCTTGTCATAACAATATAATTTGGTCCTATGAAGATACAACCAATCCATAACCAAAAGCATACTATATGATCCCAATGGTAGTACATTCAAATGTGTTATTGTAGGCATACCATTCAACTCGAATGCATAAGATCTTACCCAATGATGCACTATCTTCTTAGTACCTATAGCCAACTGCACCAACTAAGAATCTGCATGCAATTCTTTTGTCAAGCCACACTTATCCACTAGGTCAAGATTAACATAACTATAATTAGATCCAGGATCAATAAAAATAGAAATAACTTGACCACAAAGCTTACCTTCCATCTCAATAATGAATGCTTAGTGATCTTCCTACTTGTTATCCACAGTTGCATAAATATGAGGAATGCGATGACCAGCATCCCAACTGCCTACGCCTCCTGCACACTATATATCTGAGTCCTACCTCCCTAGTATAATGGAAAATCCTTCTTACAATGATATTTTCCACATATCCAACACTGCAACGATCCTCTACTATCACCTCTAGTTTACTTCTCTCCAGGCTGCGACCCATGTCCCTTCTCAATTGCATTGAAATTCTTGTAAAGAAATACATTTTCTTTCTCACCTACATCCTGAGGTCTTCCCTGCTTCAATGGCCACTTCTCTTTAACTTTCTCATTTCCCTTCAAGTCACGTTTAGGCTCAACTTTGCACTTCGACTACTCATAAAATGGCTTCAATTTCTGAATGGACTCCTCTAGCGATATAGGCTCATAAAGATCCTTAGCTCTGTCATGATAGTACCTCTTCGACAAATACTTCTTTTTTAATAGTTCTCAAACTCCTATAAAATCAACTCATCTTCCTGCATGCCCTCGACATTCTTCACATCTTCCCACAAAATATATGTTTTCCCTTTAAGACTGAAAGTGGATATCTTGGCTTTCATGTTCTCTAAGTAGTTATTCAATTTGAATAATTTCTTCATCCCAAGGAACCATGCCTCTGTATCTTCTACCTTCTTCATATCTCCATCAAATGTAGGAGGCTTGACTTTATTGAACTCCTCAGGTAAATACTCACCCCTCCTATAAGGATGATGATGGTGATGATTGTGATGATGTCTCCTGGATGAGGAACTAGAATTATTCCCATACATACCATTCCTCCTGTCAGGTGTATCCAATGATATTCCACCTCTATCTATGTCCCCTCTATCCATCCTATATCTGGACTGAGACCTGCTATCATAGGCTCCATTAGTTTATCTTCCCACTCTTGACTAATCCTCAACTATCCTTATCTCTATAACTTTGAAAATATCTAAAGGATTGTTGCATTAACCTCTACCTACCTCTCTTGAGTCCTTGCAAGTCTTTCATGAGCCTCAACCAACCTATCATTGTCTTCTTTGAAACTTTTGATCTATGTCCTCAATCTCCTCACTGTATCTGCTATACCAGGAGAATACTCTTCTCCTTGTTGCCCAACTAATATGTAGGGAGAGTCACGGGCACTGTAGTCTACCATTTTGCTCGTCATCTTTGATTCACTTCTTCCTGCAACTATATCATGTCAGATAAACCAAATAACTATCAAAATCAAATCAATAACTTAGTGATGTTTAAGGGAGGCTTATCTCATTTGCAAGATCAGTCCACATTAGCATGTGCATGTATAATCATAAGCATTTTGTAATCATATCAACATAACAACATCATGCATGACCATACCAATTGTATACCATAAACCCATGCATGACAACCATAACCTTGACAACATCAGAATTTACCAAAAGAGAGCACAACCCGCTCTGATACTACCCTATAACAATGTCTCCTCTCATATCTACCCACTTTCACCAGCTTGCCTCAGGTAAACATGAGCTGAGGGGATACTATGATAAGCCTCAACCTCCTAGATGTCCTTAAGGAAATGTAGTCGACATAGCTAGACCTTACTAACCTCTTCGTGATGCCACAAGGTCCCCAAGGGATGAACAACCCTTCCTGGACCTCTATCCTTGAGACAACTCACCTTTTTTCTAAACTAGAGCCCTAGTCGCTCCCTTTCCAAGCCCTCCAAGTGACTAGAATTCCCCTATCGCTCCTCTTAGCTCTGCTATTTAACACTGATTTTCTAAGATTAGAGACAAACTTGGTCTACGTGGTTGTGCTCAAAAGGCTTCCACATTGGTCATTTCCTCTATTTTCTCCACCCCGCTCACCTATAAACCCTTTCCATTCCCCGAATAAACCTCTGAAATCCGACAAAGCCCTTTTTAAGCCCCAGTCCTAAGCACAAAGCTCAAACCTATCATAAAACCTCAATTATATGAATTTGCGCCTTTGTAACTCATCGCCTTTTATCTCCGCCGTTGATCTTCCCCGCCGAATCTAACGGCTCCTGTCACGTCTGATAAAGCAACCCGCCCGATCATTTCCCACCGTCGGATCATCTCCATAAAGATTCGACGGCATTCACTCTTATCGCGCCCGCAACCCAATCGAACGTTAGCGCGCGATGAGAGCAGTTTTTCTCTCTCATCCGCCGCTACGTGTCGATCGCTGAGTGAAATCGTGCGACTTTCGGTTTTTACCACTTAGGGCCCGAAAGCGGTGTGATAAAAACCATTACCGCCCATCCAAACCGCCCGCGCCCGTTAAATGACCGTGCAACTCCACCGCCCGATCACCGTTCGATCTGTCCGCCAAAGATCCAACGGCCCTCATTCACCCCACTCTTACCCCGGTCGATAGCCTCCGTCGAGCCATCTCTGCCATCCGTTTCCTCGATCCGACGGCCATCCTTTCCGCTCATCCAACTCATCCACTCGCCCATGCATTCCACGACCTTCACCATTCCATTTGCTCGAAGAAGGAAGATGACCAGCTTGCCATTACCAGTCACTGTTAGACTTCTAACAACCATATTTAACAAACAACATGGCCAAGGGAGAAAGGACAAGCACGACCTTGTGACTGCATTTATCAGTTATGGAACCCCATTGGTATGAGCACTCCAACTGCCTAAGGGACAGTAGAGCACCTAAGCAAATTGGGTTCATCCACTGTAGCAAGCAAACACAGTTAGAAACTACATCAGGTAGTTAAATGTAGTTGGTGGTCAATTATGACCCCTCCATACCTAAATGGCCAAAGTGCCCTTGTAATGCAAATCTATAAATACCCAAAAACAAGATGTAGTCAAGGTTGATGGTTGGCATTTTGATGTAAGGTTCAACTTCTGGAGATTGTAGATATTTTGTCACTTGTAGCGTCTCATCTTCATTTTTAGCTAATACAAGCTTCTTTTGCTGTTAACTGCTCACTTTCCATTTTCCTCTGTTCTAAGTTGTGCCTGATATGTTGTGTTCTTGAGCTCTTGATGTTTAGCATTAGATAGTTGTCATCCTATCTCTGTGTTAAAATCTTGTATGCATCATTGAATAGGTGGTCCAGGTTTCTTTCTATCTAATGCAGGAGAGCTGTCATCCTGTCTTTGCATTAGTAGATTAGATTTGTAGACTTCTTTACTAGTTGCAGCCAGCCATCACATGGTCTTGTGCATCTGCTAGTGTGGTTAGTATTCTCCATATTCACCTTATACCTCAAACTGTGAGTAGTTGGTGGTCTAAAGCCTTGTAGTCTGGGGGTGTTCACGCATGTCTGGAGTGGAACAAAGTAGAAGTGGTTATCTGGCTTTGACAAGCATCATTCCTTCCATTCATCCATTGCAACAATAGTTGAATTTATATGTTACCAGGCATCTCTGAGCTACAACCTAGGAGAGTTTATTGGAATCCTAACATAATTGGCGCCGTTGCCGGGGAGAGGAGATTGAAGCTCAACTTCCCTGGGAGAACGACACAAATCCAGCTTTGATGATAGACAAAGTCTGGACACATTTTTCGTTGTAATCATCTATCTGGCGACTCTACTGGAGGATCAACATTTTGGCGACTCCACATTACAGTTCTGGCTCAGTTTTTGAGGCATACTTGGAGAAATCCTCAGAAATCACTAGCTGACCCAGTGCATGACCTTGAGAAGATCGTTAAGCAGAAAAAGATCATTCAAAAAGGAGCATCAGGATCAAGTAAGCCTAAACAATATTATGTATCTCTGCAAGAGAGGCTTGTAACTAAGCATGTTCATTTTGAAGATATAGAGCCTAGCATTATCAGTGAAGAAATACCCTTAGAGATTCATAAAGCTCCTTGTTCAATAAGTTCCCCTTTGGATCTCAGTCCAAAGAAAACCTCCCCTATAGTCCATCATATTCCTTTATCCTTGTCAGTCATTTCACAGCTCCCTACCTTCCAAACTGCCAGTACCCTTCCATCTACCCCAGTCATGGCAGGCCCACAAGCTCCCACTAAAATGGAGAGGATCATAGCTGCTAGGTATGGACCCCTGGTCTTGCTTGTTCCTTTGAATGCCATGCCTGCAGGAGAATATTAGAAATACATGCCTAATTTTACTGGTATAGAGGGAGTAACAGCTGAAGAGCACCTTGAGTCTTTTTATAGCTATGTTGATAACCTAGATATCAGTGAAGATGATGTGTGGATGAGAGTATTTGTCCAAAGCCTTGATGGAGAGGCTAGAAAGTGGTTCAAAGAGCTGACCCCTAGGTCCATAACAGACATTGAAGCATTAGATGATGTGTTTTTAAAGCATTGGGGAGATAAGAAAGACCTGCTATACTACCATACTAAGTTTGACAACCTCAAAAGGGAAAATGGGGAGTCATTGTCTGACTTTAATAAAAGGTTCAATCGTATGTATAGCAAAATGCCACCTAAAGTGAAGCCTACTCCCACCTCTGCAAAACTCACCTATTGTAATGCCTTTGATTCTGATTTATGCTTGTTGTTAAGAGAAAGAGATGTGCTACCCTAGCTGAAATGCAAGACGCAGTCTTAGAAGTAGAATCTAATATCATGGTTGCAAAGAAACTCAAGGGCCATGCTAATAGAAGGAGGTAGAGAAGTGAGGCTTCCTCCTCTTCTTCATCTTCAGAGCCTAAAATGGAGAAAATTACTAAAATGATAGAGTCATTGGCCGCTGAGATATCCAAGCTGAAGGTTGAGCAGAGTTTTGGGAAGGCAAGGCTGCCTAGCACATTTGCTCCTAAAAATCCAAATCCATTCAAAAGAGTGAATGAAAAATTCCAGATCATTCAAAGGGGCAAAGAGGCCAGTGAAGAACAAAGGGTTAAGACTCCTTTCCAGAATGTAGTCATGGAGGAGGAACAACTTGATGAAGAGGATGAGATTCACTGTATGGAAGACAAGGGCAGTGCTGCCTTTTTGACATTGGTTGCCTATGAAGAGTCATTACTCAAAGACTAGACCAGCCAAGAGTGGGACAAAGAAGCTATCCTACAAACTGAAGATCAGCAAAGATACAACTTGAGGTCAAGAACAAGCAATGCCAAAGAGAACCCTGCCCAAAGAGCTGTTGTCCCCACAGAGCAGCAGAGCAACAAGCAGAAAAAACTGGCAGCTGATCCAATCATCCTCAAAGCGCCAGCTCAAGAGGTAAGAGGCCCTGACAAGCTCCCTTCCCCTTTTAGTTTTGAATTAGACATCCACAAGTTGAAAATATTTGTACCTCTGATAGAACTTGCAAAGAGTGAGGTCTTTAGAAAGCCTATCCTTGAAGCCCTTGAGCTAAAAGCCTCACAAGCCTCCAATGACTATGTGAATTTACAAGATGATAAACCTGTAGTTATTCTTAGCCCAATGACTGAACCCTCTGATAATAGATCCCCATCATTTTATGTCTCCTTGACCATTCATGACAAAACCCTCCACAACTGTCTGTTGGACACAGGCGCCAGCCATAATCTGATGCCCAAAGTTGTCATGGAAGAGTTAGGCCTTGACATTACCAAACCTTATCATGATTTATTCTCCTTTGATTGAAGGAAGGTGAAGTGTCTAGGATTAATCAAAGACTTGGTTGTCACCCTAACTTAGCTGCCCATGAAGAGCATGATGATGGATATTGTGGTAGTAGATGTCCCCCCTAAGTTTGATATGCTACTCTCTAGAGGGTGGATTAAGAGGCTGGGTGGGACATTACAAAATGATTTATCTTATGCCACAGTCCTAGTTTTTGGAGGAGAGAGTAGAAGACTATACAAGGAAGCCCAGCTGGCCTATATCATCAATGATGAGAAGAACCCCACTAATCATCCTATTTACGCTATGGACACTGATTTTGGGGCATGTATTCTCCAAATTGAAGAATCCCATAAGGCCTCAGTGCAGCTCAAGAAACCAGTATGCTAGGCCATGGAAGAGCAAGGAAATCAGGTTTGGGATATGTTCTTTGATGGAGCATGTTCAAGGGAAACTGCAGGAGCAGGAGTGGTGTTGGTGTCTCCAAAACAAGAAAGCACACATATGTCTTTTAAGCTGACTTTTCAGGTCACCAACAATATAGCAGAGTATGAGGCTCTGATATTGGGCCTAAACGCTACCAAAGGCATGGGAATCAAAGACATAAGGGTGTTTGGAGATGTTGATCTCATCATTCAGCAAGTGAATAGAACATTCCAGGCAAGGCACCCAAGGCTGAAAGCATACATCGATGAGGTATGGAGACTCAAATATTCTTTTGACAGTTTTTGCATCTCCTATATTCCTAGAGTAAAAAATCATCTTGTTGATTCCCTTGCTATATCTGCTAGCATGTTCATCCCTCCCATGCCCCCAAGATTGGTTTATGCAGTCCAGATAAAATATAGACCATCCTTGCCTGATAATGTCCAGCATTGGAAAGTCTTTGAGGATGATGATGAAGTGAATAGGTTTCTGCAAGTCATTGATGAATTATCTGAAATGCAAATTGATCAAGAGAATGAAGCCTTGGAAGAAAGTCCCCAATCCCAGTTAAAGAACAAAATTGGCCAAGACAACATTGTTCAGTTGCCTAGCAATCATATACCTAAAGGGTTAGTGCCTTTAGAGAAGCTGTTTGACCAGAATGATGTGCATCATAAGATTGCCCAAAAAGATGATCAGTCTGCAATATATAAGCATAACATAGGGAGTCCAGATCATCCAAAGTATATAAATCTATCCACCCATTTGTCTGCTGCCCAAAGTTCTGAATATTGCACCTTGATGAAGCAGTTTGCTGATGTCTTTGCCTGGGAATACAATGACCTCAAAACTTATGACAAAAAGATCATCCAGCATAAGATCCCATTGGAGAAAGACACCATTCCTTTCAAACAGAAGCTAAGACCCATAAATCCTCTGCTCCTTCCCATGATTGAAAAAGAAATCAAGAAGTTGTTGGCTGCCAAAATCATAGTCCCCCTGAGATATTCAAAGTGGGTAGCCAATTTGGTAGTGGCGAGGAATAAAAGTGGAGAAATCTGGTTGTGCATTGATTTCAAAAACTTAAACAAATGCTCTAAGAAAGACAACTATGCTCTTCCCAAGATGGAGCATTTGCTGCAAAAAGCCTCAGGAGCTAAAATGATGTCTTTCCTGGATGGATTTTTAGGGTATAACCAAGTTGTTGTACATCCAGATGACCAAGAAAAGATTGCTTTCACCACTCCTTGGGGCACTTTCATGTACTCTAAGATGCCTTTTGGGTTGATGAATGCTGGAGCCACCTTTCAGAGAGCTATGGATATAGCGTTTGTAGGAGAGAAGGATAAATTTTTCCTTGTCTACCTGGATGATATAACAATGTACTCCAGTAGCCATCAAGGTCATTTGCAGTATTTGAAAAAAGTGTTTCTAAAGTGCAGGAGATTTGGGATATCAGTGATCCCTAAGAAGTCACAGTTTTCTCTAAAAGAGGGCAAGTTATTAGGACACATTGTTTCTGCTATGGGTGTCAAAATTGACCTAGGAAGAGTGAAAGCAATACAGACGTTGTCTGTCCCAAGATCAAAAAAGGACATCCAATCCTTTCTGGGCAAAATAATTTTTGTAAGGACGTTTATTCCTAATTTTGCAGAATTGGTAAAATACATCACCTCCATGCTGAAAAAGGGATCATAGATCAAATGGACTGATGCAACAAGAAGATCTTTTGAAGCCATCAAAAGAGCTATTATGGAAGCTCCCACTTTGATCAGCCCAGACTATAGCAAGGAGTTCCATATTTTCTCCTTTGCCTTAGGTGACACCCTTGCAGCAGTCCTATTATAGAAATATGATGAGGGTTTAGAGCATCCAGTGGCATTCTTCAGCAAAACATTAAGGGATGCTGAACTAAGATATGATATCATTGAGAAACAGGCCTATGCTCTTATCAAATCCCTGAAGGATTTCATAATATACATTCTGCATTCCAAGGTAATTGCATATGTGCCTTCTGATTCAGTAAAAGATGTCTTAACGCGACCAAATGCTGATGGAAGAAGGGCTAAATGGATTGCGAAGCTTATTGAATTCAACATAGAATTAAAGCCCACCAAGCTGATCAAAGGTCAAGGCCTTACCAAGCTAATGGCTGAAGAGAATTGCAAAATGCTAGACATGAATTGGACAGGCACAAGCTCTGATGGCAGACAGACAAGGGATGAAACAATTGAACCAGGACAGAACCAGTCATTGGCAGAAAATCTAGCTTCTTGTGAGTGGTATTCTACAATAGTTCAGTTTTTGTTGAAGCTAGAAGTTCCTCCGGGCCTTAGTTCAAGCCAAGCCAGGACTATTAAGCTCAGGGTAGCCAAATTCTGCATTCATGAAGATTTGCTCTATTGGAGGGATCCATATGGAATTCTTTTAAGATGTCTGGACAAAGAACAATCCATGGAGGTCATGCATCAATGTCATTCCAGCGTCTGTGGAGGACATCACTACTAGAAAACCATAGCCCACAAGATCCTTAGAGCTGGGTATTATTGGCCCACTTTGTTTTCTGATGTCTTTTCATTTGTTAAATCTCGTGACAGGTGCCAAAGGTTTGAAGGAAAAAAACAGTTGAAGTCCTTGCCCTTGAAGCCAATACATGCCAGTGGCCCTTTTCAGCAGTGGGGCTTGGATTCCATAGGAGAAATCAATCCACATTCCAGTGGCCAGCACAGATAGATCTTAGTAGCCATTGACTACTTCACTAAATGGATTAAGGCCATCCCTACTAGGAAAGTTGATCACCATGTGGTCATAAAGTTCTTGACAGAAAACATTTTCACCAGGTTTCACTGTCCACACAAATTGATTGCAAACAATGCAGCAGCCTTCAGGACAAAAGAGTTGGTGGACATGTGTGACTCAATGGGCATTAAGATGGTACATTCCACCTCATATTTACCCCAAGGTTAGGGCCTAGAAGAATCATCCAATAAGAGCTTGGTAAGGATAATCAAAAAGCTGCTGGAGGACAACAAAAAGAACTGGGATTCCAAGTTGAAGTATGCATTATGGCTGACAGGGTGACCACTAAGAAATCTACAGGGAATTCTCCATTTAAGCTAGTATATGGCACTGAGGTTGTATTCGCAATCTAGTTGACCCTCCTTGTGGCTAAGTTCTTGCAGGAAGAGCAGAATGAGGAAGATGACATGGCAAGGAGGATTAGTGACTTGGCAAAAGTGCATCAAATCAGAGATCAGTTGGTTGAAAAGTCTGCAGCACATCAATATAGAATCAAGGAAGCCTTTGATAGAAAGGAAAAGATAAATAGTTTTCAAGTTGGAGACTTGGTTCTTAAGTGGGATGCATTGAAGGAGAAGAAAGGCAATCATGGGAAGTTCGATGCTTTGTGGACTGGACCTTTTATTATTTCTCAGATCCAGGGGAACAACACTTTCATGTTGCAAAGTATGGAAGGAGAGACAGTTTTTGATGGCCGAGTTAATGGGCGATTCTTGAAAGTTTATTTTGTTTAAGGTTTTCCGGCCTTAATGTTGTAAATATGTTATTTTTACCAGGTTTTAGTGTAGGCTTAAATAGACTCCATGCCCAATGGAATACTAGGCAATGTTGTTAATCTTGTTTTTGTATGAAGGCAGTGGTCTATGGTTCTTGAGACCTCACAGGGAGGATCTCATCCCTAGAAGGAGCCAGTGTTAGCTCTGCTATTTAATGCTGATTTTCTAAGGTCAGAGACAAACTTGGTCTGCTTGGTTGTGCTCAAAAGGCTTCCACATTGGTCATTTCCTCCCTTTTCCTCCACCCCGCTCACCTCTAAACCCTTTCCATTCCCCGAATAAACCCCCGAAATCCGACAAAGCCCCTTTTTAAGCCCCAGTCCTAAGCGCAAAGCTCAAACCTATCATAAAACCTCAACTATATGACTTTGTGCCTTTATAACTCATCGCCTTTTATCTCCGCCATTGATCTTCCCTGCCGAATCTAACGGCTCCCGTCACGTCCGATAAAGCAACCCGCCCGATCATTTCCCACCATCGGATCATCTCTGTAAATATCTGACGGCATTCGCTCTTATCGCGCCCGCAACCCAATCGAACGTTAGCGCACGATGAGAGCGGTTTTTCTCTCTCATCCGCCGCTACGTGTCGATCACTAAGTGGAATCATGCGACTTTCGGTTTTTACTGCTTAGGGCTCGAAAGCAGTGTGATAAAAACCATTACCGCCTATCCAAACCGCCCACGCCCGTTAAATGACCACATAGCTCCACCACCGATCACCGTTCAATCTGTCCGCCAAAGATCCAACGGCCCTCATTCACCCCGCTCTTACCCCGGCCAATAGCCTTCGTCGAGCCATCTCCGCCGTTCATTTCCTTGATCCGACGGCCATCCTTTCCACTCATCCAACTCATCCACTCGCCCATGCATTCCACGACCTTCACCATTCTGTTTGCCCAAAGAAGGAAGATGACCAGCTTGCCATTACCAGTCGTTGTCAGACTTCTAACAACCATATTTAACAAACAACATGGCCAAGGGAGAAAGGACAAGCACGACCCTGTGACTGCATTTATCAGTTATGGAACCCCACTGGTACGAGCACTCCAACTGCCTAAGGGACAACAGAGCACCTGAGCAAATTGGGTTCGTCCACTGCAGCAAGCAAACACAGTCTGAAACTACATCAGGCAGTTAAATGCAGTTGGTGGTCAATTATGACCCCTCCATACCTAAATGGCCAAAGTGCCCTTGTAATGTAAATCTATAAATACCCAGAAACAAGATGTAATCAGGGTTGATGGTTGGCATTTTGATGTAAGGTTCAACTTCTGGAGACTGTAGATATTTTGTCACTTGCAGCGTCTCGTCTTCATTTTCAGCTAATACAAGCTTCTTTTGCTGTTAACTGCTCACTTTCCATTTTCCTCTGTTCTAAGTTGTGCCTGATATGCTGTGTTCTTGAGCTCTTGATATTTAGCATTAGATAGTTGTCATCCTATCTCTGTGTTAAAATCTTGTATGCATCATTGAATAGGTGGTCTAGGTTTCTTTCTATCTAATGCAGGAGAGCTGTCATCCTGTCTTTGCATTAGTAGATTAGATTTGCAGACTTCTTTACTAGTTGCAGCCGGCCATCACATGGTCTTGTGCATCTGCTAGTGTGGTTAGTATTCTCCATATTCACCTTATACCTCAAACTGTGAGTAGTTGGTGGTCTAAAGCCTTGTAGTCTGGGGGTGTTCACGCATGTCTGGAGTGGAACAAAGTAGAAGTGGTTATCTAGCTTGGACAAGCATCATTCCTTCCATTCATCCATTGCAACAATAGTTGAATTTATATGTTACCAGGCATCTCCGAGCTAAAAACCTAGGAGAGTTTCTTGGAATCCTAACAGCCCCCATGATCCTGCTTGAGTGCGATTGTAGCCTTTTTCTGCCAGTGCTATGCAAGTGATTGTGATATTTAAGGCTATTTTCCAGAGCTGGGGCTTAGCCTCTGCCCATAACTCTATGTAACTTTCATAATCATAACAGACATGAAGACAATTCTTGTAAACCAAAAAATGAAACAAATACTTGACTTAACCTTCCCAAATCTGGACTAACATTCCATCAAACACTTGGTAAATATCCAACCTACAGGTCATGAATGTAAGTCTAAGCATAAGGGACTGAAAACTTATCCGAGGTTTAACAAGAAGTGTCACTTCCTTCTCACATTAGTTGTCATAACATCAATTAGGTCTTGCATCCATTATTCATTTAGTTACAAGTAAAAACATGAAAAGATCCATGTCTGAGAACTATCATATAACCATGATTTTAACCAACATATAACCAGATAACTAACAATGAGAAAACAACCATTAAATCCACATCATAACAAGTAAATTTACTTATCAAAATCAAGAGAAACTTAATTCTTATTAAACATAGGCAAAGGCCCACCAGTTTCGTGACTTCCATGTACCACCCGACCATAGATTGGCTGAACTAAATCTTTCTTTCATCCAATCGCCCATGTACCATATTCGAAGTATGAATTTGGGATCGAATGTGATAAACCAATCCATAAACAAGATCACAAAACCAAACCAAACTTGGATGCCTCAAAATTCCTTCTCCAATACCTTGAGGAATTTTCACATATACACCCTCGGGCTTTACTGTGTATGCCGCCATTACTGATTAAGGGATTCTTAGGCCTTTGAGAATTTTCTTGAGAACACCTCACCTGGATCCAAAATCTTCCAGCAATCCAAAGCTCAAAACCAATAAAAGTCCCATCACACCATGGCTACCCGGAAATGGAAAGACTAGGATAAAATCCACCGTCGAAACCTAGAAAAATCCATGCCAATGACAACAAAAGAACAAAATACCAACATGCACATACCATGCATGTCAAAACCAACTAGGAAATCATACATGAAACCTATTACTTGCAAGTATTCCTGCTGAAGCTGTTTAATCCAACTTTTCCTTGCTTGATCCTGGATTTTCTTTACTTTCCTTGTCCTTCCTTTGTGTGCTTGCTTTCCTTCTCCTCTTGGTGCTCTTCTCCTCTCTAAGACTAATTCCAAAAATGAACTGACAAAAGGCTACCAATTGATGCTTTGATGTATTTTTATTATTCATGCCTCTAATTTCTTCAATTTTCCATTATTTTCCTTCATTTTCCTCCTCACATGCAACTAGTGACCTTTCACCTTCCTTTTCTCCTAATTTCCTTTATTTTCATAAATAAAATGCAAAAATACCTTTTTTCCTTTTCAAAGCCTTTTCCATTGCCTTTGCGAATTTCCCTTAGCCATAAACACATCAAGTGATTCCCACTATGATATTTTTCCCAACATTTAGCTTGGAATAAGTGTCCCTTAACCGTGGTCTTAATTTTCCTTTATTAACTTTTATTACATGAAATTTTAACCTATGTTTGTTACAACCATTCACTGACTTGGTGGGGCAGCCACATGGAGACCCTTAGGTTGGACAGATAACCTTCAGTGACTAAGTGGGAGGACTTCAAAACCATCATTAAGTCACAATTTTATCCCATTGGGTACGTATAGGACCAGTGGATCCGATGGAACTACTTCAAGCAAAAGTTGGGCCAAAGCATGTAATAGTACACCACATAGTTCAGAAAGATGGCTATAATGTTGTGTATCTCTTCAAAGAACCCAGATGTACTCCTCAAGTATTTGGTGGGTCTGCACTGCCATCTACATGAGTAAGTGATGTTGGTGAAGCCAAAATTGGTGGACGAGGCTTGTGTACAGGCACAATACCTAGAGAACATAGGCCTGAAGAGAGTGAAATCAAGTGGATCAAAGAAAAAGGAGCAACATGATACTTCTAAGGAGGGAAAGAAGAAGCAAAAAGGGGGAAAAGATAAAAATATGATAACCACATCACACCAGTGCAAAGATCCTAGTAACCACTGAAACCACTATATCATTGATGGTCATACAAAGAAGAAGTGTTGGAAGTTTCATCCAGAGCTAAACCCGAAGAACAAGAAGAAATTTAATAAGAAGAAGAATCTCATGGCCACTGATTCAAGCAACCAAGTTGAAAGAAACTCGGACATGGATGAGAAGATTGTTTGTACGTCGGTGTAGAAGGAGGTGAATCTAAGTACCCTTCAACGATAGGAAGAGAAATAAATGAACAAACTATTCCATATAAAGATACATGTCAAGAAGACAAAGATTGATGCTCTGTTGACTCTGGATCACAGGCGAATCTAATTGCAGCAGATCTAGTCAAGAATTTGGGGTTGGAAGTTTGTGATCATCCAAACTCATATCTAATGGGATGGATAAATAAGGATGTAGAGTTGAAGGTAATAAAATGGTGCAAAGTTAGATTTGATATCAGTGCTGATTTTATTGATAAAGTAGATCTAAAAGTGGTTCTCCTTGATGTATGTGGAGTTGTGTTTGGGAGACCTTACATGTACATGTGAGATGCAATATTCATGAGGAGAGCTAACAAGTACCGGTTCGTTAAGGATGAAAAATCATTCACCATCAATGCGCACAAAGGAATGTCGAAAATTTCACTGGTAAGTGCCAACCAAGCAAAGAAATTGATCAGTTCTAGAAGGAAGTATCTTTTATTGTTTTTAAGAGAAATTCAGTCTATAGAGAAGCTAATAAGAGGCAATCCATCCCTAGAGGGGTGTACTAAGAAACATAAACAACAATTGGAGAAGTTGTTACAGTCATACAGGGATGTGTTTCGAGAGCCTAATGGGTTACCACCTAAAAGAGAAGTGGAGCATGAGATCCGGATATTGTCACACTCCCCATTTCCAAATACTGGGCTATATAGGAAGTTTGTTATAGAAGAAAATGAGGTGAAGAAACAATTGCAACAACTGATAGAACATGGTGTCATTCAACTGAGTACATCACCATGTCGGTCACCCATCATTGTGCCAAAGAAGGATGGGACTTGGCGGATGTGTATAGATTATAGGGCGTTGAAAAAAATCATGCTCAAGAATAGATACCCCCCACCCAAGATAGATGATCTATTGGATCAATTGCAAAAAGAAAAATACTTCACCAAGCTGAACATGAAGTCTGGATATCACTAGGTCCGAGTTAAAGAAGAAGATATCTAGAAGAACGCCTTCAAAACCAGGAGAAGTTTTTGAGTGGTTAGTCATTCCATTTAGCCTATGTAATGCACCAACTACGTTTATGAGATTAATGAATGATGTACTAAACATTTTTATAGATTCATTTGTTATTGTCTATTTGGATGATATACTACCTGGGAAGAGTACATTTCACATTTGACGCAGGTGTTGAAAACATTGAAGAAGCACCAGCTGCTAGAAAATCTCAAGTGTGAGTTTACACAACAATCTTTAGTGTATATGGGGTATGTGATCAATTGAATATAGATCCTTCCAATATGTAGGCCATCATGAAATTATCGGTGCCTACTAATGTTTCTAAGGTTAGGAGTTTCATTGGGGTAACACAATACTTGAGGAAATTCATAGCCTCATTTTTAGCGGTAGTAGCACCACTCCATGCCATAACAACAAGTGGAAATAGTTTCCGGTGGGGAAAAGGTTAGAAAATGGATTTCAAGGAGATAAAGAAGAAGAGTAGTCAAGCACTAGTTCTGGCATTACCAAAATTACAACGACCTTTGAAGTGGAGACAGATGTGAGTGGGTATTCTATGGGAGTTGTCTTGACGCAGGGAGGAAGGCTTATATGCTACCATTATAAAGTATATCATGGGGTAGTTCTTAACTACCCTACCTACAACAAGGAGCTTTATGCCATGGTGCAAGTTGTGAAGAAGTGGAAACATTATCTTATGGGAATGGAGACAATAATCCACATAGATCACTAGCTGTTACAATACTTGTAGACCTAGAGTAAGCTACAAAAAACCAGGAATTGCAAGTTGATGGAGCTTTTTCAACAATTTCATTTGGTGATCAAGTATAATAAGGGAAACACAAACAAGTTGTTCGACATGATTTCACGGCTACCCACATCAAAGATCACAACTTTTGGGACTCTTATGCACATGGATGCATTCACCCAATGATGCATACAAAGAGGAATATTCAGAGGATGAGGACTTCAAGGAGGTGTATCAACAGCAATCAGAGTCATGCGCATGATGGCGACAACATCATTGACTACCATCTCTAGGATGGGTTACTCTACAGGCTAGATAAGTTACGTGTTCCTAAAGGTGAGCAATTGTAGCTAATTAGAGAGGCTCACACCTCCAAGGTTACAAGGCACTTTGGTGTAGGGAAGACCATGGCTAACTTGCAAAGGTATATGTATTGGCCCAAGATGCAAGAACAGGTAGCTAGGTTCATAAGAGGATGAATTCTTTGCTATACGAGAAACCCTAGAAACATGAAACAAGGTCTATATCAT
Organism: Pinus tabuliformis; assembly: GCA_031772625.1. Lineage (NCBI taxonomy): Eukaryota > Viridiplantae > Streptophyta > Pinopsida > Pinales > Pinaceae > Pinus > Pinus tabuliformis. The sequence continues at coordinate 112,281,859 of CM062805.1, forward strand.
CCCTTACATATACCTATTCGTCCTTAGGAAAGAATTTCCAAGGACTTTGAGGGAGGTTTACTGATAACTAGGAAGGGACATGACTACCTATTCATGGTAGTTGACATGTTCAACAAGATGTGTGTTTTGATGCCCTGTAAAAAAATACCATTAGCAAGAAAGAAGCAAAAAAAATGTTCTTTGGACAGGTCTAGGTACACTTTGGGATACCAAGGAGCATCATTTCAGACATGGATACAAGATTTCTCAGTGAATTCTGGACTACATTATGGGAGAATATGGACAAAAAGTTGAATATATCTACAATATTCCATTCGTAGGTAGATGGGCAGATAGGAGTAGTCAACAAGACTTTGGTACAACTTCTGAGGGGATACAACCAAAATCATCTGAAGACCGGGGATGAAAATAAAGTATATATAAAACATTGTTACAATAGAGAAGTCCACACTTCTACAGGAAAGTCCCATTTGAATTTTTTTTGGATATTTTCCACTTTCACATTTGGATATTGCATATGGATAACATGGAGGAGTGAGGGAAGATCTTACATGAGATGCTTTGAGGGTTGAAAAGTTTACAGATAAGATCAAGCAGATCAATTTATAGGTACAAGAAACACTGTAGAAGTCAGAGGAGAAGTATAAGACTAGTCATGATAAGCATAGAATAGAGAAATCATTCAATGTGGGAGACATAGTATGGATACATTTGAACAAGGAGAGGCTAAAGGGGACTGGTAATAAAATGAAGGCTTTGAGGTATGGTCCCTTTGAGATACTGGAAAAGGTGGATGATAATGCCTATCGACTCAGTTTACCACCATATATGCACATTTACTCAGTTGTGAATTTAAAGAATTTGAAACTCTATGAGCCTTCCATGCTAGATTAGGAAGAGGAACAAGTCCTACCTTCTATGGAGGATTTGGCACCAGATGCTCAGGCAGAGTTGACAAAAGACACAATTTTCATAATAGGTCTAGAACTACAAGATAGGGGCATCGAGACCTTTGGCAGATTAAGTTGAAGGGACAACTTCTAGGAAAAGTTAAATGGCATACCAGAGAGAAGGTGGGGGAAACATTTTCTCACCTCATTCAGTAGAATATTTTGGGGATCAAAAGCCTCCAAAAATGGGGAGGTGTGATACATATTGGATCATTATATTTATTTTCATCCATCTCGATACACTTAGAGTGGAAAAAGTGGAGGAATCATCTCACATGACCGTTTTTACTGGCGAGACCCAATTTGGCAAAACAAGGTATGGAACCTTCTAAGGCATAAACCACATTTTTTTGGGGGTAAAAAATTTCCACTTTACTGCCACACCATTTCATGTTATTCTACACACAAAGATATTTCCAACAAAGCCAGAAGTGCGTCAATAAGAGTTTGTATGTGAAAGTTATGCCACTTAGAATTTGACCTTCATGTTTACACCACCATGGCTTGAGAGGATGTTGCGTTAGCCCCCAATCATGGAAAAGGGTCTCGCCACGTAATTTTGATGTAAAAGACTCTAGAAGAGTCTATATTGTAACTATGGTTAAGAGTCGAGGTAGTCAAACTTAACCACTAGCAGGCTATTGGGCTGTGTTATAACTTGCGCACTAGGAGGAAGAGACATTCCATTCTTTCGAGTGCATAAGTTCCATAGATGATAAAAAAATGGCCAAGGGGGATATGAGGTAAAGCACACAAAGAGGATTTGTGCACTATAGCAGCCTACGCTCCACAGGTCATACTTCTTTGTACCTTCAGCCATATTTACAGACAGAGAAAGAGAGAAGAGCGACCTCATCTTCCGGTTAGGTTTTTTCCCGAAAGGGTTTCCCACAACATATCTTGTGTCTTGTGTGTGTGTGAGATTTTATTTTGTCGTTCTCTATATTTTGCATAATTTATATTCACATGCATGCACTAATTACGGTAAACTCTACAGATCTAGAAATTTAATAAAACTGTAATAGTGTAGAATTTCAAAATTTTAATATAATATTATCTGATCTGTTGTGATGAACTGTCCAGTGGAATATCCACAATAGTTTATGGATCAAATATATACATACAACTTAAGGAGTAAAATAGGCACATTACAAATGTAACGCACAATCAATGCAATTAGTTTTAACCATTTATACCAGGGTCAACAATGTACCATAAAGTAATTGAAGTTGATCCACCCATGATTTTTTTGTTATAAGTGTTATCTTTCATTGTGTAATTTCCTACATGGAATTACTTCTTTTGTTGTGTTTTCTCTACATTGAATGATACTACATGTATTTGAAAAGGTTAATTAATTTTTGGTTGCATGTATTACAACTTGTACACACCACACCATAATGTTGGCAGGTGTTTTGGGCTTAAAATTATGCTTATAATACTAATGCATGGACTAGCCACTTGTAAATTATTTCATGGTAGGTGTGTCATAATGCATCATTTTATGGTAGGCACAACATAAGCCAAAAAAAAAAAGATTTAAGGTGGTTTTATTCCCTTTTATCTATCTAAACCTAGCCTAATTAATTGCTTTGACCACATATAATCAATTCTTTGATGCCTTGACATGTTCCAACTAAACAAGGTGAATTGTTCGTTGTGCCTTGTCATGAGTGACAAATTAAATCAAAATAAGAAACACATTTATTTCTAAATTTACTTATAAATAGAATCAAGATCTATTTGGTATATTTGGCATGGGGGAATCCTCATTGATCATGGTGAAAAAATTGAGTTACCTTACACATGGGACTAGGAATCTTATCCAATAATCAAGCTAAGGCATATATACTTTACTACAAGGCTTATGATGGTCATAAAATATTGAATTTAATCTCTTACAATAGTGGGAGATTGAAGCACAATGATTAATTTGATGATCATGAAATCCCCCTGAGTCGATGACAAGCTTGCTTCCACTATAGCTCAAGCACAAAATGTGGTGAAAATTTGCAAAGGATCTCCTTCTATCATGTCTTAAAGGAAAATAAATTATGGATATAATCTCTCGCAAATGAAGCCACAACCTTAAAGAGGGTGGGGGGAGGGGGAGCTTTAGAGGGATCTAAGGAATAATGGTTCAATATCCTATTAGGCCATGCCTTCATCATTATGCAATCAATGAGAATTAATTACAAATTAACGATCCACATGTCAGTCATGCACTTTCCCTAATTCCAATGTGAGACAATAAACTTAGAGAGACCTAAGGTCCCCACTTACATGATTGAGCTTCTAAATTAGGGATTTGAACTTCTAGCTATAATAATTCATATGCAAGGTGGGATTATGGATGATGATCGAGCATAACATCAGTGGCTCTGCGTTTTACTACTTTTGGGAGCTTCAAATCTCACAAATTTTACTTGAATTCGAGCCTAGTTTAGACTCTAGTATAGTTTGTTTCCATTCAATTAAGCAACCTTGGTTTAAATATAGGGATTGTCTCTTTGGATATTTTGTATTTCTATTTAGGATGTTCAAGTTTCTCTAATTTTAGAAATCTAAATTCTTTCTTCGGTCTAGGTGTTGTGTTTTATTGTGTAGTTTGGCATTGACTCTTAGTCACTTTGTTAGACACTTAAAGGAAATATTAGGAGTGGATTTGTGGGTCTATTGGCTTGTTAGGTTTTGGTTTTTGGCTCAGGTCCTATTATTTCTCTTTGGACTACTGTTAATTGATCTCAGAGAGCTATAAGAAATGAGGAGAACTCTTTGAACACGCAAAGAATTAATTTAATGTAATAGAAACTCTTTATTCCCATTCACATCAAATGTCTATGACAATGAACATCAATGCATTTCTCACTTTTCTTCTATTATGGGTATATTGGTTCAAGGAAAACATCAAATTTCCACCCTTGAAGTTGAATGCACAATCTAGGGCATCCAATTAGTGAATGTCCGTAAATTTAAGTCAAGGGGAGCCAAAGAAAGAGGATATATCGTTCACAAGTTGACTAAGGACATGGATAGGTAACTAGAATGTTGTTCCAACCAATATAGGCCTAAAAGAGGCTACGAGCCAACACATTTTACGTTAATTTAATGATTTTTAATTTGATTAACATCTTATGCATTTTGAGAATTGATATATGTGAGTTCTATATTTTTTTTTGTAAATACCTATCCATTTTGCTCAATATGATAAAGTAGTGTTGTCAAACATAACTTTAACTTAATAAAAATTTCCTACTTTAATAAAAATTAACATCCATATTATGTTTCTAATTTACCATTTTAAATATTTAAGTGAAAGACTTCTCAAAACTAAACTTCACATAAACTAATGAACTATATAGCAACAACACATGTATCTTTCCATGCACATTGTCTTATTGAAAGGAAATAGTTTAATCATGAATAACAATTACAAACTACTCACTCAATACAAGAGTTTGAACTCAATGCTTACTTTATTTGTTTTTCTCATGTTATTTTAAATATTTAACATTTAGTTACAAATTAAAGCAGTTATATAAATTAAATGGTTCATAAATGTTAGAAGGCATCAAAAATACTTACTTCACAATACATCTCAGATGGCCAAAAAAAAAAAATTATAAATACTAACTAAATTCTAATTTTATTTTAAATTATTACTATTATTAATTAAAAATATAATAATACATGAGTGAAGTATATATATGAGACAAGATTCTTAGACATTTATCCTTACTTTATTGTAGATATTAACTCACATTCATATGGCATATGTTTATATGATTTATTATTATTATTAATTAATCAATTTAATTAAAAAAATAGAAAGAATATAACTACTTTTGAGATAAATATCGTTTTTTAATATGTAACTACTACTAAGAATATTTTAGATTATTCCATGGAGATTAAATCTTTATCATTTACTTAATAATTAATTAAATTTTTAAAAACCTTATTTTCAAATATGTGTTTATACATTCACTTTCCACTTCTACTTCTTTTTTAAATTTATTTTTAATATTTAAAATTTTTTCATTAATAATTTCTATTTAAAAAAAAAAAAACATATAAATTTAATAATTTAAGAATATTTGTTGTAATATAGATAATCTAATGAATGAAATTAAAGGTTTCAAACCATTTTTATATGGTATGTTGAGACCTCTACTCTCATTACAAGTTCTCAACATTACATACATTAAATAACAAATAAATATTTTAATTACTATATATTTTTAATTTATATAATTAATATTTAATTTATATAATTATATTAATACGTATTTATATTATAATAAATTTAAATATATTATTTTTAATTTATTTATGTGTAAACCTATCATCCTTGAGATATATTTTTTTTAAATAATTTTTTCGTATTCATAAAACATGAAACGAAATTAACACTAAACTTTATCTCATATCGTTTGAATGTATAGAATCTGTAACCAAGATAGAAGATGTTCATTCATAAGCCCTGATGATGGATCCCAGTTGGGATTTGAAACGTTGGCATAAAAATGTTCATACTGTGGATTCTCCAGTAACTGAGTGAAAAGAATATATTTTTAAATAATCGAAATTAATAAGATGTTAAAAAACAAACTTGGTTATTGACTTCGTATATTGGTAAGAAAATGTAAACAAACGAATTCTCAAATATGTGTAAAGATCAAATGGAATTGCAAAAAAGGAAATCCAATAAAAATTGCAATTAAAATGACAAAATAAAATTGCAAAAATTTAAGGTGTGACGAGGTTAATAAATTTTTGTTATCTATAAAATTATGGTCTGTATCCTTTTTTGTTTTTCTCTCGATTATGGTCTCATATGATCGACTCCATTGCTGTTGCACGCTCCTTGCGGGATGCTGAAGATACTTCTGCCAATGTCCATTTCTTATTTGAGTTTTTTGTTTAGTTTATTGGCACTGAACATCTCCCCTTGTACATGACATATGTCAGTCCATGATATCTTACTATTTTGTTACTGTATTATTCTGGATCAATATAATACAATCCCACTTTTTTCTTCCTGAAAAAATAAATAAATAAATAAATAAAATAAAATAATAAATTATAATAATAAATTAAATATTAAATAAAGTGTTATGGGGAATTTTTTAGCCCGCTTTTCGAACCAACAAGTGTAGTTCTCTTATGTAATTTCTACCAAAAAAAACTTTGTTTAATTCATTATGGATCACAGAAGCTTAAATACAAAACTAAATATTTTAAATTTTAAAATTTTTCTATCTGACCATGCACCCCTACACAATTTATGTATTATAAAAAATTCTCTTTTAAACGCATCGTTCAAAATATGTGAAGTGTACTGAATGGGATTTTAAGGAGGTGACGTTTTGGCGCGGTAGTCAGTAGTCTATTTTAAGGAGGTGACGTTTCGGCGCAGGAGATTTGATTTTGTTTTTATTTTTATTTTTTATTCTAACAAGAAATTTGATTAGAATTAAAAATATTATATAAAAATATTACAATTTAAATTATTAATTATATATAATTTGTGTATATTAGTTTTTATTGAAGTAATGTTTTGATTTTTCTTAATATAATTGTAACATTTTATATTGTATGGACATTTATTTTGTTACCAAGTTTTATTTATCACTTTAATCTTAGATTATTAAAGAATTAACATTGAACATATCTTGTTACTTGATTAATGAATAATTAAGAATTAAAATAAATTGTCAAGAACTGAAAGAAACTGTTAAGAACTCCTGAGACAATTACAAATAGTTGCTCATCTATTCCATCAAAAGGAAAAAGAGGGAGAATCCTAAGGGGTTGGGAAAAAACAGGGAAAATAGCAGAGTAAAAAGGAGCACGAATCATGCTGCCCAAATTTTCCTTGCGCTGGACGAAAGTAACCAGTGGGAAAACTATTGTTACAGTCGAAATGGTACGTGCCTTGAGGCTGGACCGTGGTCATGATGCCCATGATACCTGACTACAACAGTCTTATTGATTGTCAGGAGCAGGAAAAGCTTGGAGGGAGAATCTGAATGTAATTGCCAGATCCGTGGCTGGGTGGAGAGACCTTCCAAGAAAGGGAGGAACTTACATAATTATAAACAAAGCAAAGAAGAGATGAGTAACAAATTTTGTGCTTTGTAAATATTAACTAAAAGGGTTATTATTCAATAATGGATAGTTAACTTCAGAACAGTTGCTAGATGAACACTGTCATTTTATATATATCTTGAACATTAATGATGTAATGCCTATAACTTTAACATTTTTATGAAAATAACACGCCCATTTCGGGATAACAGTATATCCGTTGTTTAGAGGAGTTAGGAATAGTCTATGGCCTTTAGAGCAAACAATCTCTTATGTAGCACATTTATACTCCAAACCATGACAAGCATTTGAGATACATAATGCACACATTAAAATAAGCTCGAACAACACCCATACAGAAATCTTAAACTTTTCTACAAACACGAATAACACTACCTCTCATTGTTAAACACAAACAAGGAAGCGACGCTTCATACATGGAACAATCAATACAAATCATTTCATATATAGATCAGGCCAGAACTTAAATATTAACTTTAAAAAATAATAGATGTGAATTGCAAGGGTTCTTCGTGGCTCTCGGTCGATTTCCAAAGGAAAAACTGTGAGCCAACTGCCCAAGCATACGCCTTAAGTTCCAAATCAATAAAGTTATGTTGTCTCAGAATAACCAGATATAGTGCTGGAAGCCGACCAACCAAAAGATAATCCAAATTAGAGAATTTTTATAAATATACACTCGGATGCTGAATTGAAAATAATAAAATTAGGATTAAACCCTCTGCAAGTCTATGTCACATCGGCTCTTAGAACCTTTCCACTACTGATTATACAAAACCCTTGTCCATTTTCATATCATCTACAAATCTAACGTTGGCATAAGCCTTGGCATGAGGCTTTTCTTCTAACCAGAGAAACCAAACTATAAACGCGACAAGGTGAAACATCTTCACAGCTATTTGAAGTCTGAAAACATTTACTAGTTTGTAAATTTGCCAGAAGGCTTGATGATAAGACCAACCTGTAACAAGAGGACGACAACTGGTGTAAGGAAGACCCTTCATACCCTGAATTCTTTCAGAAATACGTTTGTCGATACCTTACCTGCAATTGCATAAATGCTAGAGTTAAATCCTATAAAGAAATATGGTTAAATGATTGATACAAGTAAAACATTAAGGGGTTCCATTATTACCTGAGTTGGAGGAACTCCAGATGGAAGGAAACTATGAGTATATGGAAGCCCTGCGACATTCATTAGTGGCTCATAACAGATAGAATAGAATTGAAAGAAACCTTGTAGTTGGCCTTAGACATTACCTCCAGAAGACGACAGATTTCCCAACCTCATCCTCCTTGGGGCATGCAGACCAACAAGTATTTGAGCAACCTACATACCAAAAACCGAATGAGCAGAGATGAATCCTTACAATTTGAAAATGACAATGTTAGAAGGATTCTAGTAGGATGAAATTTTATGCTACATTACTTGGATGCTTTCCTGACCCTGTGGAGACGAGGAGATCGAGTTGACGTCGCTATTTTGGATCAAACCCTTATTTATGTTGCAGAGTTGAGCCACAAGTCTTTGCGAAGTGCCAAATGAAAACCGCTTACAGCGAAAACCCAAAAATAAATCACAGTGATAACCCTTGAGCATGAGAGTCGTTGGATCATCATACCCTAATACTACAATGTGAGATTTTCCAGGTGACTCAACACTCCAGACCCTTCTGTCGAGTTTGGTCAGTCAATTAATGTGAGAGCTGCAAGTGTCAGCAAAAACCTTGATCCACACCTCCACCATTGAGTGTTACATTTAACGATGAAGCATGCCAATAGGGTATTAATCCAAGGTGGGATAGCTTACGGATATGAAGGATGGTGACATAAATGAACCATAAATCAATCGCATAACTAAAGTTATTATCCCTGATATTCGCCAAACGGTAAAGTTTAAAATGGTATATGTATATATATAGATATATATGTGCTAAGATGTTACAAATGGTAACAGAGCTCAAGCTCGCACACTGAGACTTCTAGGATATATATATATATATATATATGGTAATAAGCAACTGATTAAGTGTGAATGTAAACACAAAGATAGAGATCAACACCCAAAAAGCAGAAATGCAGAGGAGTCCCAGACCATCGAACCAGCTGGAAGTAACTTATGTAGAGGCCAACTTGGACATATGGATATAGCTGGGAGAAGAATCTCGTTAAGTCAATGTTGCCCTACTCGAAAAATTTCAACAATTACGTGTAGAGATGACAAACCTGAGAATGAATAACAAATGACTACGGTAGGAACAAGAAAGAATCCTTAAAAGTTTGTCCAACCAACATAATCAACGGGGACCAGATCCCAGTGTAGAGGATAGGGAGAAAACCCTAATGGTCCAACATGGGGAAGATAATGTAGAGTCAACAGAAGGACATAGGGAAGATGAAGAGGGATGTTCGAATAATGTTTCCGACCAGAGAAAGACAAAAAGATAGAAGGTGAGTTCAAAAAGATAAAATCTTCACTCTTTGAAGGAGAATCTGAAGAAGCAGTTGAACCATGGCTAATTGACATGAGCAAGTACTTTTAGATTTATGACTACATTGATAAACTTAAAGCACGACTGGAAATTTATCAACTAAGGGGTAAGGCCACCCTTTGGTGGGAAGAAATCAAAACTGTGAGAAAAATTGACGAAGAACAAGTTACGTGGCAAGAGTTTCAGAAGCATTTCAAGGATAAATATTTAACTGAGCATTACTATGATGAAAAAGAAAAGGAGTTCCATGATTTAAGGTTGGGAACCTTGACCATGGATGAATATGTGAAACAATTTACTTCCCTATTACGATATGTCCCATATATGCAGGAAGAAAAGGCCAAGATTCAACGATTTATTAGTAGTCTACCCAACTTTATGAAGGAAAAGCTAGAATTTGATTACCCAAGAACAATGGATGATGCGGTGCGAAAAGCATGTATTTGTTATCAGCAAATGAAACAGAAGAGTGAGGGGTCCAAAGGAGCATTGGGCAGGAGGGGGAGAAATTTACCCCCAAGCAGACAGACAAAGATCACTAATGGAAGGAATATACAACAAAGACCCTTCAATAAATTTCCAAGGAACCAGTCAAAGGTTCTAGCCTACACCGAGAATAGACAGTTGGAGGGAGTTAATAAACCTAGTAATGACCAACGAGCAAAACAACCTCTATAATGACGGGGATGTGGAGAATCCCATTACTACAAAAAATTCCCGCACAGGGCCAGAACATAACAACTTTCAAATATGCAAGAAGCCTCCACAGTTGGAGATGTAGCAAGGAGTATGCCCAGAATTAATGCTGCTTTGGACGATCATCAAGCAGAGTACCAACCCACCATGATCGAGTGTGAAGGTATGATTGTTGATCAACCTATTTCTGTTTTGTTTGATCCAGGTGCTAGCCTAAGCTATATTAGTCCTAAAGTGGTAGAGAAATGTCAGTTGCAAAGCAGTAAGTTTAAAAAGCCTTGGTTAGTTCAACTAGCCACAAGGACAAAAAGAAGGGTAACTACGAAAACAGAACATTGTCCTATAACAATTTCAGGACAATCAATCCATGTCGACCTTAATGTACTCCCTTTAGGTTCATACGATGTACTAATAGGGATGGATTGGTTGGAAGGGCATTGGTCCCTAGTCGATTGTAAGGAGAAATCTGTAAGTTATCTCACAGAGTCAGGACAGAGAAAGGAAATACAAGGAATCAAGAAAAATATTAAGTTACGTCCTATTACTGCTAACCAGTTGGGAAGATGTATTAGGAAGGGTTGTCAGATTTATGCTGTCCAAGTAGGATATACAAATTCCAAGAGTAAAATGGATTCTTTGGAAAATATTCCTATGATTCAGGATTTTGTTGATGTGTTTCCTGAATCCATTCCTGGATTTCCACCTAAGCGTGATATTGATTTCACAATTGAGTTGATCCCTAGAGTAGCTCCTGTTTCTAGAGCTCCTTACCGCATGAGCATCCCTGAGCTAACATAACTCAAAATGTAGCTTCAGGAACTTCTAGATAAAGGGTACATTCGCCCCAGTGTATCCCCTTGGGGAGCCCCCATACTATTTGTGCGAAAGAAGGATGAAACCTTGAGGCTATGCATTGATTATCATCAGCTAAATAAACTGACTATCAAAAACAAATACCCTTTACCACATATTGATGATTTATTTGATCAAGTGCAGGGAGCTAGTGTGTTCTCAAAAATTGATCTAAGGTCCGACACCACCAGATAAGGATAAAGGAAGAAGATATTTGCAAAACTGCATTTTGAACTCGTTATGGCCATTATGAGTTCGTGGTATTGCCATTCGGCCTTACAAATGCTCCAGCTACTTTTATGAGTCTGATGCACGGTATTTTTTAGCCATTTTTAGATAAGTTTGTACTGATTTTTATTGATGACATACTAATTTATTCTAAGAATCAGGAGGAGCATGAAAAGCACTTGAGAATAGTGTTGCAGATTCTGCGGGACAATCAGCTATACGCTAAGTATAGCAAGTGTGACTTTTTCAAAAGCCAAATACAGTATCTGGGTCATGTTATATCAGCAAAGGGAATAGCGGTGGATCCGGAAAAGATTAAAACCATTATGGAATGGACCACCCTGAAGAATGTTGCTGATATTAGATCCTTTTTGGGCTTAGCTGGTTACTACTATCGGTTCATTAAAGGATTTTTGAAAATAGCTTTTCCTATGACCTCATTACAGAAAAAGGGACGCACCTTCCATTGGACAGCTGAATGTCAGCAAAGTTTTGAGCAGTTAAAACAATTACTTACTACTGCACCCATGCTAAAAGTAGCAGACCCAGAAAAATATTTTGTGGTTTGCACAGATGCAAGGAAGGTGTTGGCGGGGTACTAATGCAGGAAGGGAAGGTTATAGCCTATGAATCACGCAAATTGAAAGAGTATGAACAACGATATTCTGCATATGATCTTGAATTGACAACAGTGGTACATGCGCTTAAAATGTGGTGACACTACCTACTAGGAAAGAAATTTCTGTTATTAACAGATCATAGCAGCCTTACAAATTTCTTTAACCAATCTAGTTTAAATGCTCGGTAGGCCAGATGGACCATGTTTTTGAGCGAATTCAACTTTGAAATGAAGCACCTTAAGGGGAAGGAAAATCGAGTGGCCGACGCATTAAGCAGGAAATTACATTGCATCTATGAAGTACAATTTAGTCAGGTACGATCTAACCTTCTTGATATCATTAGAGAAGCATCTCTCAAGGACCCAGAATATGCCTTCCTTTGGCAGTAAGCATTGGAAGCTCAGGAGAAGGGGAAACAATATGATTATGGTATAAATCCAGACAAAATGTTAACATTCAAGAACCGAATATATGTTCCTAATCAAAATTCTGTCAAATAATTGTTATTGGATGAATTTCATAGGAAGCCTTATGCCGCTCACCCAAGATACCAGAAACTGTTTTCTGCCATCAAAAAAAGTTATTTTTGGCTAGGTTTAAGGAAGGATGTTGCTGAGTACCTATCCAAATGTTTGGAGTGCCAACTGGTGAAGGCGGAGCATCAGCATCCCGCTGGTCTATTGCAACCGTTACCCATTCCTGAGTGGAAATGGGAGACGATCACTCTAGATTTCATCATCGGTTTACCTCGCACTAAGAAACAACATGACTCAATTATGGTGGTGGTGGAAAAGCTAAGCAAAACTGTTCATTTCATACCCGTAAAATCCACTTACAAAACTGTGGAAATCACAGTGTTAGGTCCCTACAATACTAATGATTCCCCCATTACTATTGTCATTGTAGCCCTTATTATTATTGTTGTGCCCCTATTGCCCCCATATTGTTATTATTTTTCCCCATGGAAGGCCACTATTGTTATTGTTGTGCCCTTATATTATTATTGTTATGTCAACTTTGATTATATTGTGACCCCTTAGACTCCTATATATAGAAATGAGGTTTTGTCATTTGTATCATCCAAGAATTGTTCATTTTTGTAATGTAAAGTAGGTTTCCTCCTCGAAGAGGTTGATTTCTAAGGCATTGATCTTTCTTTTCTATCTTTTTGCGAGCCGGTTTCATAACATTTGGTATCAGAAGCATCCAGAACTACTCAAGCATTGAGGAAAACACTTTTTTGAAGGAGAGAGGCATGTTAGGTCCCTATAATACTAGTGATTCCTCCATTACTATTGTCACTGTAGCCCTTATTGTTATTGTTGTGCCCTAATATTATTATTGTTATGTCAGCTTTGATTATATTGTGACCCCTTAAACTCCTATATATAGAAAATGAGGTTTTGTCATTTGTATCATTCAAGAATTGTTCATTTGTGTAATGTAAAGGAGGTTTCCCTCTCGAAGAGGCTGATTTCTAAGGCGTTGATCTTTCTTTTCTATTTTTTTGTGAGCTAGTTCCATAACACGCAGACATATTTATGAGGGAAATATTTTGATTGCACGGGATACCCAAGGTGGTAATTTCTGATAGAGACGTAAAATTTACATCCACATTTTGGAAAACCCTATTCTCTGGGTTAGGTACCCATATTCAATTTAGTACCACTTACCATCCATAGACAGATGGCCAAACAGAGCGAGTAAATCAAATCCTAGAGGATATGTTAAGAATGTTTGTGATGCAACAACCACATAAATGGGAGGACTACCTCCACCTAGTGGAGTTCGCCTACAATAACAGATATCATGAATCACTGGGCATGAGCCCTTTTGAGGTATTGTATGGAAGAAAGTGCAAGGTACCCACAGATTGGAATAGTCCTGTTAACATATTAACATTGGGTCCTGACATGTTAGCTGAAATGGAGGAGACAGTTAAAAAGGTCTGTCAAAATTTAAAAGCTGCCTAGGATAGGAAAAAGGTTTATGCAGATAAGAAAATATCACATAAGGAATTCCAGTTGGGGGATCATGTGTACCTGAGAGTCAAACCTCGAAAAATTACTTTATAGTGGAAGGGTTGTGCTAAGTTAGCACCTCGGTACTGTGGACCGTTTCAAATCTTGGAACAGATTGGACCAGTAGCATACAAGCTAGCACTACCAGGCCATATTCGGGTCCACAATGTTTTCCATGTCTCCTTGTTAAAAAAATATGTGTACAATCCTTAACATATAATTAACTAGGAAAATATACAGGTAATAAACAAATAGAGTAGGTAACATATGAATTGTTGTTTTGAAAATTTCTGACAATAGATTGTAATTTGTGCAAGTCGAACCAGAAGGAGAGTTTCTGGCAGAGCCTCTTCATATTCTCGATCGGAGAGAAGGTGCAGTGGAAACACTTTGGCCCAGAAGAGGCTACCTGGGAAGAAGAGAAAACTATGCAGAAATCTTATCTGACACTATTTTCTTAAAAGAACACCAGGATGGTGTTCCTCACAAGGGGGGGGGGGAATGTAACACCATATATTGCACGAACATTTACTTTGTTACCAAGTTTTACTTATCACTTTAATCTTTTACTTTGTTTAACATAGACTGTTAAAGAATTAAGGCTGAGAAGCCAGAACATATCTTGTTACTTGATTAATGAATAATTAAGAATTAAAATAGTTTGTCAAGAACTAAAAGAAACAGTTAATAACTCCTGAGACAGTTACAAACAGTTTCTCATCTGTTCCCTCAAAAGGAAAAAGAGGGAGAATCCTAAGGGGTTGGGAAAAAACAAGGAAAAGAGCAGAGTAAAAGGGAGCACAAATCATGCTGCCCAAATTTTCCTTGAGTTGGACGAAAGTAACTAGTGGGAAAACTGTTGATTACAGTCAAAATGGTATGTGACTTGAGGTTGGACCGTGGTCCTGATGCCCAAGATACCTGACTGCAATAGACTTATTGACTATCAGGAGCAGGAAGAGCTCGAAGGGGGAATATGGACGTAATCGCCAGATCCGTGGCTGGGTGGAGAGACCTTCCAAGAAAGGGAAGAACTTACATAATTATAAACAAAGCAAAGAACATATAAGTAACAAATTCTGTGCTTTAGTAAATATTAACTGAAAGGGTTATTATTCAATAATGGATAGTTAACTTCAGAACTGTTGCTAGATGAATACTGTCGTTTTATATATATCGTTAAACATTAATGATGTAATGTCTACAACTTTAACATTTCTATGAAAATAACACAAACCCATTTCAGGATAACAGTATATCAGTTGTTTAGAGGAGTTAGGAATAGTCTATGGCCTTTAGAGCGGACAATCTATTATGGAGCACATTTATACTCTAAACCATGACAAGCATTTGAGATACATAATGCATGCAATAAAATAAGCTTGAACAACACTCATACATAAATATTAAACATTTCTACAGACACGAATAAAACTACCTCTGATTATTAAACGCAAACAAGGAAGCGACACTTCATACATGGAATAGTCAATACAAATCATTTCATATATAGATCAGGCCAAAACTTAAATATTAACTTTACAAAATAATATATGTGAATTGCAAGGGTTCTTCGTGGCTCTCGATCGATTTTCGAAGGAAAAACCGTGAGCCAACTGCCCAAGAATACACCCTAGCTTCCAAATCAATAAAGCTATTTTGTCTCAAAATAACCAGATATAGTGCTGGAAGCCAACCAACCAAAAGAGAATCGAGATTATAGAATTTTTATAAATATACAAAATTGGATGAAGAATTGAAAATAATATAACTGGATAAAACCCTCAGCAAGTCTGTGTCACATCGACTCTTAGAATTGTTCCACTACTAATTATACAAAACCCATTTCCATTTTCATAACATCTACAGTTCTAATGTTGGCCTGAGCCTTGCCATGAGGCTTTTCTTCTAGTAAGAGAAACCAAACTATAAATGTGATAAGGCAAAACATCTTCATCACTATTGGAAGTCTGAAAGCATTTACTAGTTTGTAAATTTGCTAGAAGGCTTGATGATAAGACCAACCTGTAACAAGAGGACAACAATCGATGTAAGGAAGACCCTTCATACCCTAAATTCTTTCAGAAATACATTTGCTGATACCTTACTTGCAATTGCATAAATGCCATAGTTAAATCCTGTAGAGAATATGGTTAAACGATTGATACAAGTAAAACATTAAGGGGTTCCATTATTACCTGAGTTGGAGGAACTCTGGATGGAAGGAAACTGTGAGCATCTGGAAGCCCCGCAACATTCATTAGTGGCTCATAACAGATAGAATAGAATTGAAAGCAACTCTGTAGCTGGCACTGGACATTACCTCCAGAAGACCGCGGATTTCCCAACCTCATCCTCCTTGGGGCATGCAGACCAGCAGGTATTCGAGCAACCTGCATACCAAAAATCGGATGAGCAGAGATGAATCGCTACAATCTGAAAATGAAAATGTTAGAAGGAATTTAGTAGGATGAAATTGTATGATGTGTTACCTGGATGGTTGCCAGGCCCCGTCGAGATGAGGAGATCGAGCCGACAACGGTATTTTGCATCAAACCCTTAGTTAGGTTGCAGAGCCGAGCCACAAAGCTTTGCGAAGTGCCAAATGAAAACCACTTACAGCGAAAACCCAGAAATCGATCACAGTGATAACCCTTGAGCACGAGAGTTGTTGGATCATCATTCCCTGATCCTACGGTGTGAGATTTTCCAGGTGACTCAACATTCCAGAGCCCTCTGCCGAGTTTGGTAAGTCAATAAATGTCAAAGGTGGAAGTGTCAACAAAAACCTCGATCCCCACCTCCACCATTAAGTGTTACATTTAACGATGAAGCATGCCAATGGGGTATTAATTCAAGGTGGGATGGCTTACGGATATGGAGGACGATGACATAAATGAACCATGAATCAATCATATAACTAAAGTTATTATCCTTGATATTCGCCAAACGGTACAGTTTAAAATGGTATAATTTTTTTTTTTTTTCTTATATGTTTAAGATGTGAATTTATGTAAAAATTGTGTGATTAGATTCAGATAATCTGAATATATATTAGAAGTGATATTTTGGATTTTTTTAATGTAATTTTTTTCATTTTTTAAAAAATTATAATTTTAAATTATTTAGTTAATATAAGCGTATTTTAATTTTTGGGTTTGGAACATGTTTTAAAATTAATTTTTTTTGCTAAGAGTTAGTCTGGCATATAGGAAATAGGTTAACAAGACCCAGGGATGTGGCAAAGTAAAAATTTTCCTCCTTAGAGAACACTACCAAGTTATTATAAGTAGTGTGATTTTTTTAATAACAATGATGAATCAACGTATAACTGCAAATAACTATCTTTATTCCCACTATTTAAATAAAATAAAATCTTACTAAATAAATTAACATTGAAAAGAAAAAACGAAAAAATAACCAAACCACCTAATAAGTTTGGATTTCCTCTTTACTCCCATCAAAGGATGTCTGAACAATGTGCAAGGCATAGTACTTATAGGCAACCCTTTCAAGCCATCTCACACTATAGTTTTAACAACTTCTTAATAAATTTGCTCAGTTTTTGGTACTATTATATTATGCAGTTTTTATCAGTATCTATAAATAGAAAGAACATTCATTTTGAGACATGGCAATCAACATTGCATTGACAATCACAGGATACTATCTATTTTGGCATTGACAATTATTGGTATTATTATTAGGGCTAATCTAGTTTCCAATTTAGCAAACTGCAATACAAAAATGTTAATATTATCTATATAAAAATTCAAAGGGTTTGTTTAATTGGTTTATTTTTGTTATTGAAGAGTCACAATTTTCAAAGCAAGATTTTATAGTTGAGCTTGTTAAAAAGTGATCTTTTAAGATGGATCTACCTTTATTATTGAGAGGTTACAAGTTCGAAGAGTCAAAGTCATATTTGCACTGACAGAAAGTGAAACCATATATATATATTTGTCCATTACTGTTATAATAAATAGTTAGAAAATAAAATTAAAACCTCCTCACCCAAATTCAATTCTAGCCTATAATACAACAAACTTTAATATAATAAATGGTATCCACATTAATCATGTAAAGTATATAGACTTGTATCTGCTATCTATATATATAATTCGCCAAGATATTTTAAAACTGCCGAATCATTTCTATAATACAATATTTTAAATAAATGTCACCAAATTCCGATTAGAAGGATTCATTATGAACTTGGAGATGCGGTTTGCTCTTCTTATAGGTGGCGCAATGCAGCGAGACGTGGAATTTATTCCATGGCCGTATTGCTTCTGGACAGGGACACGTCACATTTATGGTGGCGTGTAGCTGTATTACTTTGCATAGTTCACATTTTGGACTATCAGATTTTTTGTGTTTTTGTTGTACGAGTATGAGTGGCCCACCACACTTATCGTGGAAAGTAGGCGTGTTGTCACATTTATGGTGGGAAGTAGACGTATTTCTTTGCATATCAGATTCTGTGTTTGCTTTCACATGTCACACAGCAATCGGACAAGAACATGCATACGGCAAGCGCAAATAAACGGGGTACACTATCTACTTTTGCAATAAATAAACGGGGTACACTATCTACTTTTGCAATAAATAAGATTTTAATTGAGTGGTGGTTGTATATGTGTATTGTTGGATTTTGTCAAAATTAAAAAAAAAAAATGGACATATACAACTGTCACTCAATAGATTTATCCACTTTGCTATACCAAGTGTGAGTAATTTTTTTTTGTTTAATTATTAATAATAATCCAATGATACATTGATAATTGAATCAATGATAATAATCTAATGATGCATTAACAACTCGACCTTCTATATTTACCCTCACCAAATATTCATTATTATTACTATTACTACATACTGATTGCCCAAAAGAAAGGTCAAGAGTAAATGTTTTAGTGGAGTGGTGAGTGCAGAAAAAAATGATGAGAAAATGACCCATTAGAAAGTGATTGATTGGTCTATATTTTATGATTAAATATATTTCATACCTATCAAATTCCTTCAAAAACAAATGTGTGAATTGTGAAAACTGACGAGTTGGATGGGGTGATTGGATTTGAAATTCCAACCCTGCCTCTTATGCTTTTACGGGCCTAACTCATCGAATCAAAGAGCAAAGACAATTCCTTAATGTTCTGTTGGCCTGGTTGTGCCATTTGGGTTACTATCCTTGTTGACTGGTTTGATTTTAATGGTATACTTTTATCTTTTGCTTTTTTTGTTATATATATTATACGTTAATTTTCAATTATTTAAAATATTTTTTAATACATAAATAATTTCAATGTTACGCATCTTTATTATAATTTTATAAAAATTATCAAAAACCTATGAAACTTTTTATAAAAATTATCTAAAGACATAAGTTTAAAAATAAATAAAAAAATAAACTACATTATTTTTAAAATTTTATATAAAATTACATTAATTAAAAACTTTATGTATATTTAGGCCACTGTGAAATTATGAATATTATTTATAAAACCATAAGCGTTGTTTATAATAAAATCTGTTATATAATATGGTTCCGTCGTTGAGAACCTTGAATTGTAGAAGATATTCATTATGTAACAAAAGATTCCATAAACAATAACTATTGTTTATGGAATGTATGGTACATGTTCTATAATTGAAGGCATGAAATTTTGATTGCATTGTAAATGGAATCTGTGATACACTATTCCACATGAAATTTTGATGGCATTGCGTATGGAATCTGTGATACACTATTCCACAAGTGATCACTGATGGAGGGGTTGTCAATATCGACTGACCTGGACTTGGAGTTATATTGCTAGGAGACTTTTGATTGTGTTTTTTATTGTGTATTTTTGAAAATATTTTTGCAACAGTTTCCTTTTCTTGTATCTCAGTAAACATGATGGTCAATAGTTATAATGAAATGAAGCATAAGGTTGTACCCAGTATAAAGTTAATTTTGAACAAATTTTGGATGTATGTGATGACGGTGGTTAACGTCCACTGAGACCAAATTGGTCTATCGGACCTACAATTTTCTTAATTTTTACTTGTCTGGCTCCTCGTCTTTCTTGGCGAGATTGGTGTTGTAGCTTTCTTTCTTTTCTCTACGGTCTTCCAACTTTCTTTGTCTTGCATCTCCTTCATCTCTTCTGGTTCTTGGGACATTGGTGTCTTAGCTTCGCGATCTATAGTCGGAGAAGTTTGGTTTAGGAGATCTGTTTTGCTGTTAACTGAAGATTTATTTTCTGTGGTATTCAAATCCTCATAACTGTTGATTTGCTGGGGCGGGCTTTCTCCTTGCTTGCTTTGAGAGTTGTTTCCTTCTTCCTTGATTTCTTGTGACTCAGAGTTTTCTCTAGAATATTCTTCTTTGATGACAGTGTAGTGTTCTTTTTGTGCTCCTTCCCACCATGTAGATCTGTGGTGGTTTTTTCTAGCAAAATTTTTCTCAGAGGCTTTTGGGCAATTTTTGGCTAGATGCCCCGTCTCAAAGCACGATCGACATCTGAAGAGGACACTTTCATAATCAAGCTTCTGGTTCCACACATAGTCTTTACTTGTTAGGTTTATTTCAGCTGGGAATCCGGCGCTGAAATCCATTTCCACACAGATGCGTGCATAGGTGGTTCTGGCATATTCCTCTGTTTCTGGGCACCTGCAGTAAAATTTCCCAATTGCATTTCCGATGGCTTTTAGCGAGGAGAGATTCCAGAGATGCAAGGGTAGGCTTGGCAATCTCACCCAAACTGTATTTCTGAACCATGAGGTAACTAGTCACCGAAGAAATTTCTCTCATTGTTATGGAATGATTTGCAATGCATGGAAGTGGATGGGGTTATACATGAAAGCCCTCGTAACCTTCAAGGCTATTCCATTGTGTCTTAAATTCTTTTCTATAAAATTTTGAATTGAAAATTAAGTAGGCTTAAATATCATAAGAATAAACTATTTTGTTTGTATGATTTTTTATAATAGAAAATGTTTTTTTTTTTTAAAGGTATATGTGGAATTTTTTGAATATTCAAGTTGTAGTTGATAACTGATGTTAATTAAAAAAAGTCAATAAGTTGACTTTTAAAATATTTCAATGTGCATTTTAAATAACATAATTTGATAATAAATAAATAAATAAAATTTATTTAAATTATTTTTTATTTTTCAAAATAAAAAATGCATAATTCTTTTCCTAATAAAAAATAAAAATATTGTATTAAAAAATATTAATAATAAAAAACAATTATATATATATATATATATATATATATATATATATATTATTTCTCATATATTGACATTAATTATTTAAAAAATATTAATAATAAATTAATATTTTAATATTAAAACATAAAACAATTAAAAATAAAAATTTCCTATAATTAAAATATTTTAATGGGGTGTTATTTAACACGAGAGAAATGAGTATTTTCTTAAGTACTAACATTGTATCATTAATGGGGTGTTATTTAACACGAGAGAAATCAGTATTTTCTTAAGTACTAACATTGAATTGATACATGACATATTCAAAATCAATATAAGTCTATCTTAAACTCTACATATGATCAAAAATTAAAAAACAATTTACATTTCTATGGATTTTCTCTGTTTACGTGAATTGTGATTAAAATATATCAATTATATACATTTCAAAAATATGTTGTACACTATGATAGAAATGTTAAAATCTTTTAATATAAAATTAAAACTTACTAAATTAAAAACTAACAAAAATCTATTTTAACTTTAAATTTATCATACAAAAAAAACAAAATATAAAAAATTATAATTTTAAATTTTTTTTCTTTCCTAATATAAAATAAATTTACATTTAATAAAACCACAAAAAATTATAAATTCCATAATACATAAAATCTAAAATCATAAACATTTTTACAAAACCATAAATAATAAAAACTACTTTTTAAATACTACAAATTAGATTTAATAAAACCACAAAAACTTATAAAATCCATAATAACATTTTTACAAAACCATAAATATTTTATAAAATCTATTTTTTAGATAGCACAAGTCACAACATGATAAATTCTACAATACTTAGTACCACAATTAATGACACAACCTGATGAGCTGTAATGCCCCGGGATAAATGTAAATATTTGACTTTACTGTGGTAAATGATAAATTGAGTTGATATTATTATTTGTTTGGATTTAATAATATTTTCTGTAAAAAAAAATAAAATAAGAAATGTTTCTTTAAGAGCTGGCAACTTCTCAAGGAGGAAGTTGGAGGCAAGGCAGTTGTTGTGTTTCCAACCCTAACTATTTTCCCTAACTGGAAGGGCTTCCAGAGGAAAAGGGAGCTAAGGGGGGAAAAAGGGGTCTGTGCTATAAGGACAAGCAGAGAGAAAAAAAAAGAAAAAAGATGGCTAAGTCTGGTGATGACCAGATAGCCAAGCACGAGGTGCAAGCGACTTGCTGAGGATAGTGGTCCGGCAAGAGAGCTAGGGGGAGATTCTGGTCCCGAAAGATGAATCTCAAGGTCGGGTGGCAGATTGGAAGCGGGAGAAACAGAGAAGGCCCAGCTTCTAGAGAACTTTGTAAGTTACAGCAGTACAGGTAAGTGGAAGAACACTTGTAAGCAAATTCTGTAAGTGAATGTGGTAAATTAGGTGGAATAAATGTGCTGTAATAAATTATTAGCTGCTGTAAGTAAACCCAAGAACTTGCTAGTTTTACTGTGTCCTGTGTTTAACTGGAGAAAAGCAAAAAAAAAAAACAAATGAAACATATTCTCTACTTCTGTCTTTCTTTTTTTTTTAAAGAAAAATAGGAGCAGAAACACTAGAAACCCTCTATGTAGTCGAGGAATTTATATTTGATTCCACTGATAAGTAATAGCTGTACACCGTAGTCAGACTATTCTCAAATATAGATGGACTATATAGCGAAAGATCTAATGGAAACGAAATGTCAAAGCTCCTCTGATATATATAAATATAAAACTGAATAATGCAAGGTTCGGTACATGAATTATCAGATGTCTGAGAATCTTGGAACGTTGTAAAACCCAATGCCATAAAACAAAGATGGGAAAAGGATCATCCATTATTTTAAAATAATAACTCAGTCTTTTAGCGAAAATCAACCATTCGGAAGAGAAACTCCTTAATGTTAGGAACTGGTGAGGTCCCAGTTTTCGTAAATATTTTCTTCATTTACCCTTACATGAAAATGCTTAAACAGGGGTGTTGCTAGGGTCTTGAGACAGAAGTCTCAGGTCTCAGCCAGACAGATGTAAAGAGTTAACCTAAAGGGGTAGGTAATAACTTTTAAGAAACAGGACTTTATTCAACTCGTAGCAAAAGAAATGAAAACCCCGAAACCCTTATTCAGAGCCAAACCCTCAAGCAGCTAAACGACAAGTAATTCTTCCAGGCTATAACATAAACTGAGAACTGAATAAATAACACTGCTAAACAATGAAGTAGATTTCTCCAGTCGTTAGCATACATTGAGAACTGAACAAATAACACTGCTAAGAGCAGAGCCGATGATTTTCACTAAGCTATGACAACAGTGAATGGCTAGATAAACAAAATCTGAGCGAGAAACCAATAATAGGAAGAGCAACATTACATATCCTAGTTTCAATCAAAACTGCCATGCACAGTCCCGAAGTTGAGGACGAGTAAATTAGACAGACACTACTTATTACTTTACACAAAAAGCTGGAGACATGAAATAAATGAAGGAGTCGCTCCAAATCCATAAGTTAACATAAGAGAGAATCTGTTACAGAACTAGCAAATAAATTACAAGTACAGCCAGAGCGGCTCAGCAAAATCAAATGAGGAATGACAAAGCCTCAGAATCATTAAGCTTAGGTATACAGAAGTCCTCCACGGGATTGTCTACACCGAGACCCGAAACTGGGTCGTCAAACAGCTAAGCTCATGCAAGCTGTAAGAACAGAACTCTTGTGCAAGGGTCTGTAGACCCTAGTCTAGCTTCTAACATACATAACCAGTAACAATGTGGAAATTCCTCATACCGGTGGTAAAACCAGGAGGCACTTTAGCTCGAGAGTGGCACCACTCCACCTAGTGTCATCCGCGAGCCAGGATATATGACAGAAGGTATACCTGCGAGCAAACGTAGCAAGTATGGTTAAAAAATATAGAATTAACCTAACTTGTAAGAAGAAATGAATTATCTGTTAAGCAAATAAATGCAGAAATGACGAAGGTAGGTTGTATAGGAAAGAAGTCCGCCATGCTATTACCCAGGAGCTAAATCTGGCAGCAGGATTAGGTTCTGAAGCCTCGCGCGCCCTTCTCTCAGCAACCGAACCCTGGAGCAGAGGCTGCCAAAGTCCGCGGCCGAGACAGGAGGCAGAGCAGATCTCAGGCTCTTCCACGAGAGAATGGGACTGCATTTCGGCGCCAAGGGTAGAGTAAGTCGACGGGACTCCACCGCAACCATTGGATCATCCTCCAGGTCTCATGGTCGTTGATGCATAGAGGATCCCAAGGTGGCAGCTGTAGCCTGCCCACGCCACGTACCGGGGTGGGTACAGACAGTTCATTGCACAATCAATGCTATCCAGCCACCAAAGCGAAATGAATAAAGACTACAAGACTACAATACCATTAACCTTGATACACTTGTAGGTTACATTAATCAAACGGATGGGATTTGTGCCAACTGCCAGTGGAGTCAAGTCATAGAAAACACCACAGCATTATCCAAATATTGTGTGGAATTAAAGTTTGTAGGTCTAGATTCTTCACAGGTTCATTAAATTACTAATTACTATGTTGGTGTTCATAATGAATACGGTATTTATGTATATCGAACCATAAAAATAAAAAGTAAAAAATTATTTCTGGATATATGACAACTGGTATCAGAGCCCAGTTTCAAAAACTGTGGCCTCTAGGAAATAAACAGATGAAGTAAAAACCATTACATATTTTGAAATTGCAATTCTACTTATATTTAAAGGAAAGCAGTTAATGTGTTAACCCTTCTTCTGGTTCTATTCTTAGGCTAAGACCAGGGAGAACAGAAGACAGCCAATATGCGAAGGGTAGGCAGTGTTCCACATAGGTTTGTAGCAGGTCAGGGACCTGCAACAAGCCCTGGAAATAACCCAGAATTATGGGTATAGCTTGGAGAGGAGACTCGCAATACGAACCTTGCAATATTAGAGATAGTACAGGAATTGAAAAATGAAATGGCCCGATTACGGGAGGATAACGCGAGGTTAACCATGGAGCAGGAAAGGATTTTAAAGAGCCTATCAGACAAGCAGAATCAGCAACCACTGAATCTCAGTGCTACTTGACAAGGAATATCAAGGCATAAAGGGTGTACAAGACACTCGTCGCCAGGCAGATGTGATTTGGACAATTCATTGGAAATTTCACCATTAGAAACCCAAGAGTTGACTCGGTCCATGGGTGGCAGTTTCAAGGAGGATAAGAGAGATGCCCCCTGGGTCGATTCAAGATTTTGTTTGCCAATATCTACGTTTTCCAATTTGAGGAGCCTAGAGGCATCGCGAGGCATAATATCCCTAGGATGGTGAATAGGTGAATCCATGACCTCCAATATAACTTAATGAGAAGAAGACTTATCCTCAAGGGTGTCATGGGGAATAGACAAAGTGACGACCCATGTGGGAAAGGGATCATATTCATATTCCATATTGGGATGGAATTTTTTACCAACGTCAAGAGGTATTGATGAGACTTTTGAGGTGAAAATATCTTCCACTAAAGTCCGCATATGCTCACCATGTCAATCTACATCTATAAAATAGGACACCTCCCAAGGTTCAGGAGACCTATGGGGTCCACATGTGACATAAGAGACCATGTGGATAGGAGAAGTGGTAGAGGAAGAAGGAATTTCAAGTGGGGGTAAAGGAAAGACACCAACAAGGGATGAAATTTTGAATAAACCCACACCAACACTCTCATAACCCCTAGGGTTGTCTCCAACAAGTGGGACAAAATTCCCCATAGAGATAAGCTAGGTCGATGGCACACAATAGTCTAATTGATGGATCGTGTCTATGTTTCCTTCATGGGGAAAACAGAGAACATGAAATACCGAAGACAAGATGGCACACATAACATAAAACCAACTATGGACAAGGAGTAGGTTATAGTCCAAGCGAGCATTGACAACCTCAACATCAACATAGGCACTCTTGTCCCCTAGCTCGATGGAAAACTTAGGAAAAACTGCCTAAGGCACAAAATGGTGTTGATAAAAGTCCCAAAGAGTGGTAGTAGACTTAGCAAGTTCCAGATAACTGATATATTTCCAATATGATGTTGACATAACATAGGTAGAAGAGCCTTCATCCACTAGAGTGCAATGAATATTGTTGTGAAATATTTGTACACAAATCTAGAAAGAGATTTGACAGAAAATCCTATAGCGAGGACCATCAACACTAAAATTAATGAGAGAATACTCTAAGGGATCCACCCACCAATAGAAATCAACAAGGCTTTATTTAACTGAGGGAACCTTTACAAAACCTCCTAGTCATACATGGCATAAGGAGCTTGGGCTAAATCATCAACAATGTTGTAGTGTTGGGCAGCCCATGCAGACATATTATGTGTTGACTTGTGAATGACACCCTTAGGTGGGAAATAGACTGGCTCAACAAGATTATCTAGCGTGAGAATACTAGTGGAAGTAGTCAGGGTGGTCAATTCCTTAGAGGAAGAAATCGACTCAAGAGTATCATAAGACTTAGCTCACATGGTTACATTGACTTTCTCTTTGCATATTAGGATGGACGTGTGATTGGAAATATGGAAATGTGGCCCCTCTTTTCCCCCTTATGGAGGTTAAGGAGCCAGGGAAACCATTTTTTGTTGAGGATGTGCAAGGAATGGATGACTCAAGATAGCTGGCTATTAAGTAGCAGGTGGCAGTGCAAGAAGTATTGGGTATGGAGCCTGATTATATTTTTGATTCAGAGGGCTCATTTTAGCCATGTTGGATCCCTATTCCTAATGGGGCGTAAATTACACCCATACGATCACTATCATGGGGGTCCAAGGGGGGTGATGACAATTTTATGAGCCCCCCCAAAAGTGAAAAATAGATGAAAAACTGCCTTGTAAAATATTGTAATTTTGTAGTCAATCTAGGTCGTTCATTAGGCGAAAGATATGATCGTAGAAGTTATGTTAATTTAAGTTTTTTTCCTTAGAAGGATACCCTCGACTTATATGAGGGAATTGTATTGCAGATGTGGATTATTATTCGGTTCAAGAAAGGGAGAGGAGACAGTGTGAGAGCGAAGAGAAAATTATAGCGGCTTTGTTGTAGTTTGTATCTCTTCATTTTTCTGGATAATATAAAAGGAAGACTTGGTTATTTCTTTATGTACATAGCCCAAATTGGGTGAACCATGCATATCTGTTTCACTCTGGTTTTATTCTTTTATGTGTTTGTGATTCTGCAATATATTATGTGTTCCATTGCTTTGTTAATTTAATTTGTAACAAGATGGTGGACTCCATCCATTCGAGGGAATTCATGAGTCAAATGCTCACCTTGACAAATATTATAAGGGAACTTGATCTTGTGATGTCGTTTAGTTATGCCCCCTCCCTTATTAGATAGATTTTGTTGAGTCCCTTGAGCATGTCGATTCTTTTTCTTATTCTTTTTATTCTTTTTGTCAAAAAGTTATTGAGAATTCTTAGGTGTCATGGACTTCCCTGTAAGAATTTTGTTGGGTTGCTCAAAAGTTTTGCTTTTTCAAAGCCAAATTCACTTCTTGGAGTTTGTGATCTAAGAATCAATTTCCTTATTTGGGAAACAAGTTAGCTCACAGAGTCGGATAAGGAACTAATTACACCATTAGAGTGTGATCCCTGGGTAGGTTTGAGTGGGTATGTAGAAGGGCGAGGAGCATTAGAAATCATGTCATAAAGTGTGCCTGATTGTGAATAAATAAAATTTAATTGTTAGGAAGCTAAAATAGCATGTTACTCAATAACAACCCTGAACATAGACACATCCTTGGTGGTAGGAGGTAGGAATGATTGAATGAACCATTTTGGAAGAATATAATCAGGGAGCTTGAGGTGAAATAACCTCCTATGTCATTGCCACTCATGAATATGATCATAAATTACAGAGAACTTATCTTGTTTAAAGTTGGGCAAGAGATTCAGAATTGATGTCATGTCTCATAGGTAACTAAAAATGAGTCTAAAATGTCTAGGCCAAGAACAAAAAGTCATTGAAATATGTCATATCCATTTTAATATACCATTTAGCAACATCTCTAGTCAATGTCTGTTGGAATAGACACAATTTGATCGAATCACCCACCAAAGAGTTTGATGAGCACCAAAGATGGTATGTGGTGATGTGTGTGGATGGATTTTCTCTAGGCTTTCCTTCAAACTTAGGGATGTCAAATGGAAAATTTTCAGGCATGGGTGGCCACCAAGGATCATGATGGATGGATTCATTTGTTAGCTTAGCTAAATCTATAATATCAAGAGAATATAGAAAAGGATTATGTAACTGATTTAATGGTTCATATGAGGAAGAACCCCTTAACCAACCGTGCAGTCCCCCAAAACCCTAGTTCTGGATAATAGTTTCATGACTCATGTAAGGATTTCCCCCCCTAGGGCAAGTGCCCCCAAAGATCGAAGGACCCTCAAGAGAATAACCACTAGTAGGTTTTTACCCGATAAGAAAATAAGGACTTGTTGGGAATCACGATTGTTGTTAGACCAAAACCTGCAGGTGTTAGTTAACGATCACATCACCAGATATAAGGATCCACAAGAGGTGGTTATTCCATGTCGCAAAACACATGGGGAGCATTGATTTATATAATGTCGAACAATCCCCCCCAACGTGATTCAAATGTGTATCAAACTCGTGACCTAGGCTCTGATACCATTTGTTGGGAATAAGGTTTTCCATTAGACCAAAACCCACAGGTGTTAGTCAATGATCGCATCGCCAGAGATAAGGATCCATGAGAGGCAATTAGTTCAGGTCGTAAAACACATGGGAAGCGTTGGTTTATCTAATGTCCAACAGGACCTCCTTGCATAGAAGCGCCCTCATAAGGTGGATAATTCACAAGGATCATGGTGCTAACGAAATGGTTCCCCCAGGTAAACTAGCCCCTCTAGGAAAAGTACTAGAGGACAATGCCAATCCAAATAATGAACTATACTAGGCTTAAGAAACACTAGAAGAAAGGTTGCCCCCATGCTGGGTAGTAGCAACAGATGATCCACCCCACATATTTTTGTATGTTATTATACCTGTTGTACCTTAAGAAACCAATTTCCTGGCTGTGTAGAAATTGTGCTTAAGACATTAATGTTTATAATTATTGTCACTTGTTTGTCACTTAATTGTATGTTGTATTCTCAAATGAAGGACCTGAAAGACTTGGTTTTAAACCCTCAATGCTTAGGTGACATGAAAATCTCAAAATTCCATTTGATTGTTGAATATAAATGATGAATGAAGAAAGCTTGAAGAAGTCATAGACAATATGTTGTTTTACATAGAATCTACTATCTATGACACTTGGAGAAGTTAAGGATAATATGTTGTCTTACATAGAAACTACTATCTGTAACTTAGAAGAATTGCAGAGGTGGCAACTTCAAGTATATGAGTGCTCTTTTAAGGGATTTTAACTTCATTTACATAAGAAAATAAAGACCTGCAGCTTCATTACCATACTTAAAGGAGGAAAACATTTGATGACACATAACAAAGAAGTCACAAAATCATACCCAACAATGTGTGGAAAACTCCTGATTCTTTCATTAATCAACAGTTGTATCAGGAATACAGTGGCCTAGTCTCTAGGTTCTCCAAAGTTCGAACCACCTTTTTTTTCTATAATCTTCACTCTTTATACATCATAGGATAATTAATAACCAACCAAAACTGTCAAACCACCTAACTATCCTCTAACTGCTTTGAAGTAAAGATCATTACAAAATATTACATTTGAGGGTAAAAACACCTCATTCATTTTAAGAAAACAAGATAATAAGAAGTAATAGAAATCAGAGAATGATGGGAGATTGTTGCTCACTGTTAGAATCTATAGCTTGAGCCTGTGGTTATGCTGATGTATCTTTGTGTTGCTCTACCATCCATTAATGGAGTATGAATGATTGAGGAAGAACTTACTTGCTTAGTCATGGCGTCTGGTGGGTGACATGGGCAATTAACAGATGAAAGCGGTGGAAGATGAAGAATGAGCGACGTGGGGTGGAAAGCTTTGGGAGCTCACCACGGGGGTAAAGAATGTACAGAAGCTTCAATGAGGTTGAACCCCCGCAATAATTTCAGGCCACACATTTTGGTCAACCATGCTAATGTCACAGTCAACTACAGGGGTTGAGATTTAATTAATCTTCGTGCTCATTGCTTCCGCGCAGCACACCTCAACGTACTTATCAAGCTATCGCTTGATCGCACCTCTTGAACCTGCATGACCTTTAGACAATGGTAATTACCACAGAACTCAAAAGAATTAACACTTTGGTTCATATACCTATCACGTCCGCCTTTTCAACACTCCTTTGACTCCCATACGGACCTGATAGGAAATAAAAACTGGCAGTTAATGATTTATCGGGTCCGATTCTAAAGATAGAACCCGATTACTTTCTGACCCGATGAGATTGGCCTAGACTTCAGCAAATTAAATTGTATTTGATACACCATCGCGTTCGATTTCTGAAATAAACTTCGTTCTAGTTACCCACGCGATTGTCGTCAGATCTATGGCTTGTTGATTGGACGACCCAGATCTTCTCGCGGGTTTATCACTTTCAAAATCCATTAATAATATAAAATCAACCATTTCTTTCAAATCTTCGCATTTCTTTTTATTTCAATTATAACATAATATTTGGTTTTTCTTTCATTTTGTGATAAAACTGAAAATAAAACTTAAATAACAATGGATGCTACAACATCTGGCTCCACTTGGGGATAGTTCTTTTGCCACATAAGCACTAAGAACCACAAATCAGTGCCTTCACCTCGGGCATGGAGTCATATATTGCTTAACCAATTCAAATTCTATGGCATTTTTACACTGAATTCACTCCGATATCAACAATGATAGGATTCTTATGCTTCAGAACTGGAAGAATGCTTGAGGTACTACCCATTGATAGGCAATTGTAGAGTTTCACCATCAAGATTCTCTGCAGTAATTTTGTTAAAGATTCTCATCAAAGTTTTGTTAGTGGATTCAGCCAATCCATTTCCCTGTGGATGATAAGCAGTTAAATAAGATAAAATGGCATTATACTTCTGACAAAAGGCAACAAACTTACTTGAACTGAACACTTGAGCATTGTCTGTTATGACTTTGACAGGGAATCCAAGTCTGTTGAACATGCTTTCCACATATGTCTTGAGATCCTCATAGGACCAAGCCAAATCATCAATGTATTTCCTGAAAAGCTTTATATATCTCTCCTTATAATTAAGTGAAACTTCCTTGAACAATTTGACCAACTTGGGCTCCTTCTGGGTTCCAATATTGTGATCTTGAATTTGTTCATCCTGTGAAAGGAAACCATCACCTGTTCCTTCTTTAGAATAGGCTCCATCAAAGAAGCACTTCCACACCCCTTCTGTTTGCAGCTCTGTATTTACATAGGCTGAAGTAAGCTGCCTCTAGTTATCTTCAGCCAATTCTACATTGTCATGCAGCATGAAGCAAGAAAAGTCATCTTTTTCCTGGCTATATACAAGTGAATTACTTGCTTCATTATTTGTGATTGTTCTAATAAATCTTGTTTCTCTATACAACCTCCTTTCTTCCCCACCAAAAATTGGTATGACAGCATAAGAAAAATCTAGTTTCAAAACACCACCCAATTTAGCCCCCCATGACCTAGATAGTAACATTCCAAACCTAGCAGGGATATCTACTACCACTACATCCATTACCAAACTTTTGGCTGGAATCTGGGCTAGTGACACCACCATATCTTTAATGCCCCCCAGACACTTGACTTTATGTGAATCAAAAGAATACAAGTCTCTGTAAGGTTTAGTAACTTGTAGGTTTAGTTGTTTCATCACTGATAATGGCATAAGGTTATGTGAGGCTCCTGAGTTAATGATCGCATCGCCGGAGATAAGGATCCATGAGAGGCAATTAGTTCATGTCGCAAAAAACATGTGAAGTGTTGGTTTATCTAATGTCCAACAGGACCTCCTTGCATAGAAACACCCTCATAAGGTGTATAATTCACAAGGATCATGGTGCTAACGAAATGGTTTCCCCCAGGTAAACTAGCCCCTCCAGGAAAAGTACTAGAGGACAACGTCCCTCCAAATAATGAACTATACTAGGCTTAAGAAACACTAGAAGAAAGGTTTCCCCCACGCTGGGTAGTAGCAACAAATGATCCAACCCACATATTTCTCTAGGTTATTATACCTGTTGTACCTTAAGAAACCAATTTCTTGGTTGTGTAGAAATTGTGCTTAAGACATTAATGTTTATAATTATTGTCACTTGTTTGTCACTTAATTGTATGTTGTATTCTCAAATGAAGGACCTGAAAGACTTGGTTTTAAACCCTCAATACTTAGGTGACATGAAAATCTTAGAATTCCATTTGATTGTTGAATACAAATGATGAATGAAGAAATCTTGAAGAAGTCATAGACAATATGTTGTTTTACACGGAATCTACTATCTGTGACGCTTGGAGAAGTTAAGGATAATATGTTGTCTTACACAGAAACTACTATCTGTAACTTACAAGAATTGCAGAGGTGGGAACTTCAAGTATAGGGACGCTCTTTTAAGGGATTTTAACTTCATTTACATAATAAAATAAAGACCTGCGACTTCATTACCATACTTAAAGGAGGAAAACATTTGATGACACATAACAGAGAAGTCACAAAATCATACCCAACAATTTGTGGAAAACTCTTGATTCTTTCATTAATCAACAGTTGTATCAGGAATACAGTGGCCTAGTCTCCTGGTTCTTCAAAGTTCGAACCCCATTTTTTTCTATAATATTCACTCTTTGTACATCATAGGATAATTAATAACCACCCAAAACTGTCAAACTACCTAACTATCCTCTAACTACTTTGAAGTAAAGATCATTACAAAATATTACATTTGAGGGTAAAAACACCTCATTCATTTTAAGAAAACAAGACAATAAGAAGTAATAGAAATCAGAGATTGATGCTCACTGTTAGAATCTATAGCTTGAGCTTGTGGTTATGCTGATGTATATTTTTGTTTCTCTACCATCCATTAATGGGGTATGAATGATTGAGGAAGAACTTACTTGCTTAGTCATGGTGTCTGGTGGGTGATGTGGGCAATTAACAGATGAAAGCGAGGGAAGATGAGGAATGAGCGACGTGGGGCAGAAAGTTTTGGGAGCTCACTGCGGGGGTAAAGAATGTATGGGAGCTTCAACGAGGTTGAACCCCCACAGTAATTTCATGCCACACATTTCGGTCAACCATGCTAACATCACGGTCAACTGCGGGGGTTGAGCTTTAATTAATCTTCATGCTCATTTCTTCCCTACAGCACACCTCAATGTACTTATCAAGCTATCGCTTGATCACACCTCTTGAACCTGCATAACCTTTAGACAATAGGAATTGTTGTGAAGGTAAATCCCCTCTGCGGACAGAGGCGATCCCTACTAGCCCAAATGGGGTCTAGCAACAATCAAACAACGCTAACACACAGGTTCCTAATTGCAAATCAAAGACCGATGATGAGGGCCTACCTGGATTCCAACGCTAGTACTTGTAGAAGAGTCGTCGCTCTCATTCCTTTGCTCTGGCCAGTCACAATCCCCACGATCCTCGTGAACGGACACCTGCACATGCAAAGAACGACACAAATACAAGCATAAAATCCAATAGATGCAACTATATATCAGTCAGAAAGGATATAACTCAATCATCATTACAAAGACAATAAGAGTGGAACCATAATGATAGTCGTCTATTATTGATAAACAACAAAGAAGAATACAACCATAGTTCTGACATCAAATCCTCCTTTGGCAGGGTGATCAGCAGCACATGCCTTGCAAAGCTTGTTGGGAATGGGGAACAAGCCTCTCTCTCCTTGGTCACTTGGATACGAATCTACCCACTTAAGATTTAGCCTCATGGGAATGAATAAGGCTCCTTGTAGCATGAACTTGGCAATTCTCAGACTTTGAGACTCAGAATTTGGAACTTGGAGACTAACTTGTCAAAGGCAAAAGGACAAGCTTTTATAGATAGAGGGGAAGGAGTTAGGGTCATCCAAAAGATTCATGGGATTGGCTTTATCACTAAGAAGCTTCCATGAGAGGTGGAGAACTACTTCCCTTCTATGGAGATTCGAAGCCCAACTGAACTAACTCAAGATGGAATTAGTTCATGAATAGGTTAGGAAGAACCTTCGTAAGTGTTTTTGTTAAAAACTTTACCCAACTGGGCTAGCGCGAGTGCGACTCTGAGACAGAGCGCCAGCTGGTGCGCCCTCTTTGGAGGATTTCCCCCATTGGTGCGAATGATACACAGTGGAACCGTGCCAATGGAAAAAGGGCTATTTTTATGGGTATTTTGCAGAAGGTGTCTTCAGGGCATATGAAGTACATACTCAAGGGGGTACAATGCAAGTGTTTTCAGGTTATGTCACTTCTCACAGGTCCCGGAATAAGTCCTCCAATGTGCGGGAGAAGGGGTAACAGGGACGGTGACAAATTACTGTGTAACAGGAATTACCATGGAACTCAAAAGAATTAACACTCTGGTTCATAAACCTACCGAGTCTGATTTCCGAAATAAACTTCGTTCTAGTTACCCACATGATTGTCGTCGGATCTGTGGCCTGTTGATCAGATGGCCTAGATCTTCTCATGGGTTTATCACTTTCAAAAGCCATTAATAATATAAAATCAACCATTTCTTTCAAATCTTCACATTTCTTTTTATTTCTGTTATAACATAATATTTGGTTTTTCTTTCATTTTGTGATAAAACTAAAAATAAAACTTAAATAACAATGGATGATACAAAAATACCCATGTTAGGAACAAGGATAGTAGGCTGAGTAAAACTATAAGTGAAGATTCCCGATCCTATATGCTAGATAGGGTTTGATCTCATGGACGGAATAGATGAAGGAATGGGCATAGAAAGATTGGTAAATTAATGGGAGTCATAGAAGAGATAAGTGGTATTCCAAAGAGGACGTGAGAGGTGTCGAAGGAGATGTAGGTCCTACCACACTCAGTGGTGGTAATGAGTTCATAGAAACATAAATTTTCAATGCATAGGGTAAAGGAGAATTGATCTCCTCCATAAGTAGTAAAGAAAAAGGACTATAAGTGTAGGCAGGTGTTGAAGCATCTAGATTCAGTTGCAGTAACTCTGGTCCTAATGGGCCATTCAAAGGTAGATTAACAGGAGAGGATGTGTGTCTTGATAGATATCAAGTCACTACTAGGAGGACCAGGGGTATATTCCATAACTAGAGGTTGGTCTAGGTCTTGAGTACTGACAGGCACTCTATGAGTAGGAGTCACCAATTCACCTCTCTCAAGAGGTAGACCCAAAATTCGGTAAGATAAACGAAGATTGGTTTTAGCCAGGGTGAATAAATATTTTTTAACCAAATTAAGTTAGTACAGATGCCCCTAAGGTCAAAATACTGATGCAGACCAAAGAACACACACACTCGAAAAGCCATAAAACATAGTCACATGCAAATAAATCCTAGTACCATCTTTTAGATTGTCTTCCAAAATAATTCTTACTTGTGGGGTTTGATATATACAAGCAGAGATGTCTAGCGGAAGGTAATATAAAGGGACATTTTTTGCCCACAACAACTACCTATAGGGTATTTTTCCTAGGAATGACCAATAAATCACCTTCGTCCAATGGGATGCATGAATCTTGGGCTTTTGGGTAGTCAGTCATTGGCATGGGATTCCTTGCCACGAGTTAGGTAGCCTCGATGAGAACTACTTTCACTGTGACCTAAGCATAACCCCCTCTTAAACATGTTTTTGATGTGCTCCGGTTTTAACATTGGGATTATGGAGGAAGTTTCACTCCCTACCGCAGGCTACTCAATTTGTTTTATGGTTTTGGAGTATTTTATTCACACAACTACCTCCAAAAACTTTCCTAAGCTAATGTTGGTGTACTACCATAAAAAGAAAAGACTAACCTAGTAAATTTTATTAGAGCGTTTATTTTAGTGGCTATCATTTACTCAGTTGGGTAGCGGCATGAAACAAAAATGGTGTGACTGACTCTTGCTAGTAACAACCTAATGAAATTATATGAAAAAAATTCTTTTCAATTTGATGAAAGATAACTATAGTAGGTTAAGATTATTTCACTTTTAAAAAACAAAACAATGGCTAACAAATTCACCTCTCACTCATCCTAAAATGAAATCCCCAAATTTATAAAAAATACAGACACAAAAGGTAATTCAAAGAAAAAAATCCGAAAAGATGTCGAAAATTCCCCAATCTAGAATGCAAAGCACTCAAAAAGTGTCAAAGATTTGAATCAATGCCAAAGAAAAACTCTCAATGAATCAACAAGAAATCCAAAAACTGGAAAAAGGAATGCAATGCAAAAAATATAGGGTTGTAGCACAATTTCTCAATGAGAGGCAATGTTCTACATGGTCAAAACCAAACCCTAACTCAAGGAAAAAACTAGCAATGGACAAGAGTAAACAAATAATTTCAAATATGATAGTAAGAGTAGATCAAAATCACTCAAACAAACCTTTCTAGTGATGATTTGTACAACCACAACGAATTGAAGACAAAAAAACCACCAAAAGCAAGCAAAACAAACACTTGAATATAATGAAATACTCAACAAAGAGCA
Source organism: Pinus tabuliformis (assembly GCA_031772625.1). NCBI lineage: Eukaryota > Viridiplantae > Streptophyta > Pinopsida > Pinales > Pinaceae > Pinus > Pinus tabuliformis. The sequence continues at coordinate 112,318,757 of CM062805.1, forward strand.
AGCAACCAAAACAAATCTAAATGCACCAATCAAATCGAGATCTAAAACCAGATTTTAAATCTAGGAAAAGTAGCAAAAATAGACCTAAAAAGAGAGATCCAAGTTTTGAAGTCAAAAATCCCAAAAATAAAGCACAAGAGTTCTTCAAAGAAACCCTAAAGTTTGGCTAATGAATGGATCAAAATCACAATGGAAGATAAAATTCATATATGATACAATTATCATTTGCTAATGATATTTCTAAACAGATCTAGAAGATTCAGAGTTAACTCAAGCACTCAAGGTTTGAATTCAAGCAAGAAACATCCAATGAAAACACCAAAAATAGAAATAGATCATGTCCACTTCAAGACAAAGATTCTAATGCAGATCTGAAATAGATATGAAACAAAGGTTCTAAATCAAATCTGATGTATATCTGAAGTATAACAACCAACAAAAATACATATCTAAAAAATAAGAAAATCTTGAGGATAGATGCCCCAAAACCAAGGAAAAGAAGTTTCAAGGAAACCCTAAAAATGGTAAACCAATAGTTTCATTGCAATAAAAGAGCAATAAATTATATCTAAGGTATATATGCGCTATAAAATATAATAAAAATGCAAATCCAAAAAGCAACAACAAGATATGAAGCTAAAAACCAGGAAAAAAAAATCTAGTAAAATAATTTTAAAGAAAAACCCTAAGATTGGAAAATGAATGAGAAAATAAGTTTTTTTTCAATTAGCCATAACTTTCTCGTTTCGACTCCAGTTTAAGTGATTTTTTTTAAAATTTGGGTGAAATTATGAGAGTAATTGATATGTACAACTAATTCAATCGGATTCTATACATAAAAGTACAAAATTCAATTTTAATAACACGATTTGTTGTTCTCTCGTATAAAAAACCAAAACAAATATTTAGATTTAAAATATCTTCTAATATGAAATAAATAATATTAATGGAGATCCAAATGAATCCATAAAACCATAGATAGCTCAATGGAAGACCATAAAAACAAGATCCAAAGCAAAAGAGGAGAGATCTAAAGACAAATAGGGAAAACTCCCCAGCAGAGTCGCTAGTTCTGTTGTAGCAATTTATGCATAACCACTAAGATTTATTGCTTCGTAGTTTGGCATTAACATGAATACTGGATCAAGGAGTGTATGCAATGTGACAAGAAGCAAACAAACAAATATATCTCCAAACCATGTAAACAAATCAATCATCCATGCATAGAGTTCCCTATCTAGGGTTTGAGTTTGGTACCCGAGATCCACATAGGTTGATGGTGAGTGTTGGGTCCAATGTAGACAATTCCTTATTTAGCCAAGAGATATTATCATCTAAAATAGATATGAATCTTGGACACAATCACCACCAAACAAAGCACAAAAATGGCCTTCCATGGAGGACCGTCAACTCAAACAAATTAACAAGAACAATTTATCATAAAAACATATTTAATGGAAGGAAATATTCACTTCTATTAATCACAAAATAGATACAATATGTATACCATCAACAAATAAGGTCCTTTTCTCGAGCTTGTAGCTTGGCTTCCTTTTCCCAATACAATAGAGCTCCTACACTATCATATGGATACTCACTCTAACTCCCTTTCCCCTTGGTGAGATTGTATAGGTTCATTCTATCCTTCGGGAGAATGTATCTAGACACCTAGGGGCTTGAGAAATTAGGAAACTTCTAAAATAATGGACCCCTAGCCAACTCATACACAAGTGAGTTAAGTTGATATGCTTGGGAATTTTTTCAGTTATCTCAATTATGAAATCATTATTATCTCATACATATAAAATGGTGACAAAATAATTATGAGAAATGACTCAATCATGTAAGTCCACCCTTTTAACATGGAATAAATATCACATAATTAAAAGCAAAGGTGAAAGGGGATGGATTCTAGCCAGTAAATGAGGTAAGTTGAACTTGGATTTCTCTCACTATAATGGAGTGGAAAATAGGGCTATACCATAAACAATTAATGAAAAATCTTTACCTCTTGGGTACCAAAGTACATGGTCCATCGTGGCTTTGAGATATCTGAGAATCCTTTTTGCCGCTAGAAGATGGTTCTATCTAGGGGATGCCTGAAATATTCCAACGATATCATCTTCCTACATTACGTCTGTTCTTAAGGTTGTCATGTACATGAGGTTGCCAATAATAGACCTATATAAAGTCTAGTCCACTTCTAGTGATTCATCAATCTTGTAAAGCTTGCAATCTATCACCATTGGTGTGCTCACTAAAGAACACCCCTCCATGCCATACTTCTTCAATACTTCCTTGAGATATTTTCTTTGTGAGATAAAAATTTCTTTGGAAGTTTGTGCAATCTGCAATCTGAGGAAATATCAGAGTTCTCCTAGCATAGACATCTCAAGCTTGGCCTTAACATGAGCTGCAAATTCGCAAGTTAGTTGATTTGAATCATCGGAAAACATAATATCATCAACATAGAAAACCACCACTATTAATTTTCCATCAATAACTTTAACATACAAATTATGGTTAGTTATGCCTCTTTTGAAACGACACTTGAGCAAGTAATCGTCCATCTTGGAAAACCAAACCCTTGGGGCTTGCTTGAGACCATACAAGGCCTTATTAAGCTTCCAAACATAATCTAACTTATTTTATAGTTGAAAACCATTTGGCTTCTCTATGTAAACTTTTTCTTGCAATTCTCCATTTAGAAAGTTAGATTTAACATTCATCTGTATATCTTGAACTTCTTAAGATAAGAAAATTCCAAAAATATAATAATGTCCTCTAATTGAGCAACAAGAGAAAAAATTTCATCAAATTCCAGACCTTTGATTTGTGCATAGCCTTTGCACACCAATATTTCCTTATTTCTTACCATTTCTCCATGCTCATTCAGTTTGTTCTTAAAGACCCACTTCGTGCCAATGACATTCTTATTTGTTGGTCTAGGAACAAAATCCCAACTCTGATTTGTCTCTATCTGGTCCATTTATTCATGCATAGCTTTTAACCAATTATCATCATGGATTGCCTACGCAACATCCTTTGGTTCCTCCATAGATAATAGAGCTACATGCGCTTGAGTATGGGGATTAAGAAAAATCTTTCTAGTTTGGACACCTATGTTTAAATCACCAATAATTTGATCAGTTGGATAGTTTTTTTTCACATACCTTGAAGGATATTGGGCTTGAGGACTAGGGGGCTCTTCATTGTCTTCATCTAAAGGTGACTCATCATTGTTGAATAGATTAGTGGAGTTGGCATTTAATGGTTTGTTGACTTCAAATTCAACATATTCATCCACTTTGACATCAATACAATCAAAATTCTTCTTCTTATTCTTATTGTGGCATTGATAGCCTTTGTTATTATGAGAATATCCAAGAAAAATGCTTTCATCATCCCTTGCATCAAACTTTCCAAGCTTTTCAATGTTCCTCTTGATGCAACACTTACTTCTAAAAACTCTGAAATGCTTGACTATAGCAGATCTGCCATACCAAAGCTCATAAAGAGTCTTTGTTTGGTATGAAGTGATATTTCTTGAGAATCATCACTGTTGTTTGAATAACTTTAACCCAAAATCATTGTTGAACATTTATTTCTCTCATCATGGCTCTAGATAACTATTGAACTAATATATTGGCTCTTTCTACTACACCATTCTACTATGGAGTCTATGTTATAGTGAACTACCTTTTGATGCCATGCTGCTTGCAAAATTCATCAAATTATTTTGAAGTAAATTCACCTCCATTATGATACCTTATTCTCTTGATTTTATGATCAGTCTCCTTCTTAGCCATGGCTTTAAAGTCTTTAATCTTCTCAAAATATTATGATTTTTCTTTGAGAATTGCAACCCACATCATTCTACATCAACAATAAGCATGAAATACAATTTATCTGTGGGTGAATGTGTTCTTGATGTTCCACACAAGTCCATATGTACTAACTACAATGCTTAGTTGATGACATCTCCTTAGACTTGAATAGTACTTAAACTTCCTTACCCAAATGACAAGAGTTGCAAGTAGTATTCATAGGATTTGATAGCTTCGGCCGATCTTTTATAGAATTCTTCATGCCCAAGCTAACTATCTGATAAAAATTCAGATGTCCAAGTATTTTCTGCCACAACTAGTTGTCATCAATCTTTGACAAGAAACACCTCTTTGTCTTTTCTTTCAGAACATATACAATGTTATCTATTCTCACAACTTCAACTACAAGTTCACCAATGCCTATAGACTTGATATAAAAAAAATTAGCCTCGAAAATCACATCTTATCCTTGGTCACACATCTAAGACATAGTGTTTATATTATGCTTCAACTAATCAACAAATAACACATTCGCGACTTTACCTCTTCCATTTGACAGACTAGCAACTCCTTTACCAATAATTTTACTAGGTGCACTATTACCAAATGTCATATTACCTTTCTCAACTGGTTTCCATGTAAAAAACTTACTTCTATCTCTTAACATGTGCCTAGAATAACCATTTTCCACATACCAATTACTGCCTTCATTTTGTGCATATAAAACAGTGTTTCACTACTTTTAATTCTCATTTTCTTTCCATAATTTAGGCCCTTGGCCCGTTTTCTCAATATCTAGAGAATGCCTTTTATTCTTGATTTTGCACTCAACTACTCTATGCTCAAAATTTTGACTGTTATAGCATTGAATTAAATTCTTCAAAGAATCAAAAAATTGTTCTACCTAGATCTCCTCATCCTCTATCTCATTGACTGATTATGTTGATAGTTTCTTCTTCTTTATCTAAGTTGTTTGTATGATAGATTCACTCTACCATTCGTTGCCTTGTGTCCATAGTTGGTACATGTAAATAAATACCCAAGAAATATTTCTACATACCTACGATAAAATTGACTTCTGAAGCTTTGTTGGGCTGCCCTCTGTGAATTTCACTTTTTCCTCTCAAATACTTCTCTTGTACTGAGCAAAATTTCTCTTCATATTGCATTGTTGTTGATTTGTCTCTTGCTAACGATATGGTTGTTTTCTACTTGTATTTTTACTATTTCATTGACCCTTCTTTTGCAACTACGTTGTCACCATTTTTGGTTTCTTTCACAAAGGTAAATAACTTCTTTCCCTTTGACTTTTTTGTTGAGCTATATTCGGCCTCAAATGCAAGACCAATTCAATTAGTGGAGACTCTTTGTGCTCCCAAAAGCTCATTTAAATTTTTTTTTCCCTTTCCAAACTTATGATTGAAGCTCAACTGCGTTTTTTCCTTTTCCAAATCTTTTCTCAGCAAAAAAACTTCTCTTTCTAGTTTCTCACATGCTTGACTATTTTCACTGGCCTGCTAATTTAAGGCTTCTTGAATTCTCTTACCCACTTTGATTCGCAAGAGTAATGGTTCAATAGCTTCAGTTTTTTCTTTGATAAGTAACTCTTTATGGGTTTTATTTTTCTTTCCTAGTCTTTCATTTGTTTCTAAGTCTACCTTGGCCTCTTCACCATCAAAATTAATGGCTTCAACTTCTGGATTTTCTATAGCCATAAGCATGAACTCTTTTTTGCTTTCATCATCATTGTCCTAATCAGAGGATTGGCTAGCCTTCACTTTCATATGAGCTAACATCTTGGGTGTAGAAGCTATTTTTTTTGCCTTAGTCACTTAGCTAGGGGTTCTGGAGGAGGACACGTGTCACCCTCCTATTCCTCCCACACCCCGATCAAAATTTCAATGCTAAGTTTGGGGGCATGCAGAGAAAGCCACAATGTCCACCATGTCAGCCTTCCATGCTAACCTAGCCCATCATATCATCCCTCATCCATGCTATGCCATGTGCCACATCATTCTCTGAAGTTACCTTTCATGCCCAATCACCGCTTGCCACATGGTGCCACCCTAGTGACACGTGACAAAGTCCACTCGTCATGCTGACATCATTAAAATGTAAGCCCTAAATTTTTTCCAAATAATGGCCCAACACATATCATTAGAGTTTTTTTATAAAAGGCCATAGGGACCATTTTTGTTGCCATTATATCTACCTAGCCTCCAAGTCACTATCACGCACTAGTGAACTTGATGAACTTAATTCCACTATATTCTAACCGCTCCAACCTAAATTTGCAACTTAGAACCTGAAATTTTCCCCACCTTCACGATTCTGACTTGATAAACCCTCATGATAGCAAGAATCTAGGATAATTTGAGTAAATCCAAGCTTGTAGAGAAACCCCAACCCGCCTATGTGAAGAACCTCTCTTTCATTCATAATATAATGATTTCTACATCAATTAACCTCTTCATTATGCATGAGTAACTTCTGTACATCCTCACAAGTCTATAATTCACTAATTCTAGTGAAAAATCCCATAAGATGCCCTGATTTGATATTCATGAGTTCTAAGCAAGTCAAAATTCACCAAATTTGAATTAAACTCCCTCCATAACATTGGCCAATCCTCTTTAGCCACGTGGTAGTCCCATATTGGCTAGTTAAAGAATCATTCACAAACCTCATTTCTTATCATTTTCCTCACTCCATCGTATTCAACTAATCTCCCCCCAGCAAAATCCTTCATCCCCAATGGCTACACCACTAGTGCCAAGTTCTTTTGTTGTTCCAATGGCTGAAAAATATAAAGATCATAATTTGTATGATTAGTATGTTGATGCATGAGATCTTATCATAACCACCTATGACATGAAAAGGCTATACAACTAGTATATAATACCTTTTATATAATAGGGGACCACAATACCATGTTTGAATCGAACTTGGTCCTAGAAATGGTACCGCAAGTTTACCATTTCCTAAAAATGGTATTATGGTGTGTCGGCCAATATCTGCCAAATCAGAGAACCATTATTTCTACTCAAGGAGATAAGCTAGTCATCAAGGTCACACCATAAGCCATTGTAGATACACTATTGTTCCTAGGTAGAGTAGGTATGCAAAAGCTGGACAAAGAAACATTATAAGATCAGTGGAAAGGCCTCTCCCCACAGGTAAAGAAGTATATAATTAATGGAAATATAAAAGAAGGATAGTCGCCCCTTTCGAGCCTCCTCCCTACCCTATCATGGTATTTGATTATATGCCCAAAATATTGTTTTCCATGATTTCTCAAGTCCTTGGTCTCAATATCGATGTCCATATAACTAAGTTGGTACTAGGTCTCTTAGTCACTTTATGTCACTTAATTACCAAGTCCTACACAAAATATGATATTCCCCAATTCTTATTTGATGATATACATGCCTAGTTGATAGAATTTGAGGAAGGGAGGTATTTATAATATCAAGTTTATCTAGTCCATCTATTTATTCACCAAAAATATTTCTACTTTGAGAGCTTAAAGCCCAAAGTGGTTAATGAACAAAATGCCATATTTCCTATTTTTGAGTGGTTTAATAGTGAGAAAACTAGAAAATAACCAAGGAATTTTCAAATATTTGTCGTCATTCAGCCTATTGTGCACAATTACATGCATGGTGAGCCTCTACCTAGATCCCCTATGTTCCTTAGGGAAGAATTACAATTTAGTATTGATACCGGAGTGGGTGATTGGTACCTATTTCAAGAGTACATAGTCATTAGAGTATATGGATTTGAAGAAACACCATACCAGGTGTCGACATTTCTAACTCCCCGCATCTTTGCATTGGAGTATATAAGGTAAAGGCTTAATAATGAAAACCTACATTTCACTTCCATAAAATCGGTTGTGACATTCAACCTCCCTCATGAGGAAGGGCCATTTGTGGTCAATGCAAGGAGCATCTCAAATCTGGTAGAGAAAATATTGAAATGTTTTAATTTATCGCAAGTAAGTGCATGGAAATATGATCCACACAATATCATTTATGAATGAAGGAAGGAAAAGGAAAGCGAGGGACATAAGCATGACCATAATCCCATAATGGAGGAATGTGAAAATAAATATACATGGGAGGGGGTTAATTCCATATTACATCCTGTAGAATTAAGCACATCCCACATCTTGGGGCAAAAAAGAGCCACTTTGGAACCCATGGATAAAGACCAAGGAGAGGAGCCTAGTTCCAAGAGGGCCAAGGGAAAAGGAGTGGAGGGAGATGATGAATATGAGGAAGATGATGGAGATACAAAATCTCAAGCTCTAGTACTATATAATAACTAGCTAGAAATCCAATCAAAGCCACCTTTTACTATTAAACATGGGACATCCACTATGTCAGAATATGTGGTAGCAGAGTTAGGTGATGTCTCCAAGCCTAGAAGGATGTCAGATGTATAAAAGTTTCAAGCACTGAATAAACAATCATCCAAAAAAGGAAAAGGGATATAAGAATAGATGAAAATCAGTCACTCCTCGTAATGCAAGTTAAAAGTGTGTTAGATCGTGAGAGGGGGATTTTCAAATTTGTAGTCCTGCAATCTAAAGTAGATACAGTTAGGTCCATGGAAGACTATGAGGTCCACCAAATGTCCCTACCATTTGATGACATTCCATCTACAAATATCATGGAACTGGACATGTAGATAACACATATGATGCATAGTACCAATGCCATAGAAGGAAAGTTGCAAGAGATGTACAATAAAGCAAGTGGCCAGTTGAAGTACGAGAAAATTCTACATAGTTATAGAAGGATTAAGATAAATAATTTGGAGGATAAGATCACTCATCTGGCTACATAACCTTGTGACTTCAATAAATATAAAAATATGTTGAATGATAAGGAAAGAGTGATAGCTTCCATGAAGAATTATATTAAGATCTCGGATGCACACCCTATGAAAATGGATGAGTTGGAAGAGGCAGAAAAAGAGAATTAGGAGCTAAAGGAAAAGCTCTATTATATGATAACCAAGAATAAAGAATACACAGATCAAGTTGTGCTATAAGATGCATAATTTCAAGGGATGAAAGAAAATTTAGGTGAGAGATATCAGTGCCACCAAACTCCTGATGCCTTAGCACAACAGGTTGAATCAATGATGGTGTCAAAGGATGCCAAGAAATTGCAAATTCTACTCTTTATTCGAGAGCAAGCCTTTGAAGAAGAAGGAAGAGGAATTTGAAAACACAAAAATAAAACTATTCCAAGCACAAGAATATTGTCAATGAATCAAAGAAGATCTTGAGGATTTGAGAAGAAAACACCCAAGAAAGTCCTCATTCAAAGTTGCAAAGGGAATAATACGGGATAGAATAATAAAGATGGTGGACAAGCACAATGATCACATGGATTTTCTTCAATAAAATATATATATCGTCAAAATAGATAATAGAGAGATGAATGAAATAAAGAACACTATTAGTGACTCCCCCACCAAAGTTAAAGCAATAATATATTTCGTAAATCACATGTCTACGGAATATGACACCAAATTACATATTGATATATCCAGGATGGTAGCAAGAGAAAATCATATGCAAAAAAGAAGTAAAAATTGGTCACAATGGTGGAAATGAAGGTAGGGGAAATTGCAAAGGAAATACAGGGCTTCAAAGACAAATACAAGTTTTTATGCAAGAGGAAATTCCCATAATTCTTTGATGGAAATGGAGACTTGAATTCCAAGGAGTATCTCATGAAAATCCTACTTGAAATCAAGAATGTTAAGAGAGGATTTGGAGAAGAAGAGTACGTTCTACAAGAGTGAGACATTATTAATATTTATGAAAATCATTTTGAAATTATGTTCATTTTGAAGAACATGCTCAAGGAACAAGGCCAATTGGACTATGATGCAATGACTAACCTAGATGGATCCATCTTGGAGGATCAAGCATGTCACGTCTTGTTCGGAAAAAGGTGGAAAGGATTGATGGATTTTTATATACTATCCACTCAAAGGGGACCTGCATAGTTGCAAGTTGGAGGAACAATGCTACATGTTTTCTCTGTTGGAGTTAGGTTCAAGTTCCAGGCCACTCTAGTAGTAGCAAGCACAACCTTAACCATAGGTGCCAACTCAACCAAGGCAGATGCCAACAATGACCTAGCCAAAGTATTTTGCTTCCCTTTCATCAAATGCACTTGCATAAGAGAGAGAGAGGTCACCAGATCCAAGCCAGGGTGGAAACCACCCTATAGTTGGAAACTTTAGCACACTACAGCCGGAAACTTATAGAAGAAGTTACTTAGGAAATTGTTAGTTGTTTGTAAATATTCCTAGTGGTTATTGAATACCACTAGTGGTTTTAGGGAAAGGTTTTGGGTCTAGAAAGCCTATAAATAAGCCTTATTTTGATGTAATGGGGGGAGAAAAAAATTATGTACTGAAACTCTACCAAAATTTTGCATGGATAAATTGTCACGGTATGTTGAAGCTATTGTAAGGAAGGAATTTTGAAGCAAATTTTGGGTTGCTAGTGATCTTCTTTTCACATGTAATTCTATAAACCCTCTTGTAATTTGAATTGTGCATGATATTAATACAATTGTAGAAGTTATTCATTGCAAATCTTTTTGGTACACTTGATGCTTGTATGAAATATGACTATAATTGTGAAAATTAAAGGAAATCCAAGATCTATTTGATTGTTTTCTTTAATTTCTGTGAATTTTATCAAGGTCACATGGGGTATCCTTGTTTATTTTGATGAATTTTCATATGGGCTGAAATTAAAAGGCATAAATTCAAATTACTTTGTTTCTACAGTTGAAATCTTACTTGCTCAATTGTTTTCTTTAATGTCAGTAGTCTAGGAATGGATATTTAATTTCCCACCTTAGTTTGCTAATATGTGTTCTCAATACTTTGTAATATTTTAATTAAACCCTTATGTCAAACCCAAAGTGTATGAATGCCCAGTCCTGAAAATATGTCAAAAACATACCCATAAATTTCTATGTAAATCACTTGTATTTTCACATATATTTTTCCAAAAGAAACAAAACACTTAAAAAAAATTAGATTCAGATGTTCCTAGGCTCTACATTATAGCACAACACAGTGTGACTCTAAGACCCCGACAACAAGATTTACAAGACAATTTTTAAGAGAGATACATAAAAGGATGCATTCCCCATGGCACTGGCTTGAGGCCTGGAAGGGTTATACCATTATCTTAAGGTCTAGGAGGGCACTACAAAAAAGTTGGAGAGCCTAAAACAAAGTTACCATAGCGGTTGCAAGGCTATAATAATGTTATGCTAAAGGTATTTTGGGAATTTTAGCATTGGATATGGGATTAGAATTGAGCTACAATGCCTTAAGAAAGCTCAAAATTACAAATAAACTCAAGTCAAATATCTCCCAAAGAGTTACCATGATATGTTAAAGAGATGCAAGGTTCTTCTCTACTACTGAATTGGGGTTAGAGCTCCTCGTTATTAATGGATTAGTTATCAAGGCTCAATTAGGTCCACAAGTCTCCCTTAATTTTCTTAATCCATAAAAAGGTTGATCACAACTTAAAAGTTCTAGCTAGGCATTGCAAGGAAACTTCATGGCTAATTTGACTAGGTGGGACCCTCAATTCCTCCCAAGAATAAGGTTCTAAGTGAAATTGAGGAGACTTGTTGTAGTAGCTATAACACCTTCCAATACTTTCAATCCTTCTCAGGGCATTTTCCAAGGTGGCCCTTTATCCCCCTTTATTTATATTACCATATTAGAAGGCTTAAGGAAAATTATCAAAAGGGAAGTTGTTGAGAATCATATTAAATTCTCTCCCTCATCCCTAATCTTGAACCCCCCTCCTATCTACAATTTCTAGATTAAAATATTCTTATGGGAACCAATTGAGTTAAACAATATAAATCATTCAAGGCAACTTTATACAATTTCCCCGAGGCTTTCGAAGTTGTTGTAACTAAAGTGAAATCTCAATTTTTTTTCTTCAACACTCACATTGTAGTCTAAAGAAATATTTCTTGTATTATGGTATTCGAAAGAGCCTCCTTTCCATCTAGATACTTAAGCCCTCTTTTTGAAAAATCTGTGAGAAAATATTATTAGGAGGATCTTCCCACTAAACTAGGGAGCTTCCTATCCAGCTAGACTTTTAGATTCTTAAACATTTTGGGATGAGTCCTTCTTACGAAGTATCTTCTGGACCATGTGCCTTTTTATATATTCTTGTTATGAGTAGCTCTAATGAATATCATCAAGAAAATAAAGAGCCTACATTGATCCTTCTATGGAGAGGATACCAAAAGGAGAAGAAATTGGCACTAGACTCATGGTATAAAATCAGTAGGTTGAAGGGGGGTAGAGGACTCAACGTCAAAGACCCTTGTTGTAGAAAAAACATTGGTAGCTAAGTTGTGGTGGCACTAGTTAAAACAGAAAGGAGAACTATGGATTGATCTTTGGTGAGAAAATTATTCCCCTACTATATAGGAAAATGACTTAGTTAGGATGAATGGTGAATGCCCTGAATCCCTCATATGAATCATACTTGGAACATTAGGCATGTTATCCAAAACCATGGATTTTGGGAAGTCCAAAATGGTGGCTTATTACTCTTCTAGGATGATGCATAGAAGCAAGAGTCAATTCTTGGCCAAAAGGAGGAACTATCACGCACCTCTCAAACAACTCAAAGAGTAGAATGAATCAAAATAAATTGGTATTGTTTAAGGGAAGGGGAGCCAAATCAAACAGGGATGCAGGAATACATCCAAGACAGTCTTTGTCCAATCCAATTGGAAGAGGAATACCAACTAAGGATGGAGGAGCTTCTACAAGCCTGAATCATTAACAATAGTACATATGAGGACATCCTCAGGTGGGGATGGAAAGAAGATGGCCAATTCAAAGTCAAAGAATTTGATGGAAAGTTGTTGGTTGGGCTGGTGAAAATCCTTCCCGCCAATGGAAATCAATATGAAATCCAGATATATGGCCTAAAATATCTATATTCCCGTGGAATTAATATTCAATAAGACATTAACATGGGATAATCTCATCTAGAAAGGCTTCGTAGTACCTTCATGTTACCTCCTATGTTTAATCATGGAGGAGATCTAGAATCACCTCTTCATTGCATCCTAGGTATCAAGATTATTGTGGTACAAAGGGTCACAACTATTTATACACTCATATAGGTCCTACTTAGATATTTATGAAACTATTGATAACTTGCGGTGGGATCCCTTTGTTAGAAACATCCTGAATTTAGCATGGAACACATTCCCAGGTTCGTTCTCTAGAATTTTGGAAAAAAATAAAATAAAATAATCTTTAAATCAGTGGCATCAAAGAGAATCAAGTATTGGATTTAATTCCTAAAAAAATTAAATAAAAAATGTCAATAAGTAAATGGTATGAGGATGTAAAAAAACTACTTGATTTAGAATTGGAAATCTTAAACATGCTTCAAATAAAAGGATCACCCATTCACCTTTGCTACACCTTAGAGTTTGAAATATCCACCCCCAAAGAAATGGAAACCTCCTACATTTGAGAAAATCAAATTGAATTTTTATGGATCCTCTGAAGGAAACCCACACCTATCTAGGTCAGGGGGAGCCTTCAAAGGCCACAAATGCCAAACCCTCTATATGTACGCCAAATTATTGGGATATAACAACAAAAATTGTTAGACTGTGAGTCCCTAGAAAATCACAAAGTCTGAGACCATGAGTTGTAATCCTTACCTTTATGAGGTGTCATCATGATCCAATGATGAGTTGTCAATGAGAACTCAAATATCTAGAAGGTCATACTAAAGTATTATAAATTCACATGTTGAGATCAATACAAAACAATATAATGGCTTAAGGGCTTTTCTACCAATTTCCTTGTCATGTTTAGATCATGTTAATTCTTAATATGATATCAAAGCCTAAGATCTACCAAGAGGAGGATCAAAGCACTAAGGTTTGCATTTATTTAAATGGCATAAAAGAGTTGTAATTCTAGTAATTTTCTTTTGTGAATTTTCATCATCCAAGCTAAATTTTGGTTCAATTTCTATGATTATATATATCATAAATATGATTTTCTGTCACTTGAATGCATAACCCTTTGGCCGAGCTTGATATAAATGTTGAATAAGATTTATGTCTTTTCGTGCATTTATAAATGAAGTTTTTCATATTGAATCCATTCTTGCTAAGATAATACTCTGCATATCCATAAGAGTTTATAGATCTAAGAAGGCATAGAATGGGGATCTATGAGTCACCCCTTCTTGTCTTTTTGAGGGATTCGCTGAAATATGTGATATGATCCACAATAGTGGTCGATTTATTTGTGGTTTTGTGGTAGATATGTGGGATATGTGTTTATATCTTGACTCGCAACAAGGTGCTCAAACTTCATTTTTGTTGTGAGTTTTTGGAAATCTATATCTTGCATATACATCTAGTAGAGACTCAATATGCACTAAATGCATGGAGAAAAGTGTTCATCTCCAACTCACTACATCCATGATTTCATATCGTAGCTAATTTCCTCTTGGCAGTATAGCAGTGCTTAGCATGACCTAAATATCAATTCGAACATCCCAAGGCCTTTTAATTTCATCAACTGGCTTAGTAGTTGGTGAGCTCCAGTATTGTAGCAATAATGCTACAACTCCTGGGGCTTCCTGTCTCTCATTTTATCAACCCGGTAGTTCGTACAAACTTGGAAGCGACGGTGCTATATGCACAAGTACTAGCTCTTGTCGCAGCTGTCACTTGGTCAGTTGGCACAAGTCCGCTAGGGCTCAAGCCAACTTCTATAGGCTCTTAGAAGAAGCTTGCTAATTGATGGACGAAAGCTATTCTCAAAGGAAAACTACTCTACTTGACAAAATGGACTGAAAGCAAATCAAAGCATGTAAACCTAGGAAACCCTAATTTAACTAGTCTAACCTCTACAATGCAAAGAATGTGAATGAAACCTCTACCAATGCTGCTGTTACCTCTAATAAGTGGAAATGCATGGATCTAAGCTACTTGCATCATAAAAGTCATGTTTTGTATTTTTCCTTTAAGTGGATGGAATGATTGTGATTTTGTGCTAACTAGGGTTTGGTTGTGCAGATGGGATGGAGAAGGAAGGAAAGCGTGGGACAGGTTGGGGAGGCTAGGAGAGGTCCCTAGGGATCCTTAGCATCCATCCACAGAGGTTCCTCGCATTCAGATGCTCAGCAACCGAGTGAGTGGCCTCCTACAGGATGTCTGCAGGGGATCCTACAAGATACGCAGAGATTTCTACAGGATGTCTACAAATTGCTACAGGATGACCTACCGTGAGTGTTTGAAGTGATGGAGGAGTGATGGAATGGTAGGGGGAGATGTGTAAGGTAGGGATAAGGCTGGTGATGGCTCAGAAGTGGAAGAATAGGATAGGGAGTGAGTGTAGGGAGTAGGTTGGAAGATAGAGGACTAGGTCAACGAAAGGGCTAGAGAATGAAACTATGTGAGGAGTGAAAGACTTTGGGAGATAACAGAGCGGAGCAGGGGTCAACGATGTGTTTGCATGCGTGATCAAGATGGAGAATGAGGTAATGGAACGAGAGAGAGCAGTGTAAGTGAAACAAATGCTTATGACTGTCACCAAACCGAAAATGCATCAACCTAAACTACCTGTGCGTATAAATTCAATGAACAGCAATCCAAAACGCGAAGGAGAATGTGCATGAAGCTATGATGAAGGCGTGTGTGCAGGTGTGAATCATGTGGAAAGATCTATCATAACGAGACTATGTTGCAGCATGTATGAAGTGAAGAACTGCGTGTTTTTGTGGCTGGTATAGGCTGCACTCCAATCTCCAAACGGAGATGGCAGTGGAGACTTTCTCAACCTTTTTTTTGCTGGAGCTCCAATGTATTATCAACCTGCTAATCTAACTAAACAACCGAAAGCAATTCAACCATAAACTAGTCCTATCTATGCTCATGAAAAAGACTAATTCAACAACCTGTAATTCAAATTGCATGTGAAAATGAAAACTCAGAGTGCTGAAACGAAATGCAAACAACACTACAGCAGAGGGGATCTATGGCTCTTAGGTTAGGCCCTAACCTGAGATCTATAGTCTCCTTAAGAAAACTCAGAGCTAGATCAAAATCTGCCTTCTTTATTCATAATCTGATGTTATGCCAAAACTAGCTTACAACAAGAACTAACACCGAGCTGTGCTCAAAAATTACAATAGTAATGCGAAAGTTTCAACAACCTATCAAAGGCTACGGCCTCTATACTTATGCAAAAACGATCATCCAACAGGTCTCCTTGATTTTAGGAACTCGGCTATCCAACTGAAGTTTAACTTGGTGATCCTGTAGAACAGTTATGACTGTTGTTCCTGTAGAACAGTTGGCTGCCTCTATGCTCGGTGGGGAGATTGGTTGGAGCTCGGAGCTACGGTGGGAATCACGAGGAAGGTCCCCAAGACTGTGGACATCCTCTCCTAAAAACCAGCAGTGCCACCTCATTGTCCCCTTGTCTCCTTTTTCGTGTCTTTTCTCCCTTTAAATGCAAAAAACCTGAAAGCATCATGCATTAGTCACGTAGATAATATGTCTACCCTTCTTCCTACAAACAACACGAACAAACTAAGAAATGCATGCATAAGCAATAAAATATGAATGGTTTGAGCAAGTAGAATAGGCCAAAATGAGCCCAAATTGTACCAAAATTGGGGCTCATCATCACCCCCCAGCTGAACCATTTGCTCATCCTTGAGCAACCTTGCTCCTGCTCCTTGTCCTTGGCCGAGGACTCGGGACCGGAACAGGCTCTTTCTTTTCCGCTTTTGATGGCCCTGCCTTCTCTGCCCCTGGTGGTGATGAGGGTGGAACTTCTTCCCTCTTTCCTGTTTCTTTGAGCCGGGCTTCGGAAGGCGATTGGCCTATCTTTCGTGTCCAGGAGGTGACCTTCGGGCATCCTTTCTCGGGGGTGGCCGGTGTCTTAGAGGGAGTTTTCTTACTGGGTGAAGTAGGACCACTCCCTAAAGTGGTTTGGCTGCTGGGAGGAGGCTGCGACATGTCTGTTTTCATCCTCTGACTTCTCCTAGTTTCGGAAGGTAGAGGGATCTCCCTCTCCCTCTTTTTTGTTGGTTTCGCCGGTGTACTGAGGGCGGACAGCGTAGCTGCCGCCTCCTTCTCGAGAGGATCAGTTTTCTCTCCCTTGCTTTTTACTTTCCCGGTGCTCCTTGTGGAAGGCCCTTCCCTTTCTATTTTCAGGCTTCCTGTAGAAGACCCCTCTTTATCCACTTTCGGCCCTCCTATAGAAGACCCTTCCTTTATGAGCTGTGGGCTTCCTGTAGAAGACCCCTTCTCTGTTTTTGGGCTTCCTGTAGAAGCCTTCGTCTGCTTTCCTGTAGGCGTAGTTCTTGGGCTTCCTGTAGAAGCCTGCTTTTGTTTTCCTGTAGATGTTGCTTCCGGGCTTCCTGTAGAAGCCTGTTTTTGCGTTCCTGCAGATGCAACTCTCACCACCTTTTCTTGCTTGGCTGCATGGATTTTGCTTTTGGCTTTGACTGCAGGAGCTGACGAGGTGCTTGGGCTGGCAGGGACCACCTCGGTTTTGACTGCCCTTCTTTTCAACCTCTTTTCCCTTGCTGACAGGATGGGGGTGTCCTCTTTTGCTCTGTCATCCTTTCCCTCCTCCTTCTCCTTTCGTTCTTTCTTCTGTGTTGGAGTCGGGATCTTTTGGCTTTTCCCTTTCTTATTCTTGGCTACTGGCTCTTCTTCCGCACCGCTAGAGGACCCCGTTTCTTCAAGCAACATTTTTATGTCCCCTTCTCTTGTTAAATTCCTAAATGATTCCCATGCGAGGGGGACCTTATATGAGTGGAGAGCATCCTCCACAAGAAGCTTGATTAGCCCATGGTGGGCTACCTGATCCGGAATGTCGTCCTTGAGCTTTGTAGTGCACTCCGTCAAGGACTGTAGTAGAAAGTAAGGAATGCTCAATCTCTGTTCTGCAGGAAGATCAATCCGGTGTCTTAGTTCACTGAGCAGCCGGAAGTGATATGCATACACAATGCTGTAACGACCCTCACAGGTAATATATTTCATGATTTGCAAACTGACTTCGTTCCATGGTGGCAACAGGCTCGTCCTTCTCACCCCATTTTTGTCCTCTGTGAATGATTCTTCAGGTGGGAAGAACTCTTTCTTGGCTTGCTGGCTTAGCTTTCGTTCTTCTTTATCCCACGGGAGACCCATAGGAAGCTCAGTGATTCTGCTGATAGACTCCGGGGTGATCTTGAAGCTTAGGCCTCTGAAATTGACTGTGGCCAGCACCTTGGATTTTGGCCTCAGGGCCTGCAAGAATTCCTCGGCCACTTCCTCATCGTACCCTTGCAACTTATCACAAAAAGACATCCACTGTGCTCGTGTAAAAAGCTCTACCACGGCCTGATTTCTCCTCAATTTTTCTGAATCTGTGGGTTCTCGCCTGATAAATCCACCCGGCATGATGCACAATTTTCTTAACCGGAGGTGGTGATGGTGGAGGAGTGTGAAGTTTCGGTGACAGAGTGCAGAACAATGCGTATAATCCACAAAATTTTACAACACAGTCTAACTACTTCAACAATCCTCGTTACTCGGCCACCTTTTTTTACGTGAGCACTCGCGTTCCTGTAGAAGACTGCGTTCCTGTAGAACTGTGTTCCTGTAGGAGCAGTGCGCAAATTTCCGGGAGGACTGCAATTGGACCGCGGTTGAGGTGCGCTTCACCGGTGTTCTGGTAGCCAACAGCTCGGCGTATCAAGGTGCAGAGACGATCGGAATAGCCACTCGAGTTCGAAGTGGTGGTTGATTGAATGCATGTCAAAATCTAGCCGATTAGATTTTGAATCGGCGCGATCCGTGGCGCGGGGGATAGCTCATCCCCCGCCGGACCGTTGAGCGACGTCATCAACCACTCACCGGCGTATTCACTTGCTGCCGCATTCATTCCCACAGATCTGCCGCCGCCTTTTTCTGCTGAACTCATTCCCACGGATTCTCCCGTGCGTGCTGCTGATTTTTTTGTGGCCGCCACCCAAACATTCAACGATACCATAACTCGCCGACGTGGCCAGTCTACTTGGCCATACGGCTGCTCAACCATTCACCTTTACGCCATGCAAACAAATCAAAGTAATATTCATGCGATTTGATGGAAGGAAGGGGTTAGACGCTTACCTGCGTGGCTGCACACGATTTTTCCAGTTTTTCGATGATGGTGAGCGGATCTACCTGCTGCATGCGCACTCGCACAGACCCAGAGGCTCATGGTTACAGGTTGCTGACGATGGAGGGAATGCTGTGGTTGCATGCGCTTGCATTACCTTGGAAATGGCGGTGTTGTGAACAGTATCCACTCCAGCAGGTTGAACTGTTACAGGATTCCCGCGGGTGTCTCGTACCAGTTCTTCTTCCTTGGGTGTATGCTGCACGGCGGAGGATCTGGTCTTTCAATCCCGCTTCCGGAGCTTCTGATGCCTGTGGTGTAAGATCTCCGCGCTTGTTTATCTTTGAAAATGCCTTTCTTCGCAAGAACTCATTGATCTGTTTTGCTGGTGCAGGGGACTTGGATGCATGTTGACGAGGATGGTGGAGCAAGGTAACAGCGTCGTGCATGGGCCCAAAAGAGGCTTGCATGCGTCCACACCAACCCGTAGTCATCAGATCTACTCATGAAATGCATTCTGGCCCGTTCTGAGCCTCTACAGGAAGTTTCCTGTAGAAATACAGAGCTTCCTGTAGACAGGCAGCTCTTCCTGTAGAAACTCGCACCTTCCTGTAGAAAATCTGTGTCTTCCTGTAGGGGACTCAATCTATAATGAAAGTGCATATACCTTGAAGAACATAAGCATTCTTGGAGGAGGTGCTGGTGAGTTGTCCTGGCTGCATGATAAGGACCTTTGACCTTGAGTTGAGAGGCTTCCTCTCCTCCATAGAACACCTGCAATCTGCATGCAAATAACTTATGGATCTTGTTTTTTCTTTTGTTTTTTCTTTTTTCCTTTTTTTTTGAAAGATAGCAGGGGTGCCTCAAGGAGGTTTTCACCCGTGCCATCTGCCCTGAGCGCCTCAGAGAGGTTTTCACTCAAGGATCTTTTTCAACTTTTTTTTTTTTTTTTTAAACAAAAGCAATAGGAGCGCCTCAATGAGGTTTTCACCCCTACTACCTGCCTTGGGCGCCTCGGAGAGGTTTTCACCCAAGGATCTTTATTTCTTTTTTTCTTTTTTTTTTTCTTTTTCTTTTTCAGATCTTCTTTCAGG
This sequence comes from Pinus tabuliformis, assembly GCA_031772625.1. Taxonomy (NCBI): domain Eukaryota; kingdom Viridiplantae; phylum Streptophyta; class Pinopsida; order Pinales; family Pinaceae; genus Pinus; species Pinus tabuliformis. The sequence continues at coordinate 112,338,906 of CM062805.1, forward strand.
GTGTGCCAGAGGCAGAGGCAGAACCCTTCTCTATGACCAATACAGATTTCTCCATAGTTTTGATAAACTCTTGTCTTGAGAGAGGTCTCCTGTAGATCTTCAATCGATGCACATTGACAAGCATGGGAATGGCTTCCTCATCAATGGTTCGAATGAGGACAGATCCATTGTCATGGCATTTCTCCACTGTATATGGTCCTAGCCATCTGGTTCTCAACTTCCCCTTGAAATCTTTGTATCTGGAATCATACAACAAAGCCCAATCTCCCGGCTGAAATTGCTTGTCATGGAGATGTTGGTCATGCCACACCTTTCTCTGAAGTTGGACCACTTCTGAGTGAAGGAGGGCCTGCATGTGGTGCTCATCCAGTCCATTCAGCTGCAGTAGCCTTTCTTGTTGTGCATGGCTGAGATCTAGATCCAGCTGAGCTGCCATCCTCAAGGTGTTGTACTCAAACTCAATGGACAGCAAAGCTTTCTTCCCATAGACCAGCTCATAAGGTGTGAAGCCGGTGGTGGTCTTCCAAGTGGTGTTGTAAGCCCATGTGGCCTCAACCAGGCGATCTGCCCAATCTTTTCTGCTGCTGCTCACCACTTTGGTCAAGATCCCCTCTAATGCTCTATTGGTGACTTCCACCTGCCCATTTGCTTGAGGATGATAGGGAGTGGAAGTCCTATGCTTGATCTTGTGATGAGCTAGGAGATCTTCAACCAAGTTGGATGTGAACTGGCTCCCTTGATCGGTCACCAGCTCTCTTGGGTAGCCAAACTTGTAGAAGATGTTCTCTCTTAGGAACTCGGCCACTTTCTCTTCTGTTGCTGCTTTGATTGCTTTGGTCTCTGCCCACTTTGTCAAATAGTCAGTACACACAATGATGTAGGATCTTTGCCTCGAAGAGGGATTGATTGGACCCACAAAGTCCATGCCCCACTTCTCAAATGGCTCAAGAGTCACTTGAGGTTGGAGAGGCATCTCATCCCTTTGGGTCGGTTTCCCCATTCTTTGGCATTGGTCACACTGACTGACATATCTTCTGACATCTTGATGAAGTGTGGGCCAATAGTAGCCTGCCTGCAGGATCTTGAAGGCAGTTCTCTTTGCTGCAAAATGCCCTCCACAAGGCCCATCATGACAAGTGAGGAGGATATCAAAGACTTCCTCCTCCCTTACACAACGCCTTAAGATCTGATCGGGGCCAAGCTTGAACAGGTTGCCCCCAATCCAAGTAAATGAGGCACTTTTTCTGATGATTCTGCTCTTCTCTTTTGAAGAGAGGTGCGGAGGCAACTGAGCCGAAACAAGGTAGTTTGCTATATCAGCAAACCATGGAGAGAGTACTGAGATAGCAAACAGATGCTCATCAGGCATCTGGTCATCCACCGTCCCATCTTCATCTGCAGACAAATCCAATCTAGACAAGAAGTCAGCAACAACATTTTCTCTACCTGGTTTATCAACAATGGTTAGATCAAACTGCTGCAATAAAAGTAACCATCTAATAATACGAGCATTCACATCTGGTTTATTCATCAAATATCTAATAGCAGCATGGTCAGTATGTACAAAGGTCTGGTAACCAGTAATATAATGTCGGAACTTGTTTAATGCATGGACCACAGCCAAGAATTCCTTCTCGGTTACAGTGTAATTCAGCTCAGCTTTGGACAAGTTTTTGCTAACAAAGTAAATGGCATATGGAAGTTTCTGCTCAACTTGTCCTAAAGCTGCACCTATGGCTTTGTTCGAGGCATCAGTGTGGATGTGGAAAGGTAGGGCCCAGTTTGGACCTCTCAAGATTGGTGCTGACACCAACTTGTCCTTTAACTCATTCAAACTCTTCTGACAATCGTCAGTCCACTTAAACTCCACATCTTTTTCCAACAGACCAAACAATGGCGAGGCTAGCTTGCTGAAATCTTTAATGAATCTCCGGTAGTATCCTGCTAATCCCAAGAAACTCCGGACATCCCTTACTTTTTGAGGAGGTGGAACCCTCTTGATGAGAGCAATTTTGTTAGGATCCACCTGCAATCCTTGGGAAGAAATGGTATGGCCTAGCACGGTCCCCTCAGTCATTAGGAATTCACATTTTTCAGGACTAAGGGACAAGTTCATCTCGATGCATTTGGTTAGGACTTTCCCAAGGTTGGACAATGCTTCCTGGAAGTTGGCCCCATAAGGAGTAAAGTCATCCATGTATATTTCCACTGCATCATGGACCAACTCCGAGAAGATGCTCAAGACAACTCTCTGAAAAGTAGCAGGAGCATTGCATAGCCCAAAGGGAAGGACTCGGTAGGCAAAGGTACCCCAAGGACAAGTGAAGGTGGTCTTATCTTGGTCTTCCGGGCTGATTTGGATTTGATTGTACCCGCTAAACCCATCCAGGAAAGAGAAGAACTTCTTTCCTGCCAGTCCATCCAACACTTGATCTATGAAAGGTAGAGGGAAATGGTCTTTCTTGGTAGCTTTGTTCAGCTCCCGGTAATCCACACAAATTCTCCACTTCCCATTCTTCTTGGGAACCAACACTAGAGGGGACACCCATTCACTATCTGAGATGGGGTAGATGAATCCGGCATCCAACAGTTTCTGCAATTCTTCCTTGACAATGTGCTTAAGAGCTGGATTCATTCTCCTCTGAGGTTGCCTAACCAGTTTACAATCCTCTTTGATGTATATATGATGGGTACAGACCGAAGGATGGACCCCTTTCATTTCCTTATAGCTCCAAGCAAAAGCATCTAGGTGGTTGGCCAACAGACTACATAGCTCCTTTTCCTAGGAAGGAGATAAAGAGGAGCTGATCTTCAATGCTTTCTCAGGGCCGAACTCCACATTCTTAACTCTGGGAGTGACAGGGTTGGTTGTACAAAGATCCACTAAGGTGCTAGCTTGGGCATCCTCCACCAATTCCTCTAAGGGTAGTGCACTGGTAGGTGGATCCTGGATCAAGGTCTCGATCAAGTCATCCTCGGTTAGGGGGTCTTTCCTAGTGGTATCTAAGGTGCACAGAGGTGCTGAGTACACCTCGTCTTCTTCTCCTTCTTCCAACCAGAGTGGTAAATCATGCTCTAAAGAAGGTTGGGCCGGAGGGTATAGGACTAGCTGCTTGGACATGGGACCATTTTTGATGGTCATGTTTCCTGCCCGACAACTTATGTAAGCATCTGCAGTAGCTAACCAAGGCCTTCCCAAAATGAGAGGATATCCAGTAAGCTTGGCCTTTGGTTGCAGAACCAGGAAGTCTGCAGGGTATTCCCAAGAATCAATGGAGACCATGACATCCTCCACAATCCCTTCGGGAGTCACGGTGGAGCGATCTGCTAATTGCAGTACTGTCGAGGTCTTTCTCAAGGAACCCTGAAGATTGAGTTTAAGCATGGTATCCCTGGTCATCACATTGATGGCCGCCCCCAGATCAATCAAGGTGGGGGGGATAATGGTGCCATTGATGTGAACATCTACTACAGGACTTCCAGGATCTAGGTACTTTGGGTAGATGACTTGTCCTAGCATAAGGTCAGACAGTTGTCCTATGACATTGATAGTTGAGGCATCTTTCTTCCGTCTGCCTGGGTGTTTGAAACACTTCTCCTTAACCAGCTTGTTATCTATTGGCACATCCTTGATGGCTTGGAGAAGTGGGATTTTTACACACAACTGCTTGAGCTCACCCAAAAGCTCATCTTCTTCTGGGTTAGGTTGTGTGGTGGCTGTTAGTCTCTCAGGAAAGGGTGGAATAGGCTTTGGTTCACTCTCCTGATGGTCTTCCTCATCCTCTGGGGGAGGAGGCTGGCGATCTGGAAGAGTCTTTCCAGATCTAAGATTGATCTCCTGGATCTCCACAGCATAGGTAGGGCATGAGGTTTCCCCAGTGTATACCTGCTGGGCCTGTCTATTGTTGGGGTTCGGGTTCGGTTGAGCAGGCATTTGAGGTTGCCTTGGAGGAGCAGGAGGTAATGGTTGTGGTTGAACTGGAGGTGGAGGCAGAATGGTGGGTGCAGTGTTGTACTGAGGCCTCCACCCCGACTGAGGTGCATTCCATTGAGGCTGTGGCTGGGTATGTGAGTGATATGGATGAGAAGTAGGTTGAGTGGGGTACTGAGGTGGATAAGACCATGGAGGAGGCATGGACCATGAAGGATGAGCAGGGGGACCCCAGGAAGGCATAGGAGTTGACTGGTTGGGGTTGTAATAAGCTTGAGATGCCCCTTGCATCCCCTGCTGATAAGGTCTAGATCCTTGTGGCCTCCTTTGGTTGAGGTAATAGAGAGGCTCTATGGGAGCTTCGGTCCCTTGGTACATGGCTTTAAACCCAGGTAAGGTTGGACACTGATTTGTTGGGTGGTCCTCCTCACAAACGAAACACACTTCAACCGAATGCAATGGGCATTCGTTCTTAGGATGTCTTCTGGTGCACCTAGGACAGAAGACAGCTAAGGCTCTCTCAGCTTCTTCTTTCTTCTGCTGGATCCTGAATGTGTCCAGCTGCATGGCAATGGTCTGTCTCACCTCGCTCTTAAGATCTTCTAATTGGTTTGTAAACTCATGTTTGGAGAAAGGGACATCAGTGGAGAGGAGATTTCCTCTACCTCGTTTCCTAGCTGCCCTGGAATGATTTCTAAACACAGTCTTGATGTCCTCATAAGGCAGTTGGTAAATGTCCCCCCCAGCTAACATGTGAAGGGTGTCTAAGAGATCTTCAGGGACTCCTCGGAGTAGAACCAACTTGAGGGATTCAGGGTCAAGTGTGCACCTGGCCTGCTTATAGCTAAGTTGGAACCTCTCCTCATAATCCTCTAAAGACTCATCACTCCCCATGGTCATCCGAAAGATCTCTCCCTTGGTTTCCTTAGACCTACAGTAATCCCGATACTTGGTATTGAAGGCTTGCTGCATCTGAGCCCAAGTAGCGATGCTATTCCCAGGTAATCCCATGAACCAGCGTAGTGCTGCATCCTTAAGAGTGGAAGGGAAAAGCTTCAGCTTTTGCTCATCTTCAGTATAGTCATAGGTTCTACAAAGGACAGCAAACTCAAACAAGAAGGTATCAGGATCCTCAGTGGTCAGTCCATGGAAGTGAGGCAAGGCGGAGGGGCTAATGTTCTTCATTTTCATCTCTCCATTGGTCTCTCGGATGGGGAAAGCTCCTTCTATTCTCTCATCTTCTCTTCTATTATCAGCCATGGCTTCAGATGGAGTGGTCTCTAACTCTTCTTCTTCTATAGGGTCTTGGTATATCTCAGGATGTTCACCTATAGGTTCCTCTGGGTCACTGTCACCAAAGAAGAGAGAAGGGTGACTCAGTGATGTGGTGGGGGTGTTTGGTAGGAATTTGCCTGATCTATCTCGGTTCCTACGAGGCATGAAATGGAAAGGACTTTTTTTTTTTTTGAGTGCTTTTTCTTTTTCTTTGGTACCTGCAAAACTGAAACAGAGTGATCTACAACTAACTATATTGCTCAAATGAAATTTGCGGAATTGGAAAGCTAATCTAGGAAAGCAAGAAATATTAATCTAGGAAAGCAGGAAATATTAATCTAGGAAAGCAAGAAATATTAATCTAGGAAAGCAGGAAATATTAATCTAGGAAAGCAGGAAATGCTAATCTATGAAAGCAGGAAATACTAAGCTAGGAAAGCAAGAAATACTAAGCTACTTTTGCAGAATGGAAATGAAATAAACTACTGAGCAGAAGTAAGAGTACGAAAGTAGAAGAAGAGCAACAATTACTAATACTCTGACGCTTCCCCGGCAACGGCGCCAAAAAGGATGGTGAGCTCCAGTATTGTAGCAATAATGCTACAACTCCTGGGGCTTCCTGTCTCTCATTTTATCAACCCGGTAGTTCGTACAAACTTGGAAGCGACGGTGCTATATGCACAAGTACTAGCTCTTGTCGCAGCTGTCACTTGGTCAGCTGGCACAAGTCCGCTAGGGCTCAAGCCAACTTCTATAGGCTCTCAGAAGAAGCTTGCTAATTGATGGACGAAAGCTATTCTCAAAGGAAAACTACTCTACTTGACAAAATGGACTGAAAGCAAATCAAAGCATGTAAACCTAGGAAACCCTAATTTAACTAGTCTAACCTCTACAATGCAAAGAATGTGAATGAAACCTCTACCAATGCTGCTGTTACCTCTAATAAGTGGAAATGCATGGATCTAAGCTACTTGCATCATAAAAGACATGTTTTGTATTTTTCCTTTAAGTGGATGGAATGATTGTGATTTTGTGCTAACTAGGGTTTGGTTGTGCAGATGGGATGGAGAAGGAAGGAAAGCGTGGGACAGGTTGGGGAGGCTAGGAGAGGTCCCTAGGGATCCTTAGCATCCATCCACAGAGGTTCCTCACATTTAGATGCTCAGCAACCGAGTGAGTGGCCTCCTACAGGATGTCTGCAGGGGATCCTACAGGATACGCAGAGATTTCTACAGGATGTCTACAAATTGCTACAGGATGACCTACCGTGAGTGTTTGAAGTGATGGAATGGTAGGGGGAGATGTGTAAGGTAGGGATAAGGCTGGTGATGGCTCAGAAGTGGAAGAATAGGATAGGGAGTGAGTGTAGGGAGTAGGTTGGAAGATAGAGGACTAGGTCAACGAAAGGGCTAGAGAATGAAACTATGTGAGGAGTGAAAGACTTTGGGAGATAACAGAGCGGAGCAGGGGTCAACGATGTGTTTGCATGCGTGATCAAGATGGAGAATGAGGTAATGGAACGAGAGAGAGCAGTGTAAGTGAAACAAATGCTTATGACTGTCACCAAACCGAAAATGCATCAACCTAAACTACCTGTGCGTATAAATTCAATGAACAGCAATCCAAAACGCGAAGGAGAATGTGCATGAAGCTGTGATGAAGGCGTGTGTGCAGGTGTGAATCATGTGGAAAGATCTATCATAACGAGACTATGTTGCAGCATGTATGAAGTGAAGAACTTCGTGTTTTTGTGGCTGGTATAGGCTGCACTCCAATCTCCAAACGGAGATGGCAGTGGAGACTTCCTCAACCTTTTTTTTGCTGGAGCTCCAATGTATTATCAACCTGCTAATCTAACTAAACAACCGAAAGCAATTCAACCATAAACTAGTCCTATCTATGCTCATGAAAAAGACTAATTCAACAACCTGTAATTCAAATTGCATGTGAAAATGAAAACTCAGAGTGTTGAAACGAAATGCAAACAACACTACAGCAGAGGGGATCTATGGCTCTCAGGTTGGGCTCTAACCTGAGAGCTATAGTCTCCTTAAGAAAACTCAGAGCTAGATCAAAATCTGCCTTCTTTATTCATAATCTGATGTTATGCCAAAACTAGCTTACAACAAGAACTAACACCGAGCTGTGCTCAAAAATTACAATAGTAATGCGAAAGTTTCAACAACATATCGAAGGCTACGGCCTCTATACTTATGCAAAAACGATCATCCAACAGGTCTCCTTGATTTTAGGAACTCGGCTGTCCAACTGAAGTTTAACTTGGTGATCCTGTAGAACAGTTATGACTGTTGTTCCTGTAGAACAGTTGGCTGTCTCTATGCTCGGTGCTCTATGCTCGGTGGGGAGATTGGTTGGAGCTCGGAGCTACGGTGGGAATCACGAGGAAGGTCCCCAAGACTGTGGACATCCTCTCCTAAAAACCAGCAGTGCCACCTCATTGTCCCCTTGTCTCCTTTTTCGTGTCTTTTCTCCCTTTAAATGCAAAAAACCTGAAAGCATCATGCATTAGTCACGTAGATAATATGTCTACCCTTCTTCCTACAAACAACACGAACAAAATAAGAAATGCATGCATAAGCAATAAAATATGAATGGTTTGAGCAAGTAGAATAGGCCAAAATGAGCCCAAATTGTACCAAAATTGGGGCTCCAGTATTGTAGCAATAATGCTACAACTCCTGGGGCTTCCTGTCTCTCATTTTATCAACCCGGTAGTTCGTACAAACTTGGAAGCGACTGTGCTATATGCACAAGTACTAGCTCTTGTCGCAGCTGTCACTTGGTCAGCTGGCACAAGTCCGCTAGGGCTCAAGCCAACTCCTATAGGCTCTCAGAAGAAGCTTGCTAATTGATGGATGAAAGCTATTCTCAAAGGAAAACTACTCTACTTGACAAAATGGACTGAAAGCAAATCAAAGCATGTAAACCTAGGAAACCCTAATTTAACTAGTCTAACCTCTACAATGCAAAGAATGTGAATGAAACCTCTACCAATGTTGCTGTTACCTCTAATAAGTGGAAATGCATGGATCTAAGCTACTTGCATCATAAAAGACATGTTTTTGTATTTTTCCTTTAAGTGGATGGAATGATTGTGATTTTGTGCTAACTAGGGTTTGGTTGTGCAGATGGGATGGAGAAGGAAGGAAAGCGTGGGACAGGTTGGGGAGGCTAGGAGAGGTCCCTAGGGATCCTTAGCATCCATCCACAGAGGTTCCTCGCATTCAGATGCTCAGCAACCGAGTGAGTGGCCTCCTACAGGATGTCTGCAGGGGATCCTACAGGATACGCAGAGATTTCTACAGGATGTCTACAAATTGCTACAGGATGACCTACCGTGAGTGTTTGAAGTGATGGAGGAGTGATGGAATGGTAGGGGGAGATGTGTAAGGTAGGAATAAGGCTGGTGATGGCTCAGAAGTGGAAGAATAGGATAGGGAGTGAGTGTAGGGAGTAGGTTGGAAGATAGAGGACTAGGTCAACGAAAGGGCTAGAGAATGAAACTATGTGAGGAGTGAAAGAATTTGGGAGATAACAGAGCGGAGCAGGGGTCAACGATGTGTTTGCATGCGTGATCAAGATGGAGAATGAGGTAATGGAACGAGAGAGAGCAGTGTAAGTGAAACAAATGCTTATGACTGTCACCAAACCGAAAATGCATCAACCTAAACTACCTGTGCATATAAATTCAATGAACAGCAATCCAAAACGTGAAGGAGAATGTGCATGAAGCTGTGATGAAGGCGTGTGTGCAAGTGTGAATCATGTGGAAAGATCTATCATAACGAGACTATGTTGCAGCATGTATGAAGTGAAGAACTGCGTGTTTTTGTGGCTGGTATAGGCTGCACTCCAATCTCCAAACGGAGATGGCAGTGGAGCCTTCCTCAACCTTTTTTTTGCTGGAGCTCCAATGTATTATCAACCTGCTAATCTAACTAAACAACCGAAAGCAATTCAACCATAAACTAGTCCTATCTATGCTCATGAAAAAGACTAATTCAACAACCTGTAATTCAAATTGCATGTGAAAATGAAAACTCAGAGTGCTGAAACGAAATGCAAACAACACTACAGCAGAGGGGATCTATGGCTCTCAGGTTGGGCCCTAACCTGAGAGCTATAGTCTCCTTAAGAAAACTCAGAGCTAGATCAAAATCTGCCTTCTTTATTCATAATCTGATGTTATGCCAAAACTGGCTTACAACAAGAACTAACACCGAGCTGTGCTCAAAAATTACAATAGTAATGCGAAAGTTTCAACAACCTATCAAAGGCTACGACCTCTATACTTATGCAAAAACGATCATCCAACAGGTCTCCTTGATTTTAGGAACTCGGCTGTCCAACTGAAGTTTAACTTGGTGATCCTGTAGAACAGTTATGACTGTTGTTCCTGTAGAATAGTTGGCTGCCTCTATGCTCGGTGGGGAGATTGGTTGGAGCTCGGAGCTATGGTGGGAATCACGAGGAAGGTCCCCAAGACTGTGGACATCCTCTCCTAAAAACCAGCAGTGCCACCTCATTGTCCCCTTGTCTCCTTTTTCGTGTCTTTTCTCCCTTTAAATGCAAAAAACCTGAAAGCATCATGCATTAGTCACGTAGATAATATGTCTACCCTTCTTCCTACAAACAACACGAACAAACTAAGAAATGCATGCATAAGCAATAAAATATGAATGGTTTGAGCAAGTAGAATAGGCCAAAATGAGCCCAAATTGTACCAAAATTGGGGCTCATCAGTAGTGTCATTAAAGTGATATGAGCAACATTGGTGGTAATTTGGACTTGAGCATTGGCACCAATTTTCTGGTTTTAATTTCAAATCCCAAGAGATATTTCTATTATTATTTCAAGATATTGTTATAATCGGTCTTTTTAAGTCATTATTTAGCTTTTGGGGCTTCTTTTCCAACTTATAAAAAGGTTTTCTACATGGACCTCTTTTCTTTGGATCAAACGCAATGTGTGTATCTAAAAAGCAAGATTTTTTATCTATGGATAACCCATCTTGTTTTTTGGTTTTGTTTCCTTTCATTTGGTCTATGATTATCCCTAATTAGATCATGGAAATTGATTGTAGGTGATGGAAATTTTTTTAAGGGAGTTGCACAACCAAAAAAGAAAATGTTGTTTGTGGCATTCAATATTTTTGTTTAAATTTGTGGAGAAATGTCATAAAGAGAGTAGGACCACTGTAGAGATTTCTGAGCACTATGAGTTAAAATTTTGTTGTCAATTCTACAAGCCCATGCTTACTCTACCTTATCGATTAGATATGTGGTATAAAAATGAAATCCACAACAATGATTTGAATTAATTTAGCATCTTCCTTCAATGATATATAACCAAGAATTGATCTCGCCTCTATAATTGGAAATTCAAAGGGAAAGCAACTTTGTGCATCAACAACTAGCACTTTGAATCAAGTATGAATCTTAGTTTGTAATTGTAGTTTGCATCATGTTTTTTGGAATTTTAGTCTTGTGAATCAATTTTCATACAACTCTATTACAAATCACGATAGGAATTGTATTTTTAGAGCTCATTATAAATAATTCCTACATTAAGAATCCAAAATAAGGATTATATAAGAGATCCCAAACTGGATAGAGAACTTTTAGATTTAGTTAGATTGGTGTTCAAGTGCATCCTAGGTTGATCAACCCATAGCCATCAATTCACATATCGTTCCAACTCATCCATCTGCATCAACACACCCACATGTATTCTTGAAGGAAGGTAACATAATTATTTTATTGAGAAATTACAAGTTTCTTATTGCAAATTGACCACCAACTATGATTAAAACATGATGAAGTAAGATTTTGTTTCACCAAGGGAGACTTTGGAATTGCTTGGTATTAATAAATGGGTGTGTAAAAATTAGATATTTCTTTTTTCAAAATAATAAAAGATCAAGGGTTGCTCAAATTATTATTATTATTATTATTATTATTTCAAATTATGATAACCTTGTGTGATTGGGAACTCTTTTTTGGAATTCTAATTTTACCTTTTGAAAATATGAAGGGAACAAGGGATCCCACTTGAAGTGGTATATGTTAAAGGAGAAAATCCTTTGGCATTAGTAAATCATTAAAGGAAGAAAAATATTGAAGCATTGTTTGTGTATTTGGGTATACTATAGTCCTAGACCACCTTGAAATTGAATAAGGTGGTTTAAGGAAAAAATGTTTGCTCTTCCGTGATTTAGTACATAATTCCTTGAAAGTGGGGGAAATTCGAGAGAAGAAATTATTGTCATCAAAATCAATTCATTGGAACTAAATTCAAGTGATTCATCAAATTGAATATTGTAATCGAACTTCATGGTGCATGATCGGTAGTAACTGACACCCTTAAGTAACATAAAAATCAAGTGAGTGTGATGAAGTGAACGAGTAAAAGCAAGGGAGTACAAGTGACCAATCAAGTGTGTTAAGTAGAAATGGATAAAGCAAGAAAGTGCCTTATAAATGAATCTCATGAGATTAAATATTTGCAAGAGTGAAACCATGAATTGCATAGTAAAATTAAAGTACTTAAATGGAAATTACAACAAAATCAAATCATAATTGATCAAATGGATGACACACTAGAATTTGCAAAGTATCTTAAAGAAAAAATAGATATGAAGGACCAATTGCATGATTCTCTTCAAACTAAATTAAGAGAGAAGCAGGATGATATTGTTGATATGACTAATGCAACATCTACAGTGAAGGTAGATGCAATTTTTGATACAAAAGATCCAATAGAAAGGTTAATGCATCTTGTGATATAAATGAATTCATCCAAACAATTGATGCAAGTTGTGGAATAACAAATATGGTAAAGAAAAGTGATGCAACATGTGACACAGAGGGCCTTATTCAAAATTTTGTTGCAACAAGTGATACAGTTGAACTAATAACAAAATTTTATGGAATACAAGTGATTTATGCTCAGTGTGATACAAACAACTTGATGGAATAAATGAATGAAGCATAGAATAACAACAGAAAAAATAGCATAAACAATTGTGAAGATGGCAAAGAAAAAGAAAATGAACTTTCCAGGATGGTTGTTAGACCTTGGGAAGAAATATTATTAAAAAAAAATCGATATGGATTGGGCTACACCAATGATAATAAATTTTATATTCTAGATTAACCAAACCAATTCAATTTGTGAGTGCAATATTCCTTGAAGATATTCATAATTTTGTTAAAAAAAGTTTGCATTGTAAAAGAAAGGGTCATATGGAGAGAATGTTTTGATCTCCATCCTTTTCCTCACTGTGGGAAGATAAATCACCTATTGGGAAGATGTTGAAAGCATAAGAAAGATAAGAAAAAAATAAATTATAGATGGATAAATCCTTGGATATGGAATCAAGAAGTAAATAAGTTGCATAAGTCCTATAGTCTGGTCAAGACAGAGATAAAGACAAAGCTACTTGAAGAAATGAAAAAACAAAACAAAACAAAATCAACTAGTTTTTCCAAAAAAGAAAGATGGTACCCTCTACACCTCAAGGTGAGGAGCACAATGATAAAAGAAACCCTCCTACACCTTTAAACAGGGAGTGAATTGTTGAAAGTATATTGGTTAGTGATCATCCAAAAACCACCAGCTTATTAGAAAAATATTAGTTAGTGGTCATTCAGAAACCACCACATTATTCAATGCAGACTAGTTATTGGTAAACCATAAACCATCCGTTTTCATGGAAAATGATTAGTGGTCATAAAAAAAAACCATCACCTAAGGAATCCAAAGCCCTATCTTATTTCCTTTCCATAATGTAACTATTGAAAACTTCTCACCTTGCACGTGTTAAGGGGTAAAATAACATATCATGATTCAAGTTTTGAATTCTTATTAGTCAAATTTACACCATTCAATAAGTAATTGGGAATTTAGACATAATGACTAGTATCTTCAATAATAATTTCGATTTTCAATGAAAATGTTAAATCATAATTGTTCTTCACTTCTATGTGTTTATATATTGGCGATTTTTTAGGAAAATATGCATCGAAGCATAGTTCAATAGTTATATATTGAAGATAACAAAATGTATTGGTACGTGCGTTGTACATTATTTAAACTTATCACTGAGGGGAAATGTTAGACTGTGAGTCCTTAGACAATCAGAAAGTTTGATACCATGATTTGTAATCCTTATCTTCAAGAGGTTTCATAATGATCTACTGATGAGTTTTCAATAAGATATAGAATATTTAGAAATTCATATTTATGTATTATAAATTCACATGTTGAGATCAATACAATACAATACAATTGGTTAATGCATTTTCCACCAATTTTCTTGTCTTGTCTAGCTCATATTGATTCTTAACAACAATGGAGTAGAATTATCATGATACACATATGCCTAAGGATTGCGGTGGATAGAGGATATACTTCCCTGATAGTGGAGGACGATTTTGGACTGTTAATTCATGCAGTAAAAACGCTTCATGATGGAGAAAACCCAAACAAGCTCTCTACCAACTACATATTATTAGAAATATTTGATAAAGTGGCATTGGTGGTCAACAAAATCTTGTTAGAAATATGTTGGCATTTATTTCAAAGGAGGTGTCATGGATTGGCAAATATCATAACAGGTGGTTGTAGGCATATTGGTTAATAGGTGAAATTGGTGTCTCATGGAGCATTATATTCAGATCAATTTTTACCTTAGATATTCATCTTAGATTCTCTTTAAAACTACTCATATGGATGAATCTTGAAATATCCTTTCCAACACTATACAAAATTATTAAAATCACCAAGGGGGTCAAAAGGAATCTTAGTTTGAAAATTAGATGGGCTTTTAGGGCTCAAATTTGACGTTTATTTGGCATTCTCCAAATTTGACGGCTTTCTATATAGTTAACATTAAAATGGAATTTGGATTTAATGTTAAACATGGGATATGTCAAATGGTGGATCGTGTAACAAGTCTCCACACTTCACCATCCAAGGAAAGGATGGGACCCATTACAATTTAAAGCGGGTGGGGGTTTCCTTAATTGGACATGTGTCGAGAAGTCCCTCCCAAATTGATGGCCCAAATGAAATGAGGGCACCTCCCCCCCTCAAATTTCAAAACTAGAGGAAGGAGGGTCTCTCAAAACCACTAAGCGGTTTCTTTGGACGTGCACCCGAAGAGCATTGGCGGGGCCATGGGACCTCTCCAACACAAGAACAACAAGTGGTGCAAGCATAAGCAACTGATAGGGATGGCATAAACAGGTGGCAGATGACATGGAAAGATCGCATCAGTAGTCCTGGACCTGTAGATAACATCAACATGATGATGTAATGGCAGTCCAGGACCAAGACACGTGGCTTTTGGATTCAGTATTTTTGGGTGGCCAAGTCAGCCAAAAATGGATGACCCATGGACCAACCAACAGAGGAAACATGGAAATCTCACAAGAGGCCACAAAGATAGTGTGACATCAACATGACATTAGAATGATGACACCCAAGTTGACATCACCCCGACAATTTCAAAAAGGGGACAACAAGAAATGTTGGGGGTAAATTGTTCCAGTGGACAGAGATATTTCCCAGCAAATGATGACAATAGTTTTGTCTCGAGAGATTTATATTATGACATCATCATGACTTCACCCCATCACTTACATCACCCTAGCGATTTTGAAAAGGGGACAACGAGAAATACCTAGGGTAAATTGTTTTTGGGAACGAAGAAATTTCCCAACGATTGATGTCGAGATATGGGAGGTCAGGAAACGAGAAATTGTCATCAAGTTTTGGTCCATGAAAGTTTTAGAGATCATGCCTGGGGACGAATTTTGTAACAGTCACCCATGTTATATATTTTCGGCTACGTGCAGTGCCTATGAGTAAAAGCGTTGAGAGACTAAACCATTTTTCCCATCATTTGTCATAATAATCGGTGTCTGAGCTTTCAAACTTATAAAGTACATTGAGGCTTGGCTTCAACATATTTCTAGTATAGAGATTTAAAGGATGTAGATGAAGTTGGTAAGTTGAGTTATGAATAGCCCTTCTATCATGTCATGTTACGATTATGGGAGCCAAACTGAAGGACCATGACCCATACTGAATTGATTAAGAAGAGTTCTTGAGTTCAAGGACACAAGGATATAATTATGAATTTGGAAATATGAGCCATACCATTAGTCTTCCTAAAATTTTCAAGTTTAATCCTAGGATGCAAGTATTAATTGTTGCAATTAGGGAATTGTTGAACCATGTATTGGAGACCATACTAGAATAGTTAATGTCTTGCTCCACCAAATTTTTGGAGAACACAAATTATAATGTAAAAGGATGTCGTCCATTCTTATGTTATAAATGTAGCTCCTCATTAAGCCATGTACACCATGTTGTAGGGCTACATGCTCTGTGTGAATGTCAGAGGAGTTCACTTCGATCTTTTGTAATAGAGAAAATAAATACACATGAGTCCAAAGGAAATAAATGTGGAATGTTGTGGCTAAGAGGATAGTGTATGAAATAGTAGTGAGAGTTGTATAGAAAAATTGGAATGGTTGTGTGTTAATACTGAGGTTAAGGAGGGAGAAAATGCAACAGCTAGAGTAGGATGCAACACAACAAAGAGAGTAGTGAAGTGTAAAGAGTGAATACATAGAGAAGAAATTTGAAGGAGTTGTAGAGAGATAATAGATCAAGTTTACAAGTTATTTTTATGTTGTAGATGCAGGTCATAGCTCTCATTTTGAATTTTTTTTTTTTTAATAAGGTCGTTTACTGATATATTATAAAACTTCAAGGAGCGAGTCCTGTTACATAAGATGAGAAGAACAATGAGGGGAGGATCCAAAATGGGTACGCAGACCCTTGATCCTTGTCAGAGGACTTGTAGATTGAGATTTGAAAAAGATAACGACTATATTGCCGTACAAACAGGCCTACTAGAAAGCAAAATTTACAAGACATAGAACAAGTTATAGTTGCTGGTTTATAGAATCATCGGGCTGAGGCTCCTTTTTCTCGCTGATCTTTGTCGAGGCCTCTGTGTGCATGCTTTGAGTCATTGCTTTTATGTGAGCAATTGCTTCTTCCAGGTGGTTTCATTTTTCTTGAAGACCTTCAGTCTTCGCTCTCTATTTCTCCAGCTTTTTCCTTTTTGATCTACTATCTGCTTGAAATTCTTCCTTGAGGTCGTTAAAGTGTTTTACGAATCGGGCGATCATGAAACAGTGGGCTTTGCACAGTGTGCAGCTGCTGTTGGTGATTACTCGCTCCAAGGGGTTCTCTGCCGGTTCACGCTCCACTGGATTCTCTGCCATTTCGATTCCTCTCTTGGAGAGAGCTTGAGGAAGTTGGAGCAGAGGGATATGCTGGGGGAAGCAGAAGGGAGTGGAGAGATGGAGGAGGGAAGAAGGGGAGATCTGGCAGATAGCGCGGGCCTGAAAAAGAGACACTGAGGGGAGGCCGCCGATGACAGAGAGAAAAATGATATGGAGGGGGTAGAACAGGGGGGAGGAAGAGACCAGGGAGGAAGAGAGCGCAGAGGAGGGAGGGCGCTGTTTCAAACAACCAGAGAGACTGTTAGCGAGAAAGCAAAAAGAAACACAAATGACACAACGATTACCACTGAGTTTGGAGGGAGACAACTTTCTTCCGATGCTGGTCGCAGAGCCCAATCTAGAACTGAGGACCACCTGGGGCTTTTTGAAGTTAATCTGGCCTTTAATCTTTTGGTCTTGAAGAACTGATGCTCTGAGCTGAAGGGAGAGTGAGGTTCCCTGATGAATATAAAGAAGGTCGAGAGACTGGGCATCCAAATCTGGTGCATGTGGCGCAGGGATTTTGCTGATCATGTGATCATGTCTTGGATTTTTTATGCAGTCGATATAGATTTTGATGAGACTGGCGCCTAACCTCTGCTTGGAATTGTCACGAGAACTCTGACTGAGCTTGATCCCGTACCTGTTTGTTTTGTCAGTGGAGATTTCCTTTGCAGCAATCAGGATGAGGAGGATGCCAATGTCAGAAGGGGTGGAGTCTGTGGACTGCTTGTCGATTTTGGGAGAAAGGGCGGACGGGATAATGAGATGGCTGATATGACCGAAGTTCAGAGAAGTTGCTGAAGGATGGGTCGAGTTACGGGATTGGCTTGTCATAAATATGATCATTCTCTCGGACCTGACTAGTGGTTCTGTTGACTGCCCTGTTGGCAAGAGAGTCTGCTTCTGTGTTATTATTCCTCAGTACATGTTTGAAACTGGTATCTCCCAGATGGCTTATATTATTCATGATCCTTAGTTTGATGTTGCTGAGAGCCTTTTTTTTGAATTCTCCCCCTGTAGCCAGTGCAGCGATCACAATTGCCGAGTCACCCAGAATGATTGGGTTCTGAACTTGCATCTGCTTCATAATGCTTGTGCCTAAAAGGAGGTTGTAAGCCTCTGCCATGTTATTTGACATTTGACCCAGGCCCCATTCATAGGTTATGAGAATTTTTCCATACTGATCTTTTATAATTCCCCCTGCCCCTGCTTTCCCCGGATTGTTTTTTGAAGCTCCATCAAACTGGAGAGTGGTTCTCTTTTGCTCATGTATCCATTGGTTTATGTCTTCCTTGGTGCCCCTAAGTTTCCAATTGTTCCCCCTCTTGCCAGCTGTGGAAGGGGGTTGCTTATTTTTGTCATAACTTAGGCAGAATTTATTGAACCAGTCTTCCTCATCTTTCTGCCAGCTGGATCGGTCCGGTTGAGAGACAGAGTTGGCGCTTATTATCTCGGAGACAAGGCCCATAGTTTTTGCCAAGGTGCGAGCTGGGTTTGGCTTCTGGTTGTTGAAGATGCAGTTATTCCTGGTGAGCCAAATTTGCCAGCTGAGCGTTGAGGGTATACATTTCCACAAGCGGGTGATGATGGCCTTGCTTTTCCTAGAATGAGGGTAACATTTCTCCCAGTTTTTGTGTAGAGTAGATAGCTGGTCGAAGGTCTCTCTTATTTTCAATGGACTGATAATTTGGTTCCAACAGCTTTGGGCATAAGGACAATCTAAAAAGAGGTGTTGGCTACTTTCCTCCTCAGCACGACAGAGACAGCAGATTGAGGGACCATGTATACCTCTTTTTTTGAGATTCTCGGCCGTAAGGATCTTGCCTTTGAGAAGAGTCCAGTTGAAAAATTTGACCTTTGGAAGGCATTCTGATTTCCACACCGCTGTACAAAGATTCCAGTTACCTAGAGCAGAGCTTGCCTGAAGAAGTTTGTACCCATCTTTTATAGTGAAGTTTCCTCCGCTAGGATCCCATATGAACCTGTCGCAAGCCTCTTTGTTTATGGGAGCTGATCCCGAAAGGGAGATCTTGAGGTCTGCCCATTGATCCCTGAGGTTATTTGGGAGAGGTAGATCCTTCCATGCAAGCCAACTATTTTGATCCCATAGGGAGATGTCATAAAGAGAGTTCAAGTTTTTTGCTTCCATCCAAGTTTTCAAGGTGTTGAACTGCTGAAGAAGATTTCTTGGCTTTGCTCCCATAATTCTGTCCGTCCATATATTTATTTCTTTTCCATTGCCCGACGATTTTGAGATGTGATTTCTGAATTGAGGGAGGACTTTTTTGATGAGTTTCCAGACTGGAGTGCAAGGTCTATCTACGATTACTTCAGAGAGGACATTAGAGTTCAGCCCATTGAGGTATTTCCTCTTCATAGCCTCCACCCACCAGGAGCCTTTTCCTATGAGCATTCTCCAGATCAGTTTAAATCCCATTGCTTTGTTAGAGAGACTTGGAATTTTGATGGCTAAGCCCCCTTTTTCGAAGGGGAGGGTAACTTGATCCCATCTGACTAGGCTGAATTTTTTCGAGTCTTGCTTCCCTCCCTGCCAGAGGAAACTTCTCATAATTAACTCCATGTGCTTATGGGCACTAGCAGGGGCCAAAGTTACTGCATATTGATATATGGGGAGAGCAGAGAGGAGAGCCTTAATGAGAGTAGTTCTACCAGCCAAATTTAGCCAGGACAACCCCCAGCTTTGGAGTAGTCCTCTCATTTTTTCTATATGCTTAACCCAAATTTCAGACTTAACTATTTCTTTTGCTAAGGGCAGACCCAGATAAGAGAAGTGACTCCAATTCCTTTGAACTGGGATGTCCATGATCAAGGAGATTCTTTGCATGATTTGAAGAGGGACATTCCAAGTGTATATTTTACATTTTTTGTTGTTTAGCATTCCCCCTGATGCTGCCAGGAAGGAGTCCAGAGTTTTCTTGAATCTTTTTGCCATTAAGCTTGAGGCTCCCCCTATTAAAAGGGTGTCATCCGCAAAGAGCGAATGATTAATTTCTTTTATCCCTCTCTCTATGCTGATCCCTGTGATCTCCTTTTGCTTGCGGAGTTTTTCCAGATGAATGCTCAAGGTTTCAGCCATAATGATATATAAGAAGGGAGAGAGGGGGCAGCCTTGCCTCAGTCCCCTAGTGCTTCTAAAGTAGCTGCTGGGTCTACCATTTATGAGGGGGGCAGTCCAAGGGTTTGAGATGCACTCCATGGTGATGCTTATGAATTTGCTGGAGATCCCGAATTTCCTGAGGACATCTGCCAGGAAGTGATGGTCGACCCTGTCAAAGGCGTTTGCCATGTCCAATTTTATAATCATACCTCTTTCTTTTCTGTTGATGCTACTGTGAATTGCTTCTTGAATCAATATGACGTTGTCCGTTATTTGTCTATGGGGGACAAATCCGCCTTGATTCTCTGATATAAGGTAGGGAAGAAGCTTTTTTAGCCTGTTAGCCAGAATTTTAGTAACTATCTTGTATGAAACGTTGCAAAGAGAAATAGGTCTAAAACGGTCAAAGGAGAGGGGATTGAGGTCCTTGGGGATGAGAGCAAGGTGGGAGGATTTAGTGTTTTCCCCCATCTTGAATTTTTTAAAGACATTTTTTACCATCCTGACATAATCTTTTTTTATTGTGTCCCAGTGATTCCTGTAGAAGGCAACAGTGAAACCGTTGGGTCCCAGGGCCTTATCCGGTTGCATGCTAAAGATCGCCAACCTTATCTCCTCCTCTGAAACATCCTGATCCAATTCTCTATTTTGCAGTTCAGAAATTTTGCTCTCGACTGGTCTGAGAAAATCCGTGTTGTTCGAAGTCTGAGGGACTGCTGATAATAGGAATTTGAAGTGGCTGTGCGCTGCCTCTTTAATTTCCTCTTGTTCGCTGATTTCTTTTCCCTCTGCCATGATTTTATCGATTTGATTTCCAGCTCGTCTGATCTTTATGTTGTTGTGAAAGAAGGAGGTGTTTTTGTCTCCAGCTCTGAGCCAAAGACACCTCGATTTCTGTCTTTGTTCTTCTTCCTCCACTCTATTTTGCCTGTAGAGTTCCCTGAACATTTCATTTTCCTGGGCTTGTTCTTCCTTTGTGAGTTGGTTATCCTCTTTCTCCTGATTCCACTGTTCCATTTGCCTGTGTAGTTCTGCTCTTTTTTTATTTTCCATTGTTGTGTTCGCTTTGGCCCACTGTTTTATTACTGCTCTTATGGATTTTAATTTTGTTTCCCAAATGTAGTGGGGCGACCCAGTGACTTCCTTCGCCCAATGGTCTTTGATGAGTTTTCGAAAGTCCTCCTTAGAGTCCCAAGATTTATTATATTTGAAGGGAAGGGGCCCAAGATTTCTTCCCTTGTCGAGGATCAAGACCACAGGCTTATGGTCTGAGGCTGAGGCGTGGACAATTTTGCTTTTGACTGAGGAGAAGCCTGAAACAATTCTTTCATGAATTAAAATTCTATCCAATCTCTCTTTGATATTGTGAATACCAACTCTCTTGTTGCTCCACGTGAATTTGCCGTTATGAGGGGGAATATCAATGAGGTTATGGGTTTGTATTATCGCTTCCAGTGAGTCTCTTGAGGGGTCAGCGAGGAAATTCCCACCTATTTTTTCCTCAATGTTCCTTATTAGGTTCAGATCTCCACCCATAAAAATGTTCCTATCTT
Source organism: Pinus tabuliformis (assembly GCA_031772625.1). NCBI lineage: Eukaryota > Viridiplantae > Streptophyta > Pinopsida > Pinales > Pinaceae > Pinus > Pinus tabuliformis. The sequence goes on from CM062805.1 coordinate 112,360,110, forward strand.
GAGAGGCCTGCAATTCTGAGTTTATAGATTCCCAGCAGAGAGCTTTATCCCTGTAGTGATTCGGGGCGTAGATGTTATAGATGGTGTATTCTTCTTTTGAGACTCTATTTTTAAGATCTGTTCTTACCCACCAGTTGCAAGATTTTTGGTTGGTGAGGTCCCATTTTCTCTTGTTCCAAAGAGTTCCTATTCCTCCTGAGGCACCTACTGCATCTATAGCTGTACCTGTGAAATTTTTGTATCTTTTTGTGAGGTTCTGAAAGTCTTGCTCAGATATTTTGGTCTCCTGGATGAGAAAGAGATCTGGCTGCTCTTGGTTGATTAAATCCCGGACTGCATTTGATTTTAGGGAGGAGCCCAACCCCCTGCAATTCCAAGAGACCAATATCATTATTTACTGATTTTTGGATGAGCCCCGCTCCTCTCCTTTGTCTTTTCCCCACTTCCTTTTTGTTTGTCCAGGAATGAGTCCATCGGCTGCTGAGTTCCAGTGGCCATTTCTTTTGCTGTTGTTTCATCTCTAATTTCTTTGTTTGACTTCCTGCCTGCTTTTCTCGGAGGATCAGAAGTGAGACTTGCTTCTTTCATTTTGTTTCTAGTGAGGATGCGTTCTATAGTTGGAGGGGGAGAGGACGGGGGCAGCGAGGGAGAGGGGATGACTGCGAGGGCAGTGGCCCGAGGAGAGGGAGGGGGTGAAAGGGGTTCTTCGACTGACAAGGATTCAAAAGGGTTGGAGGATGAGGGGAAGGGCTGGGTTGAGCTAGAAGGGGGAGGAGGAGGGGCAGCTTGGGGTTCCGGAGGAGGCTTGGAACTTGGACCTTGCAGGGGGTTTGATTTCTTCTTTTTTACTTGCTCCCATGAGCCTTCAGAGGTTTCAGCATTTTCATTAGACTCATTTATTTTTAACTTACTACATCTATTTGCAAAATGTCCATATTCGTGACATACCTTGCATTTGAAAGGTAGTTGCTCGTAGTCTAGCTGTTGGATGTGTGTCCATTGATCTACTTTGATCTTGATGGCTTCCGGCAGGCCTTTCCCTAGGTCAACTTCAATGCAGATCCTCGCACAGGCATGCATATTCTCCTTTGGTTCGCATCTATCAATGTATTTTCCAACCGCGTTCCCAATGGCCTTTACTGATTCATCTCCCCAGCAGTGGAGGGGGAGGTGAGGCAGACGGACCCAAACCGGGACTGCATTTGGGATGTCCATTTCCGGATCAAAATCGGGAGACCATCTGTTCAGATAGAGGCCTCTTGAATCCATGAAGTAGGGGCCATTTCTAAAAATGAGGTTCCGGTCCTCTTTTGTTTCGAAAAGAAAAGTATAGAAGCCCCTTCCACAGAACCTGATAGCTATTTTCCCTTGTATTATCGCGTTCCAGTTACGTTCCACCCATTTTTGGACTGCTCTGGGCGAAGGCCAGAGGCCAATAAACTGGCCAACGAGACCCCTCTCAGCTAAAGCGATTGCAGCCTTCCTCGGGAGTCTAGGAGGAAGAGATACTTTAGGGATTTCATCTAGTTTCTTGACAAACTTGGATGCAGATGGGCGGATTCTTGAAGAGGCGTTCTCAGGGATAAGAGATGCAAAAAGTTTTTTGTTGTCTTCAAAGTCTGGGGATGAGGGGTCAGTCCCTGTCATGATGGCGGAGGAGAGCCAACACGAAGCCGGCAGAGGAAAAAGGCGGAGGCGAAGAAGGAAGGAGGCCCCAGAGCTGGGGCCGGGCAGGAGGCCCGAGAGAGACTGCAAGGCAGTGAAAAGGGGCCTAGGGGGGCCTGCAGGGGCAGAGGCAGACCCAGCAGCAGAGCTGCCAAGCGGGGCCTGGAGGAGGCGAAAAAACCAGTCAAGGGGCGGCTGCACGGGAGCTCCGATTTGAAATCGCCATCCAGAGTTTGGACTTACAGTGTAAAAATAGCACTCCTACGTTATCCTCATTTTGAAAATTTTATTAAAATTAAAACTCTTTCCTTTAGTAGGTGTGGGTCTACAATTATAAGAGGTTGGTGCCTCTAGGTAAGTTGGAGCTTGTTGATTTGAAGGGGGTTTGAGCCTGAGTAGGTGCTCACAAACAAGTGATGTAATCTGAGTAGGTGATTTAGAGTCACATCATAATATAAAAAAATTCTTTGGTGCTTTTTCTCCCATAAGGGTTTCCATGTTAAATTATTGTGTTCAATGTGTTGCATGATTGTTGATATCTCATGTGTTGAATGAATGTTTCATAATTAAATGTTTAAGTTCTTACTGTAAAATAAAATAAAATTGTAAATTATTGATTCACGCCCCCTCTCATTAATTCATGATTCCCAACGTCTATTATCAAAGCCTTGTTACTTATGGAACAACTTAACCACTAGAAGGTAAATCAATATGGATTCATGGTGAGACAGAAAATTCGGGATGCTTATTCAATTAAGATACTAGTATTTGATGGTAAAAAATATGTATTATGGAAGGTCAGTATGGAAGCCTACCTCATATCCCTAGGTGTAGATGTTTGAATCTCTATATTAGTTGAATCAGTAGTCCCAACAACCCTTCCAATAGATTCAGATGGTAGAAAAAATTATGTGAACAATGCAAAGGACAAGAATGCCATTCTCTTCAGCCTCAATCAATATGAACTAGTAAAATTAATGCACTGTCAGCCAGTCAAGGAAGTGTTGGAAAATCTCAAGAATAGTTATGAAGGAGATGAGAAAGTTAAGCAAGCCAAGCTTCAAAATTTCAAAATGAGTTTCAAGAGCTTAAGAATGAATGAAGAATAGAATATAGTAGAATATTTCCCTAGAATTGATGAGGTAGAAAATATGATTAGATTACTTGGTGAAGACCTCAAGAATGAAGTAGTTGTCCATAAGGTATTGAGATCTTTGCCTATGAGATTCAATGCAAAGATCTAAATAATAGAAGAGATGTCATATTTAAAATACCTGACAATGGAGAAGTTGCATGGAACCCTTACAACTTATGAGATGAGAATAGGAAAAGATAGGGTTGAGTAAAAGGAGACAACATTTAAAGTCTCATAAAAGACTAAGGAACATAAATATCACCAAGAGTATTCTACCTGTGAATCAGATCAGGAGTTAGCTCAGTTTGCCAGAAAATTAAAGTGTGGCTTAGGTAAATATAAGGGAAAGATACCCTTCAAGTGATTTTATTGTGGTATATTTGGGCATTTTCCCTCCAATTGTCCTTATTCCAAACCATAGAAGCCAAAGAAGTAAAAGGATAAAAATCCTAGAGAGAAATCTCAAAAATACCAGAAGAAGAAATCCTTGAAGAAAAAGGGGCTCAACTCCAAAGAGGATATCTCTTCATTAGAAGCAAGAATTGAAGAATCCTTTGGGGATGAACATGATGAATGCCTACTTATGGCATTTGAATCAAAATCTAAATCCAAAGAAGAATCATACTTTGAGGAAGAAGAGGAAGGTGTAGTGGATCTAAAAGGGGAGCTCATCAACGCTCTTGATGAATTAAAGAAAGTCAGAAAGAAGAAAAAACAATAGAAAGAGAATTTAGTGTGAGCTGAAGAAGGTATTTATGGATCAGATAATGATAAACTTACTTATCAAAAATAAATACTTGAAGAATTTATTACAACAAAAAAAGTATCCTAGTCCAACAATTAGAAGAAAAACAAAAGGATTGTATTAAGTTGGAGGAGGAAAATAAGCTTTTAAAACAAGAACTAACCAAGAAACAAGAAAAAATGATCCCATAAGAATGTAAGGAAGAAATTTTGTCCCTAAAACTCTAGTTGGAGGAAGAAAAAGGTAAATAGGAGGTCCTTGGTGAACAAATTGTTGAATGGGAAGAGAATTGCCACAGTTTAGAGTCAGAGGTCGTATATTTGAGAATAGACCTATAAAAGTCCAAGGCTAAAATATATATGGACTACAGATTTTTTGGAGGAACAAAGAACCCAAACAACATTCTTCATGATCAAAGATGTCGATAAAAATAGGCAAGTTTGGGATGCTCCAATCCAAAAAAACTTTAAAAGGAAAGGCCAACACCAAGTCCATAAGAATCAAAGGCATTCAAAATTATGCAAAGGCACTTTGAATGGAAGGTAATGAGGAGAAGAAAAAGACAAATTGGAGAAGCACTCAACAATGGAGTAGGCCCATTGAGAACTCAAATGTTACTCCACATAGATTTATAATCCAACAATCAAGACAAATGAGGTACAATCGATCTATTCAAGCTTATCGATTCTAAAAATTTATACACCCAAGTTTGTTCTAAGGAAATTTTTATGTGTGTCATAAGTTTGGGCATAAAGCCATTAATTATATAACTACTAAAGTTGAAAGAGATAAAAATATCATAACTAGATATTATCAAAATCCTAAGTCTAGAAATTCATTGTTGGGAGTAGAAATATTTTCTCCCCTTTGTTGAATGAAATTGACTGTTCCAAATGTAATAACTTTCGCCATAAGGCAAGTGAGTGTAGAAGCAAGTTTGATTATCCTTATAAACACTAGATATATGAACATCTAGTACATCTAAGAAACATAAAGAGATGCAAGCAGAAGACTGAGAAAACTGAGTGTGAACTTCCTTTATTTTCACATGATCAAGAAGGAAAATGGTAGGTGGATAGTGGCTACTTTAAGCACATGACTAGAGATAAGAGTAAATTTTTGTTTCTAAAAGAAAAAATTAAAGGTAATGTCACCTTCAAAAATTATTCCCTAGTACAAATTAAAGGGAAAGGACATAGTCAAGCTGTATGAAAAGACCAAGGCCCAAAATATTTTATATGTGGATGGTCTCAAGCACAACCTATTATGTGTAAGAAGAATGTGTGATAATGGATATGATGTGACATTTTGTCATAAATACTTTGAGATACGAAAAGCAAAGAATGACAAGTTGGTAGGAAAGGTAATTAGGACTCACAATAAGTTGCATGTGTTTGCTTATTCTAGAGTGAATTTTTACTTGAGCAATATAGATCAAACATGGTTGTGGCACAAAAGGTTTGGGCATGTAAATTTCCATAGCCTATTCAAGATCAATAAGTTGAGGGCAGTTAAAGGCTTACCAAAGCTATCAAAACCTAACAAATCAATCTGCAAGTCTTGTCAATTTGGAAAGAAGAAAAGGGCTCAGTTTAAAACAAAGGAGTTTTCACCTTCTTGTTATAGACATTTTTGTGCCTTACAATGTCCATAATCTAAGGGATCCAAAGTCCCTAATCATGTTGTTCCTACCCCTAGAGGAACAAGGCTAACAAACCACAGCAATTCACAGAAGTTCTCCACCAGAAACTGCTCAAAAACAAATCAATTCAGGATCAATTCAAGAGCTCCACTAGTTGTCTGCGCTGAAATGCAAAGTCTGAACTGGCTACCTGCACTGCAACGCAGGTAGAAGCACTACCAGGGTGCACTGAGCGGGAATTGACAAATGGCAAGTTCATTCAACGAGGTGTCAAGACTCTGGAAGCTTCCAGAATCTTCCTCAATGACACTTACCTCAATGAATTCGACTCATGATGAGTAAGAGGTTCTCAAACTCCAAGTGGTAGCAAGAACCTCCAAGTGGAAACAAGAACTGACAGAGGGAGAGGACACTAGTCAGATCTCAAGCTGACTCATCCTCTCTCCAAACATCTATATATGGATCTCTCCTCCATGAGATCTGGAGGCTGGAATTTGGTTATTGCAAAGAATTGCTGTTGGTTTGAGATTGGAATCATTGGGTGCTTAATGCTTTGAAGGGAGGTGAAGATAGGAATTCCATTTGCTGGGAAGGAGATGCTGGATTGGAGCCTTCTTGGTTGTATCTCTTCCTGAACCTTGTTATTCATCAATAAAGCTATCTTGGTTTCTCCTATATACTAATGTATCTTTGATGTATGATTGCATTAGTATGTTTAGTTTATTTCTAATCCTGAACTAGTTATGAATATGAATCTATGTCTTTGTGTAGTGTTCTCTTCTTGTGATCTTGCAGAGACCTGTTGAAGCTGGGCGAGCGAGAAGGCAAGTAGCTGGGAACTCTCAAAGAGAAGAGAAATCGGATCGAGGGACAAACGGAAGACACCGGTTAGTCCATCCATCTCTCTTCATTCTTAATTCATAAAGGAAGAATACTAGAATAGCTGTGTCTGTTTGTTACTAAGGCACTGTCACACCTTAGGTGGATAGGATCGTCCTGCATAGGCATTTTTCCCCACAACAAATTGGCGACTCCGCTGGGGCGATCTGTTTAGTCATTTTATTTGTGTCTCTATCATTGTTTGGTTCATAGACTCAACAGCAACAATCGAACTGCATCTGCTATTCTCAGATGCAAAGTAGACAGCTGCTGCTTTGATCCAATCACTGGATTTTCTATGATCTGAACAATGGACTCACAAATGATTTGATGATCCTTTGTGATAGATCTTAGTCCTCCCTCAAAGCATCCCTTTGATTGTACCTTGCTTGTTGCTTTTATTTGGCCTGAAACCGTAGATTAATCAGCAAACTGTGACCCAGAACCCAGTGAGAAACTCTCGTTTCTCTTTCAGCGCAGACCCTGTGAAGAGGTTCTGCATTTCAACGCAGGTCCCGTGAAGGCTACCTGCGCTGAATGTCAAAACCCCTGTGTTGAGGGTGCGTTGATCCAGCTAGGCCTTGTGCAGCTGGGGTTCTCTGCTCTGTTTTGCCTTGTTTTGATCTCTGTTTTTTACAGCCTGTAACCAGCATAGGTACCAGTCTGATAACTCCTTTTCTCTGCTTAAATTCTGCCTCCTTTTGTACAAAAAGACTGTGAGTGTTTTTATGTGTTTGTGGCGTCATTTACAGTTTTCCTTTGCAAGAGTGAAATAATCATCCTGTAGCCCTTGATTCAGATCTGTTGATTGTGATCTTAGGAGAGAGTTCATTGGCTGTTTACAGTTGATTATACATTTACTTTTGCTTTTGGTTTGAGTTTGTCTCTTTTAAGTGTCGAAACAAGTGTTCACTTCGAAAGTCGTAAAGTGTTGTATTCTCTTCTACCCTTTCTGATTTCGAAAAAGTAAACTTGTTTGTATTTGTCATTTAAAAGCAAATTCAAAGTTGTACAAAAAGCTTTCTTTTTAGGCATCAATATTAAGAAAGCGGAAAACAAACACCTGCATTGTGCATTTGCATCTTGATAGTTTGCTTGCTTGATTTAGGAAAAGTGCATTAGAGTGTGTTGATTGCTCTTTGAGAAAAGATGGTGTCTTTCTTTTCCCTTTGTAGCTAGGATTTTCATTGTTGAAAAGATATAAAGCTTGCTTATCATCTTTAGGCTGCATTTAGGAATTGTATCATACATCTCGTGGTGATCCAGAAAGGCAAACTTCTAAAAAGATCAACCTAAAATAAATTGAATGAACTTAACAACACTTTGCAACATAACGCACAACATAGAGGTCTAGGCTAGAGACGTGTTCCGGCGTCGTAAAGCCTGGTGACTGTCGATCTCACTGATGGTGGGTGATTCCTCCTGAGGGACGATAGCGCCAGTACGGATTGTGCTCCCACGTACCGTCGCGTATATATTGGGAGACCCCTATAGGCATATAACCTTTATCCTTAGGAAGCCGTGTCGGCCGCCCTACTGATCGCAATGCACTGAACACAACATTCAGGAAGATCGACCGCCCGTACCCTAAAAAGTATTCTGCGGTTTTGCGAAAAGTTTGGCACACCCTCTACCTAGAACTCCAGAGCAGTTCCTTTTGGCCTTTTTCAGACTCTATAACGGAAAAAGTCCATCCGAGCATTTGTCACTTCGGGCTCGTTAAAACATCGAAGGAGACTAGAGTCATCTTTAGCTTTTTCTCGACTCTTTAAAAGTGAAAAAGCAAGTTGTGTCTAAAGCGTCTAAAAATTCATTTAATTCGGAAACACACTTTCCCCTTTTGGTATTTTGGTTGATCGAGTAATCCGCAATCGTGGAAGAAAGTCAATTGAAACCCCGTCGTTCGCGGAGACTTACGAGTCAACCGTCTTTGTCTCCGGAATCGAAAACAGTACGGACAAAGCGAACTCGTTTAACCGGTTCGAAATCTCCTATCAAAGTTAGAACAAGTGTTCCAACAACATCTGAGATTCCGGTTACTCCAAACACTTCTGGAAACCCTGCCTCCACAGAAGAAGTTCAACAGCCACAGAGGGACAGTGATACTGATCCTAGTCTGAGAACAAACACTTGTGTTACTGAACCAGTTCCATCTGTAACCGGTTCAGAGAGTCTTGTTCCTCAAACATCTGTCGCTGTTGATTCAACCCCTTCTTCGGCACCAGAAATATTTTACGGACCTGACGGTCTTCCCCTTCCACCTGGTTTGATTGCGATAGAGGAAATTGTAGAAGATCCGCAAGCAAGCACTCCAACACATTTTGGAGTCGGGGTCACTCTATTTCCTTCGGCATCAGAAGTTAGTCTACCACCAGTGGAAGTTCCTGTAGAATCGCTAGGCAATCTATTGGATAGACTCAAAATGTCTGAACAACCGTCAACATCTAGGACTGTGTCGAATGACACAGCGACAACAGAACTCCCTGCCGTCACTCCGACAATGTTTGCCGGCGTACCATCTGTCCCAACTAGCTCACAACCGCTAGAAGGAGTCCATCCAGGGACTATTTCGACAGTGTGGTCCGTTCCTGTTTGTTCCTCCGGAATAATATCCGGCAACTCTTATGTTGAGACTCGACAGATTGATCCATTTGGAGGTCAATTTGGGCCATCCAATCCCCAAGGGCAATCAATCCCCTTGAGTTCTGGATTACCACCGTATGGGGGGCAGTATGCCCTTTCATTACCCCCTCCGGGAGGATATCCATACGGGAGTTCACAACAGTATTCAGGTTATACTGGAGTTACATCAAGTGGTTGGGTACCTATGCTACCTCAACAACCAAGGGTTGTGTATTCTATGCAACAATGTGTACCTATGTCGAACATCCCGACCACACCGGCTATTGTGACAGTGTCGCAGGTTCAAACGTTGCCTGTTGTATGTCAACCTCAGATTTCTCAGGTTGTGATGCAACAGCCCCTTGACCCTGTGACTCAACCACAATCGCCTACTGGTGGGGCGACACAGGTCCAAATGGGTACAATTACCCCGCATCTTGGTCCGACGGTTAGTATAGCACAACAGAGCATGGCTTCACAACCATGGCTGGTGCAATACCAACAACCACAACTCCAACAAGTATACCAAGGTTCTGAGCAGCAGATCTTTGCGAGCAGTGGACAACCGTACATTCAAAACGGTCAAAATCAACCACTTTACAGTGGTCAAGTCCACCAACCGTATCAGTCATACCAACATCAATTGCATTATGCTGGTATGCAAAGGCCAACTGCTCAGGCAATTCCATCATACCCTGGGTATGCTTCACCTAACCTGAATCAACAGTTACCATTCGTGGCAACTTTAGAGTTACCCGATTTACACCGGTTAACAAACGATCCAATTGCTTACGCCCCTTGGTGGCCAGCGATTCCTCACAAACTTCCATCGGACATTCCTAAATTTAATGGAAATCTAGGTGAAGACCCATCGAATCACGTGATGACATTTCATCTGTGGTGTTCATCAAACACCCTAAACGATGATTCGATAAGGCTTCGCCACTCATATATCCGATCATATACATGAGTGGCGTCGTCGTCGTAGGATGGTAAAAACGTACGTTCCCGATCAGCTATTAGCTGAATGGTTCATCAAGTCGTTACTTCCTGCCATAACGGAAGATGTGGCCAAGGGGGGAGTCGTGACGGAGGAGCAAGTTATTGCTCGTGCACAATATCTAGACTTGGTCTACACTCAGTCTGGCACGCTCTACGACAAAATACCTGACGCCCCTAGACCGGAATTCTCAATTCCTCCTCCTCCTAAATCAAATAGTGACTCTCATGCCGGCGATGGTGTGATTGGCACGACAAACGCGAAATCGACAAAGGCTGCCTCCAAGAAAGCCCGTAAGATTTCAGATCAAAATGCAAAAGACGAAATTCTTGCTTCGGAAGTAAATGTCGTATCAGCAGATAAAGGCAAAGAAACCAATCAACCAGGAAGCAAGAAGAAGCAAAACAAAGGGAAGAAGAAGAAACAGGGTAAGTCATCTCCCGGAAAAACTTCTTCAAACCCTCCTGGAGATAGGAAACCCCCTTTTGGGTGTCAGATATGTGATGAGAATCACTGGACAAGAGAATGTCCATACAAAGCTTAGCTTAAGAAATTCTTTAAGAGTTCGCAAACCTCAGCTGTGTTAACTGATCCGTTTCCAAATCCAGGCGCAAATCTGGTTGATAGTGGAAATGCTTCCCCGTCGCAAGTGCTAATGTTGTCGATTTCCAAGCAACAAAATGATGCTTTGATTTCGACAAGGAACAAAGATTACGGGAATCCGCAGCTGTCGAACGACAAAGGTAAAGATCAACCAAGTGGTTCGACAACAACTTCGACAGAAGTTGTACCACCCATCATTCCTGAATTAACAATAAAACCGCCAAAGGGAGTAGTACACAAGTCGACATTTAATCCTCGCGCCAGAGCAGCGCAGCATTATAACATAGTGGAAGATTTGGCACAATCGCCATCCGCTATGTCGACTCTTGAAGTACTACAAAATTGTCCATCCCAAAGGCAGGCTTTGTTATCAGCCATTGGTGGGGTTGATCCTAAGGATTCCAATCTTGTATCCTTCGACCACAAAGGATACGATCCTCAGTTACCAGCTCAACTAGCTTTCCTTATTCAAGTGAAAGCCCTCAACAAAACTGTTCACCGAACAATTATTGATGAAGGGGCATCTACATGTATCATGTCGATGAGTTGCTGGAAAACTTTAGGATCTCCAACCTTGTCGCGATCTTCGACGACATTAAAAGCATTCGACGGAAGGACATATACCCCATATGGTATCCTAAATAACTTGAAGGTTGAACTAGAGGGAAAAACCGTAGAAATAGATGTTGAAGTCATCGATGGGAATCTTGACTACAACATCCTACTGGGAAGACCGTGGATATATGCCATGGCAGCTGTAGTGTCGACCTATTTTAGAAAGATCGCATTCCCTTTTCAAGGAGGGATTACGATCGTCGACCAACAAAACTTCCTCCCTAATGGTTCACAAGTTACAGGAAGCATTCCCATGATCCATGGAAGCAACCATTCGCTTCAGGATATCGGAGTAGGCCTACTGAAAGACCCCACATTAATGGGAACTTTCGCACTTCCACCTCCAATCTATATAGGAGAAGTAGCGTTGATAGGAGCCTGCAATATGATATCTTCAACGAAGATATCAGAAGACGATGTCAACATGGATCATGCAATGGTTTTGCCCCCAAGCCCAATAGAAATATTGTAGCAATCAATGTTTCGAGCATGGGAGGCAAACCCGAATCAACGCTCATCAAGCGTTTGGGTAGATAGGTCTAGAGAATATGGTACCCCATTAGATCCTTGGTCGAGAGTGCATGGAACCGACGAAGGAATCCTACAATCAATGTTGATTGAGGGGGCACCATGGAATGATTTCCACCATCGTTCCCTTCTTCCAGATTATGAAGAAGATACTCAACATGACCTTTATCACCCTTCAGTTTTTGAATTCCTATCAAATACTGTAAATACGGTGGATTCCGAGCGAAACTTATCCAATATTGAAGAGACTATAGCCATAAATATCTCGACTAAAACAAATGTTGTAGAGAATATTTATGTCGGCAAAGGTTGTTCTCCTTCGGAACTGGAAATATATAACGCTCTTTTCCGCGAGTTCAGAGATGTCTTTGCTTGGTCATATGATGAAATGCCAGGCATTGACTCGAGTATCGTTGAACACGAAATTAAGATGTATCCAGATGTCAAACCGGTAAGACAACGGCTCAGGCAGGTGCACCCCAAGAAAGCCGCTGCCATTAAGGCAGAAGTTGAAAAGCTTCTCCATGCTGGTTTCATCTACCCGGTTCCTCTAACTGATTGGGTATCGAATATTGTCCCTGTTATGAAGAAACAAGGGACAATTAGAGTGTGTGTCGATTATAGGGATGTAAATCAAGCTTGTCCGAAAGACAACTACCCTACACCCTTCATCGACCAGATAATTGATGAATGCGCCGGATGTGAAATCTTTTCATTCATGGATGGATTTTCCGGGTATAATCAAATAAATATCGCCCACAGGACCAGTCAAAGACTGCATTCATTTGTCCGTGGGGCACATTCGCTTATCGAAAATTACCCTTTGGTTTAAAGAACGCAGGGGCGACGTTTCAGAGGGCAATGAATTATGCCTTCCATGACATCAAGAACATCGTTCAACCATACCTCGACGACCTTCCGGCTCATTCGCGAAAGCGGACTGATCATCCGCAGCATTTAAGAGCGATATTTCTATGTTGCCGACACTACAAGATACGACTCAATCCGCACAAATGTGTATTTTGCGTCAGTTCTGGTCGTTTACTTGGCTTTGTAGTCTCCAAGGATGGGATTCGTCTCGACCCTTGCAAGGTCCAGGCAATCATCAATTTGCCTCCACCTTCGAATTTGCTTCAGATTCAGAAACTCCAAGGGAAAGCAAACTTTCTGAGGAGGTTCATTCCAAATTACGCAGAACTTGCTAAAGGTTATACTCGTCTTTTGAAAAAGGATGTACCTTTTGTCTGGGATCAGGTGGCGCAAGCTTCCTTTGATGCTTTGAAAGATTCTCTAGTAAAAGCATCATTAATGTATGCCCCGGACTATCAAAGAGACTTTAACCTGTATCTAGCTGCAGCGGATACGACCATTGCGATGGTTTTAGTTCAAGAAGTCGATGGAATTGAACATCCTATATATTATTTAAGTAAAAACTTGAATGATACAGAAAGCAAATATTCTTATGTTGAAAAACTAGCGCTTGCAGCTGTTCAAGCGATTCAAAGGTTTCGACATTATGTCCTCTTTCGGAAAACTACCATTTTATCAGATTGCAACCCCATGACTTATATATTGTCGCGACAGTTGCTGGGGGGCAAATATTCAAAATGGATAGCGATCCTTCAAGAGTTTGATCTGGAATTTGTAAAATCCAAATCAAAGAAAGCTCTAGTTTTCGCAGAATTATTGTGCGATCTCCCATCGTCATCCAACGATGAAACATCTGAAGAATCAATCGTGGACGAGAATTTGTTTCTGATATCTACAAGCAATGAGTGGTATGGAGATATAATAATTTATCTCCAAACCCAAAAGTTCAGGCCTAACACCTCACACTCTGAACAAAAACGTATACGATACCAAGCAAAAGACTACATGATCGTCGGTGATACGCTTTACCGTCGTGGTATCGATACAGTTCTGAGGAGGTGCCTCACCCATGAGGAGGCCGAAAAAGCCCTGAATGAGTGTCATTCAGGCGCGTGTGGGGGGCATCAATCTGGATATGCAACAGCACAAAAAATCTTACGAGCAGGATACTTCTGGCCAACCATGTTCAAAGATTGCATAACCGCAGTCAAAAGTTGCCATGCTTGTCAAATTTTTGATAGCAAAACCAGAAGACCACCCGCACCTTTACAGCCAATAGTTGCTGTTGGGCCTTTCGCCAAATGGGGCATCGATTTCATGACATGTAACCCCACCTCGACCGGGGGGCATGGGTATATCATAGTCGCCGTTGACTATTTTACCAAATGGGCCGAGGCGATGCCTACATTAGATAACACTGGTGAAACAGCTGCCCTTTTCATTTTCAATCATGTAGTCGCCAGGTTCGGCGTACCACAGGCCATAGTTACAGATCATGGGTAGCATTTTCGCAATCACATGATGGTTGAATTAGCTGCCAAGCTAGGGCTATCTCACGACAGCTCTACCCCGTATTATTCGCAAGCCAACGGACAAGTTGAAGCGATCAACAAGGTCCTGAAGCGTATGTTGCAAAGGATGATCGGAGTTCACAAAAGAAGATGGCACCTAATCTTGTACTCAGCCTTGTGGGCTTACCGAACATCGGTAAGGAATGCGACCGGGTTCACACCTTTCCAACTGGTGTATGGCCTGGAGGCAGTCTTGCCAGTCCAGTGTGAAATCTCGTCTCTTAAACTCGCAATTGATCTCCTCCCCGGAACTTCAGAAGAAGAGGCCCATTTCTTGGAATTAATCCAATTGGATGAAACCCGTCGTGATGCCGCTTTGGCTAACGAAGCCCATAAGAAACGAGTCAAGGCGCAGTTCGACAAAAATGTCAAACCCTGTGTCTTTTCAGAAGGTGACTTGGTCTTGCTTTACGACCAAGAATCCGATAAATTGGGAGCGGGTAAATTTAATTCTTTATGGATGGGCCCCTATATTGTTAAACGAGTATTAGCAAAAGGAGCCTATGAGTTAATGGATTACGACGGAATTCCACTGGCGCAACCTCGCAATGGGTTGTACCTTAAGCGTTACTATGCTTAAATAGTAACCAATGTGCTTTTGTTGTATTTTGTTTTCGCTAAAGTGGTTGTTTTGGTCGAGTAATCCACCTTTTTACATTTATTGCAGATGTCAACCCTTTTGGAGATATGTGTTGGATATGCCGATGGAGCGAGTCGTAGTTCGCGGAACCTGTCCTCCGCAGCCTGGGCCATTTTTGATCCAAGCGGCGAGTTAGTAAGTTTCAGAGGTGTATGTATTGGGCAATCAACGAATAACATCGCTGAGTATAGCGCGTTGATAGAACTACTCTCTGATGCCATCACCCATGGTATACGCCGACTAATCGTCAGGCTAGACTCACAACTCGTAATACTACAACTCAATGGTATATATTCCGTCCGCAATCCAGCTATTTATCGTATGTTTCTAAGGGTTAAAATTTTGGAAAGGCAGTTTGATTTAATTCAATACCAACATATTTCCAGAAACTTAAACACATTAACCGACTCATTAGCAAACTATGTGTTAGATAGACATTAGCGACATTTATAAAAAGAAACACATCATCAATGTTGTACATATGGATCACATAACTCAACCAGAATAAAACCCTGAAAATCAAAATATATATATATATAAGCTGTTTATGGTTTACATATAATGTTCTGTAACCAAGACAAAATCGGTCACATGACCCAAAAACTCAAAAATGCTAGGGGGCACCCTAGCCTAGTGATGCGTAAGAGACGAGTCCATCGTCTAGGCACACCAGTAGTATTCCGCTACAACTGTAGAGGTAACTCATCAATCCTCGCATCTGAAATGCCAAGAGTAAGGCTCTCAACCTGCTCCTGCACAGCCGTGAGGGTCTCGGCCACATCAAGGTCGCGAAGAATAACCCTCCCAGCAGTCTCCCCTGCTGGGGCAGCGACTGGCGCTCTCGGGCGAACTGCTGGACGAATAGGACCAACATCTGCATGCACACATGAGTTTGATCAAAGTCTTGATAGAATAAAGCACAAGGACATTATAAATAAAAACAGTAAACAGTGATATGGTCGAAGATTTTACCAATAGCGCCCCACTGTTCGCCATCCGGCAGTACCAAATCCGGATCACCTCGGAAATCCGTGCCAACATATGGATACTTGGAATAGACCATCTCCTGACGCTCGAACCACCTGAAGAAGGTATCAGTGAAAGAAATCTGAGATTGACCAGCATGCCTAGACATGTGATCAACCCATCTCTGCATGTGTGGCTCGGTAGGAGAAGGCAAGTCGAGTGCAATGTACTGAGGCTGCATCAGTGGTATCTTCTCCAAAGCAAAGGCGATCAAGATAGAACCAAACCCAAATTTCTTCAGCTTTCCGTCCTTTACCTTGGTTAACTGACTTTTCATCTGAAGAAGTACTGCATCACACCAGTTGAATATTTTCGGTTGGAGGCACTCCAAGGCGTGCTGCACATAGGATCTGTTGGCAACGTGAAGAGATGCACTACCGGCCATCCTACCAATAGTATACAGAATGGACCTGAGAGACCTTTCAGCAATCTCACGGATAACGATCTTGCCGTCTTTGCTTGGCTGAGATCCTTCCCTGCAATACTGACGGACATAATCTCTCACGGAGTCACTCCCTCGGACCGAACCTGACAAAGAAATGGGGGCACCCCGCCTTGACAACCCAGTCAAGAAGTAAATGTCTACTATGGTCAAGGGGATGGATTTGCCCCTAATCTGGAATACTTGGTTGATAGGATCCCAAGCATTGAGAAAATACTGCAGTAGAGAGATCTGTTGTCTCATACTAGAGATACGGAAGAACTTAAGCAGGCCACAGTTCCGCAGCGCGTTCACCGTGACAGGATCATGTAGGGCAATCATGTCCTCTTCTTCATGTTCTCGTTCTCGCCATGTAAGGGTCATTTTGCTCAAAGATCCCTGCAAAACAAACAAGAGAAGGAGTAAGATCCTGATTTTGATGCAAAACAGGCAAAATTTTCATCAAAAAATGAGCAACAAGTTCCTCTTTTTCGCCCAACGCACCTGCAGGAGTGGTTCACCTACGTTGAATGTCAAACTTCCTTCATACTAGCTGACATTCAAAACAGGTTTCGCTAGGCACAGGGTGCGTTGATAGGAAAACGAGCTCATGAAACCCCAGGAGCTCAGAAAAATAGGAAAAGAGGCACAGAATGCAAAAAAGAAACCATGAAATGAAAGAGCTCAAGTTTAGCTCCTACCTGGTCCAGACGGCACCGAAAATCGTCCGCAGAATCTCCCGGAATCAGCTGATGAAAATCAAGGGGGAAGAGGCACCTCCAAAGCTCCAACAAACCAAGTTCAAATGAAATGGTAAAATGAAAGGTAAAAACACTTTTTAATTGCTTTTTACGTAGTTCAAAGCGAAATATTAGGGTTTTAATCTCATTTTCAAGCAAATGTTATTCATTTCTAACTAGTTTGATGCAGCAATTGAGGATGCAGTACTTTCTTTGAAAAGGGCAAAGCTAGTCATGGTAAAAAATCAAAATTTGACCATATAATCGAGCAGTTTTAGCACACAGTTCATGCTCGTTAAAAAATAAACGCAAGATTCAAGCAGTTTTAGCGCATAGTTCATGCTCGTTAAAAAATAAACATAAGATCGAACAAGTGTTTCAATCCGCGTTTAAGCTCGTTAAAAAATGAACTACCTGGTAAATAACCACTGCGAGTATAGATTCATCAGCCATTAAAGCCTTGGTCGTGTTTGCACCATCACCTCCACTTTTCCATTGGCCGATCATTCACCTCCATTTGATTGTTTACCCATTTTGAGGAACAGCTGCGAAGAGTGATTACACTAGCCATCCTTGTGACACTGCCGTGATTGGAAAATTCCAACCTGTACCTGGAATCAGCTGCTAACCCATTTTATCACTCGTTCCTCAAAAGACGAGTCTTCTTTAAGCTCTTTTCATCTGACTCGTAAAATATCAAAAGATTGCCGAGTTTTGGCCTTCCAGCTCGTTAAAGCGACCGAAAGTGCTATCCCTCCTCTAGATTTTAATCTTTTTGGACCTAAGGGATTATTGCACAAAAAGATCGAGCGCTTGTTTTGTTCGGCTCGTTAAAACTATCGAAAATCCATCCCTTCTGTATTGTTTTATACTTTTTCGGACTTAAGGGATTAGATGACGAAAAAGGGGCTTTCGGAGTTGACTTTACGTACCTTTTCAGACTCTCTAAAAATGAAAAGGACCGAGTTATCTTTGTCGTTAGACTCGTTAAAATCATTAAATAGCGACAAACTTGTCTTTAGACGAGAACGAGTTTCACTATCGCTAGGCTCGTTAAAACATAGCGATGGGCTTGCCCGAAGGGCAAGTTATAGAACAAGCATATGTTATCCTCCTCAAGCTTGACAAAAATAAAGAGGTACTGGTCAGCAATGACTGGGGAAAATTGGGAGAAACTCAAGAAAACTTTGATGGTAGCAAGTCACTCTTGAACATGACACTTTTCCTCCATACCACAATCGGGTTGGGTTGTTTCATTCACCGGTCACATCACCATGGTCTCGCCATACCATCCATATTTGGGGTAATGCTACCGATCCATCACATAAGTGTCGCCATATGTTCAAGAGAAGTCGTTCAGAGAAGTCAACCGTGTCCCATCCACTGCCGTACATTGTCCTTCATCCTTTCATGACCGCCACCCTGAATCATATATCATCAGATCGTTTTCACCTCCATCAAAATCATTAGCTCCGTTCCGTGTCATTGATGTGGGATTCATCAAGGCCCTCCTTTGACGGATCGCTTCTTGTCGACATCAGCTCATTATCCAAGAAGTTGATCTAGGAACAACCCCTTCAGTACTTTGAAGCTTGCATGCCTCAATGGCAAGTTTCTCACTTCCGGCGACAGGTATACATCAATGACCTTCGACCAAAAGATTTTGCGTGGTGTTCGACGCCAAGTCCTTTATTCACACCACGTGAATTGTACTGCAGTACCTTGAGGGTCATTATCATTATTGATGATTCCTCTCGCGCTTGTTAACGGTTTACCTCATTGACCGGTAATCAAGCGATGTCTTTCCATGTTCGACTTCAGAACATTTCTCACATGGATCGACTTGTACTTAGAGTGAATATCGAACGAGTTTGAAGACCCCGGATCTAGTTTCATCCATCCGGGCTGCGATATATATTCAGGAAAGATAAAGACATTGACATGTACATCATTGCAGCAGATAATCATCCTATCAAAAAGGATGATGATTTCATCAAAATCATCAGTCTACCATCAGACGATTGTCTGTTCTATGTACAGAAAAATGAATTTATAAAGTTGAGCATGGGAATGCCCGCCTCAACTAGATCATGAAAGCAGTATGAAAAATAATGTATTGTATTGTATCTTATTACAGGTCTCCTCCCAGCATTGGATGAACTTCGGATCCTCCTGATAAAGCATTTCACCCGATAAACGGCCTCATACTTTAGGGGGCAACTGTTATAGACATTTTTGTGCCTTACAACTATAAGCATGAAATGTCCATAATCTAAGGGATCCAAAGTCCCTAATCATGTTGTTCCTACCCCTAGAGGAACAAGGCTAACAAACCACAGCAATTCACAGAAGTTCTCCACCAGAAACTGCTCAAAAACAAGTCAATTCAGGATCAATTCAAGAGCTCCACTAGCTGTTTGCGCTGAAATGCAAAGTCTGAACTGGCTACCTGCACTGCAACACAGGTAGAATCACTACCAGGGTGCGCTGAGCGGGAATTGACAAATGGCAAGTTCATTCAACGAGGTGTCAAGACTCTGGAAGCTTCCAGAATCTTCCTCAATGACACTTACCTCAATGAATTCGACTCATGATGAGTAAGAGGTTCTCAAACTCCAAGTGGTAGCAAGAACCTCCAAGTGGAAACAAGAACTGACAGAGGGAGAGGACACTAGTCAGATCTCAAGCTGACTCATCCTCTCTCCAAACATCTATATATGGATCTCTCCTCCATGAGATCTGGAGGCTGGAATTTGGTTATTGCAAAGAATTGTTGTTGGTTTGAGATTGGAATCATTGGGTGCTTAATGCTTTGAAGGGAGGTGAAGATAGGAATTCCATTTGCTGGGAAGGAGATGCTGGATTGGAGCCTTCTTGGTTGTATCTCTTCCTGAACCTTGTTATTCATCAATAAAGCTATCTTGGTTTCTCCTATATACTGATGTATCTTTGATGTATGATTGCATTAGTATGTTTAGTTTATTTCTAATCCTGAACTAGTTATGAATATGAATCTATGTCTTTGTGTAGTGTTCTCTTCTTGTGATCTTGCAGAGACCTGTTGAAGCTGGGTGAGCGAGAAGGCAAGTAGCTGGGAACTCTCAAAGAGAAGAGAAATCGGATCGAGGGACAAATGGAAGACATCGGTTAGTCCATCCATCTCTCTTCATTCTTAATTCATAAAGGAAGAATACTAGAATAGCTGTGTCTGTTTGTTGCTAAGGCACTGTCACACCTTAGGTGGATAGGATCGTCCTGCATAGGCATTTTTCCCCACAACACTTCTAAGCCTTTGGAGCCAATTCACACTAAAATTTTTGGTCCTACAAGAACAAATATCCCAAGAGGAGAAAGGTACTTTATTTTATTTGTTGACGATTTTACTAGGTCTACTTGGATAACATTGTTGAAAGAAAAATCAGAAACCCTGAGTAAGTTTAAAATATTTAAGTCTTAGGTTGAAAATGAGAAGGATATTAAGATTAAATATTTGATATCTGAGAAGGGAGGATAATTCATCTCAAAAGAGCTTGAATATTTTTGTGAGAAACATGGTGTAAGGAGGTAGTACTCAGCAGCCTGAACACCTTAGCAGAATGGGGTGGTTGAAAGGAAAAATAAAACCATTTAGGAGGTGGCTAGAGAAATGATGGACGAAGGGAAGGTTGCACCCATTTCTTGGGGAGAAACATCTCAAACAGTTGTTTACTTAAATAATAGAACATGGCTCAAGCCTAATAGTGATTAAAACCCTTATGAGCTATGGAAATGAAGACCAACATCTATAAAACTTCTCAAGGTATTAGGCAGTAAATGGTATATCAAGAGAAATGATAAAGCCCTTGGAGAGTTCGACTCTTTTGATGGTGATGGTATATTCCTTGGATACTCAAACAAGAGAAAAGGCTACAAATGCTTCAACAAGAGGAAAAAATGGGTTAAATATTGCATCGATGTCATAGTTGATGATACACTATCTCATTCAGTGAAGTGTAAAGAAAACGAGAAATCAAATGGAGAGGAGGATTCTCCTCTTAGATATGCAAACCAAGAAGAAGTAGAAGATGAGAACAAGATACAACACAAAGGCCCAAGATCACATCTAAGTATGTACACAAACAACACCCAGAAAGTCAAATAATTGGTGATCAAAGGATCAGTGTGAAAATTAGAAGGAAATTCATTGGTAATCCTAGTCATGTAAATCTTGCCTTGTTATCACAAATTTAGCCCAAAAATATTAGTCAAGCTAGTGAAGATGGGTTTTGGGTGAAGGAAATTAATGTAGAGTTGGACCAAATTGAGAAAATTTACACTTGGGAGCTTGTCCCTAGACCTAAGGACAAAAATGTTATAAGCACCAAATGAAATTTTAAGAATAAGCTAAATGAGGAAGGGAAAGTGGTAAGAAATAAAGCAATGCTACTCGGAAAAGGTTATGCACAAATAGAAGGGATAGAATTTGAAGAAACATTGTCATAGGTAGAAGGATTGGAATTCATTAGAATGTTCCTATCTTTTCCCAGTTATAAGAATATTAAATTATATCAAATGGATGTAAAATCAACCTTCCTCAATGGAGATTTAGAAGGAAGTTTATGTAGAACATCCAGAAGGTTTATTTCTCTTAGATAATGAATATTATGTTTGCATATTGAGAAAGGTTCTGTATGGGCTAAAACAAGCTCTAAGAGCATGTTATGCCATACTAGATGAGTATCTTCAACTGCAAGGTTTTAAAAGAGGGACGGATAATATAAATTTGTATACTAAATATAAGATGATCATTTGTTAGTTATTGTGGTTTATGTAGATGATATTATCTTTGGTAGCGATTTGGAGTAGATGGGGTGATAGTTCGTTGAGATAATGAATAAACAATTTAAAATGTCTATGATAGGGGAGTTTCATTTGTTCCATAGACTGCAAATTACCCAAACTGAAAAGTGTATCTTCATTTCTTGATCCAATTATCTAAGGGAAACATTGAAGAAATTTGGGATGGAAGAGTGCAAGCCATTTTGTACCCCCATGGTGACTAGTAGTAAGCTAAGTAAAGAGTTGAATCCCCTCTTATGAATCAGAAAGCCTATAGATCAATGATTGGAAGCTTGTTGTACCTAACTAATTCAAGGCCATTCATAATGTAAGCAGTGGGCTTGGTGGATAGATTCTAAGAAAGTCCCAAAGAAAACCATGTCAACGCAATGAATTTTTTTTTCAAATATTTGCAAGTCACAACAAAATTTGGCTTGGGGTATGCTTCCTTGTGCCTTGGGTAAGAAAAAATCAAGACTCAATCTCTCTATTTATAACAGAAGCTAACTACATAGTTGCAGCCACTTGCTCCAGTCAAATTATTTGAATGAAGCATACTTTAAAATACTTCAAGTTTGAGTTAAATGATCTAATTCCAATTTTGTGTGATAGCACTAATGCTATCAACATAACTCGGTTATGCATTCAATGACAAAACATATTCCAATCAATTATCATTTCTTGAGAGAATAGGTTGTTGCTAGCGTTGTTTCCCTTGAATATGTGGTCACTAATGAGTAGTTGTAGATATATTTACAAAGCCCCTACCACGGGAGCCATTTGAATGCCTCAGGAAAAAACTCAGAGTAGCCTCTCCTTCAGCGCAGGTAACAATTCATAACTACTTATGATGATGATTAATTTAATAAGTGGGTTGTAGGAGAAGAAAATAAAAGACGAGCATGGTTTCAGGGGGAGATGGAACTACCCGTTACCATTGATATCAAAGGGGGGAGCGTTGGCCCAAACATTGTGATTTGAAACCATCCAAGGGGATTTGTGGCCAAAGAACATTTGTAAGTTTGATATTTCAGGGGGAGTGTTTTCAAGATGAGAAAAGTCTAAAAAGTGTCAAGGGGACTGTTTCTATTTATTATGGCCATCAATGTCACAACAATGTTTTTCAACATTACCAACAATTCCAAAGGGGGTGAAAATGAGAATGTTAGAAATATGTTGTCATTTATGTCAAAGGAGGTTTCATGAAGTGGCAAAGATCATAACAAGTGGTTGTAGATAGGTTAGTTAATAGGTGAAATTGGTGTTTTATCGAGCAATATCTTTAGATCAATTTTTGCCTTAGATATTCATCTTAGATGCTCTTCAAAATTTCTTAGATGGATAGATCTCAAAAAATCATTTCCAACGATATATGCAAGTTTGAAAATCGCCAAAGGGATAAAAAGGTATCTCAGTTTGAAAATCATTCAGGCTTTCAGGGCCCAAATTTGGCATTAATTTGGCATCTTTCTCCAAAGTTGGTGTTAAAATGGCATTTGGATTTAATGTTAAATAGGGCATATGTCAAGTAGTGGATCTCACAACAAGTGTCCACACTTCATCATCTGACAGCATGAGAGGCCCCATGCCCCACTGCAGTTTAAAGGGAGGAGGGGGGTCCCTCAATTGGATTCGTGCCCAAGCCATCCTCCCTAGATCAATGGTCTAGATGAAATTAGGAACCCCTCCAACCTTGAATTTAAAAATGAAAGGAGGGGAGGTCTCTCAAAATCACTAGGTGGTTTCTTTGGATGTGTGATCAGTGAGCATTGATGGGGTTGTGGGACCTCTCCAACAGAAGAATGAAAAGTGGAGAAAGCATAAGCAATTGATAGGGATGACATAAATAGGTGGAAGATGACATGGAAAGATCATTGTAGTAGTCCTAGACCCACATATGACATCAACATGATGATGGGAATCTAGGAGCACGACACATGACATGGAGATTCGACATTTTTGGGTGGCTAAGTGGTCCAAAAAAGGATGACACATGGACCAACCAATAGATGACACATGGCACTCTGGGAGGAGGCCACATGGATAATGTGGCATTAGCATGACATTGGAGTGATGTTACCCTGGCAATTTCAAAAAGTGGATAGCGAGAAATGTTGGGGGTAAATTATTCTGATGGATGAAGAAATTTCCTATCAAATGATGGAAAATGATTATGACCCAATAGATTTCAAGGATTTCATCATCATGATGTCACCTCGACACTAATGTCTATAGAAAATTTATATGCTCTATACCCTTAACCCAATTCATAATATTGCAAGTGTTTGTTTAGGCCTAACCCATATGTTTTGACGTGATGATATAAATTCTACATGCATTTATTGCAAACATAAAGAGTGCATCTACACTTTTCACTTTCATAATAGTTGATAATTAATGAAAAATTAATGCAAACATTCATCACATAAGAGACACCTATTTTTGGTCTAATGACCCTAGAAAAACCCTAGAGGCTCTTGGGGAAAACCAGTTTTCTAAGGAGTATTTTATTTTCTCGAGAAGTACATATAAATCAGTAATTATCTCACAACCGGTTGTAGCATTAATGTTGATATGCATAGGATTTTGTGCCCACTAGAATTTCATATTTACACATAAATTATAGACTGATAATTTCAAACATTCATCCTCCTTCTAGCTAGGAATTCATTCTCTTGGCAGCTCTCACACATAGGAAATCGTACCTATTTGTCTGCTGCAACTAATGAGCCTCCACTGTACTTTGCTGAGAGAAATTTGGGTCACTATACAACTGGAATTTCTCTTATTTTTTTAACCTTTGAATTGTCCATTGTTTCATGAAAATTCATACCAATAAACTGGCAGACTTTTGGAACCTTAACAATATTGGGCCTCTACAAATATCGAGCCTCCACAAATTTTGACCACCACAATTCTTGGGCTCCACAATTCTCGAGATCCACAAATTTTGGCCTTCCCAAATCTCGAGCCTCCACAAATTTCGACCTCCACAAATCTCGAGCCTCCACAAATTTCGGCCTCCACA
Source organism: Pinus tabuliformis (assembly GCA_031772625.1). NCBI lineage: Eukaryota > Viridiplantae > Streptophyta > Pinopsida > Pinales > Pinaceae > Pinus > Pinus tabuliformis. Next base: position 112,384,658 of record CM062805.1, read on the forward strand.
AATTTCAGCATCCACAAATTTCCGGCTTCCACAAATTTCGGGCTACTGTTGTATATGCTTCTTTGTTGTAAGTTCTCCTACAAATGATGGTTGTAGCAACCTCTTCCTACTTTCTCCTTGTTCTCGCTTCTTCTCTTCCTCTTTGTCTCTCAAGCGTGAAGTAAAGAATGAGCTCCTTTTCTCCCTTTTTGTCTTTCCAATAAGATAGTAACCCTATCCCTAAGATCTAATGGTTGAGTGAGAAAAGGACAAGGAACGGAGGGAGAAGAATGGCCGCCGCTGCAGCAAACCCTATCTCGTCGACGAAGATCCCTGAAGACGCACAGACGCGGCCGCCATTGTCAAACGCGGATTCTGTACAGGTGAAGGTTGTAAAGGCCGCAATATGGAAGCAGGTTTTGAATAAAACTGAGGAAGCAGGAGTGAAATCTGGCACCGACTCAGAGGCCGGAACAGGGGAATCACCTCAGAAAACATATGTGAACCAGGATCTGACGCGTCTCCCTGCATGCATGCAACAGGGGAAGATCCTCGTAGTGGCTGAAGAGATAAACTCGGATCCGCCTTTTTATTGTGAAAAGAAAACTAATATGAATGCGAATTTTGGGATGCATATGAGACCCATTCTGGAGGGAGCCTCGGTCTGCGTCCGGGGTTCTATTGTCAGGTTTTCTGGCAATTTCGCCATCAATGACTGCAGCATTGACATTTACCCTCGGAGTTCTGTGGACAACAGAAAGGAGTCCGCAGGAGAACCAGAACCTAAATCGCTGGTGAATAACCCTCCCTATCCTTGCCATGGGTCTAAGATGTCCTAGACCCGTTGGAGCCGAGTAGCAAGGGCCAGATCTGAACCAGATCTGCATAAAGAGTTACATGTTTTCCAGATCCAGGTCAACCTCTCGGGCAAGACAACAATGCAATGGGCACGCGCAACGGATCTTGTGCAGGACCTCTTGCAAAATCTTGAAGGCCGGCTAGGGATCCCCTCATCTTGCCTCAGACTAATATACAAGGGTAAGCAACTTCTGAATACCCTTCCTCTCTCTTATTACAGCATTCAGAGGGATGCCTCTATTGCAGCTACTTTTCATTTGAGAGGGGGTTCCTTCAGGCAGACCTCCTCTGCCCCTTCTTTCTCTTATAAAGAGGTTGTCCGCAAAGATGCTACACATACACAGCCCTCTTCAACAGCAGGCCATCCATTTGAGGCTCCAAAGCCTTTTCTGGTAGACAAATCAGAGGACATTCCTTCCATCAATCTCTCCCATCCTGGAATTGATGATCGATATCAACTTTTTGCAGAATCCGCACTTGTATGTAGATTTAATGGGCTATGGCCTCGCACATCAGATCTATACCAATGGATTCATACCAACTGGACTAAAAAAAGCCAGATATACTTATGTTCAAAAGGATTCTTCATTGTGGTTTTTGACCTAAATGAAGATTACCAGAAAGCCTTAATGGGAGGCCCTTGGTTCTGGGGCTCGGCTGGGCTTTTTCTTACTCCTTGGTTTCCATACTTCGACCCTTCTACAGCTGTTATCACCAAGATTCCCATTTGGGTCAGGCTCCCGAACCTTCCAGCGCATCTATGGCACGTCTCGGTCTTCATAGCCATTGCAGAAACTTTAGGACACTACCTGGCTGTAGATTCTTCTCGGAAGCAAAATGGGCTCTACACCTATGGTAGAATCTGTGCAGAAATAGATATTAACAGAGGATTTCCAGATCAGATTAATCTCAAGTATGGAGATTTCCATTGGACTCAAACCTTGGACTACGAGAATACAGCCTTCCGTTGCCGCCATTGTCATCAGACAGGACACCTCCAAAGTTCCTGTCCCCAGTATCTCGACAAAAAGAAGAATCTGAAGCGCAAGCCCAAGTCTAAAAGTTGGAACCACTGTGCACCTCCTCCCCCTGTGGACGACTCAGAGTCCTCCAGTTCGGATGAGGAGGAAATTACTGCAGATGGGCAGAACGTTGAGATTCCACTGGAAGCTCCCTTGGACGATCCGGTAAACCCTTCCGTTTCTCAGATATCCCAGAAACGTTCTCATCTCACTTCGTCCTCAGACTCTGAGAAGGATTTTCTGCCGCCTGGGCAGAATAGTCTCCAACTTGTTTCAGCTCAGCCAAACTCCTCTGAATGGGTCAAAGTTAGCAAGAAAAAAGGGAAAAAAAGTCGGGTAATAGTAACAGCCCCCTCAGGGTAGTTCTCTCTGCTCAGTTCCAGTTCTTTGTTATTCCATGTTCTCTTTAGCCCTCTCCTGGTTCTTCGCCATGGAGCAAGGTGGAGCCTATCTTCTTGGGCTCCCTTGCTTTTCTGCTTCGCTTGCATGCAAGCCTGATTGTACAATACTCTTCTTATTTTAATAGAATTAGTCTTTACTCAGAAAAAAAAAAAGATCTAATGGTTGAGATTTAATATGAAACCATTAGATCAAGGGTGGAGATGATTCCCCCACTTGATCCCTCCTCATGTGATCCCCTTTTCTATTAATGAGCCTCCCTAGTACTTTTAATGTTTTAGTACTATGGTCACTTTTTTCCTTATAAAGTCACTTTACATTATAAAAGTCACTTTAATAAATAAAGTGTACTTAGTGCTTTTTCACATAAAGTAACTTTTAAATCACATGTGACTCTAATAATAAAGTACCTAGTACATTAGCCCCCTTGATATTAATAAACTCATAATATCACTTAGACAAAAGGTGATTTATGTGTCTCCCTAGACCAAAATGAGAAATGATTAGGAAACACCTCCCTATTACTATTTTCAACACTCCCGCTTACTGGGGAAGGTGTTTCTCACCACTCCTATCCTATCTCTGAAGAATACATGCTTCCCCCTTGGCAATGACTTGGTGAGAATGTATGCAACATGTTCATCAGTGGATAAATACTCAAGCTTCACAGCTCCCTCTGAACCCATTCCTTGATGAAGTGGTATATGATCTCTATATGCTTTGACCAATCAAGTAATACTAGTTTCTTAGAGAGTTTAATACAACTTTGGTCTCAGCCTCTAAACAAATAAACCAAATAGCATCTTGTGAAGCCATAATGCCTCGCAACCTACCTGACTAGCTACCATATACTCTACCTCTATGTTGTTCAATGCCACTGACCTTTGTTTCATGTTGAACCATGACACAACTGTTGAGCCCAATGAGAAACAACACCTAGAAGTACTCTTCCTCTCACTAGCACTGCCAACCCAATCTGAGTCTGTGTAACCAATCAATATGACTCCATTATACCTAACATGGTCCAGACTATAATCCATTATTCCCTGTAGGTACCTCAACACATGTTTAATAGCTACCCATTGCACTCTATTCGGATCCATCATAAGCTAACCCAATGTGTTGACTGCGAAACAAATATCCAGGCTAGTGTTGACTAGACACATTAATGAACTGATCAATTGACAATACAAGGTGGGGTTCACCAACTCGAAATCTGAAGCATGCAACTTCTTCTAGTTGGTGATCATAGGAGTAGCCATAGGCCTACAACCCTCCATACAGAATCTCCTCAGGATATCACCTACATACTTACCTTGGCAATGAAGATATTCTCATCCTCCTGCTAAACCTCCAACCCCTGAAAGTAATGCATTAACCCCATATCGGTCATATCAAACTCTAAAGAAAGATCTCTCTTGCAGTGTTGGAAGAGTCTGTCCTCCCCTATAATAAACAAGTCATCCACATACGGTACTAGAATGTGTGGATCGTCACCAACCAAAATGAAATAATGGTTCATATTAGCATGACTCTTCTAGAAAACCATATGTTGCAAATAAGCATCTATCCTATTGTACCATGCCCTACATGCCTGCTTCAGTCCATACATGGATTTATTAAGCCTACACACATGAGACTCCCTCCCATGCACCTTAAAGCCCCATGGTTGATCAATGTATACCTCCTCCTATATAACGCCATTGAGAAACGTGACCTTCACACCCTTCTAGTGAATCCTCCAACCCATCTTAGTTGTTATAGATGTAATTGTTGTAATGGAAGTATAGCGAGCAACCAATGCGAAGGTTTATAAGAACCCTCATGCCACAAATCGAGCTTTCAAATTATTTAAGCTTCCATATACAACATGTTTGATCTTGTAGAGAATTATTCATGATGGATGCATACTCTACGTGAAATCCCTCCATATCTACTAACTGGAAGCCTCCTCAAAACTTTTTGGCTTTGTCTCCACAACATCTACCACAAATTCACCCAACCTCTCTGGTGGTCTACTCTCCCTCTTAGGTTTCCCCACTGCCTCCTGAGCCTCCTTCAGGGTGTCTAGCCATCTTGGCTTCCTCTTCCCTATAGTAGTCTCCTCTCGTAGTATGGGAAAATCCTCAACTAATGTCTCTCCTCCTGATGAAGAAGACTTTGTCATAACCAATGTAGATCCTAGAATCTAAGATCCTGCACCTGCTGATCTTGCACCAGGTGATCCTATACTCAGTGATATTGGTGTCTGAGACCCTATCAACAATAAAGCAGATGATCCTCCTAATCCTGATGGACAACTTAATGCTCTTGAACCTGTGGTGTGCCCCCCTGCTGAGAAGCTTGTTGCTCTACCTGGTCATCTTCCCAATACCTCCTCAAAGCCCTCTCCTCCTCAAATCTCACATCCTTCCTCTGGAGAACTTTCCTCTGAGAAGGAATATATATGTGATAGGCTTTACTAGTCTCACTGTAACCCACTAGAATATCCTTCTCTGTAGTGGGTTCCAATTTCGTCCTCTTCTCCTCAGGGATGTGTGAATATGTAATGCACCCAAAAATCCTGATGTGGGCAACTTCTAGCTTCTTGTCGATAAACACCTCCTCAACATTCTTTCTCCCCAAGACTTTGTGTGGGCTCCTATTCTACAAATATATTATAGCATTACATGTCTCAGCCCACAAGAAGAAAGGTAAACTCTGATCATGTAACATCGCTCTAGCTACACCCTTTATGGCCCTTTTCTTCCTTTTTTCTACCCCATTCTGTTGGGGGTTGTAAGGCACTAAAAACTCCCTCTTGATGCCTACACTCCAAAAAAACTTCTTCATCTATGTGGAGGTATAATCGCCCCCATTGTCCAATCTCAACACCTTGATCTTCCTCCCTGTCTGGTCCTCTATAAGAGTCTTAAACTCTTGGAACCTCTTGAAGACCTCATCCTTGGTCTTCAAAAATAAAATCTAGGTATTCTTGAAGTGGTCATCAATGAAGGTAACGTAGTACTCACATCCAGTCAATGATACATGAGACATAGGGCCACAAAAATCAAAGTGTACCAAATCAAGGATACCTGCAACTCTACTATCAATGCTCATGAAGGGTGACTTGGTGTAATTTCCCATAGCAAGCCCCCTACATCCATCGTGATGCTCCATGCTAAAGTCAGGAAAACCTATAACCATATCCCTCAACCTCCTGAAAGCTCCATGGTGCAAATGGGCCATCCTCTTTTTCCATAGCTCACACAACTCACTACTACTAGTTTGCACCACCAAAGCTCTAATAGGTTGAAACATAAGCATGTATATCCTCTCACTATGAGCTCCAATCACACAAGCAGACTGGATACTAGATCCTCTAAGATATATCAACACTTGTCCCTTTTGGAACAACACCCAATACCCCCTATCCTCCAAGCTAGAGACTGATATCAAGCTCTTCTTCAGCCCCAAAACATAAAGAACATCTATCACCTTTACAGGAGGTAATGAATCCCTCTAAAATGATATTGTCCCCACTCCTCATGCTCTCACCTTGGAGTTATCTCCAAGCACAAACTGCAATTCAATATCATCCTCTAAGAGACTCATGAAGTACTCTCTCACTTCGGTCATATGGCAGGATTCTCTACTATCAATGAATCATGCATGGAAAGATGTAAAATGAGTGGCTAAACTCACCACCATGGAAAACTCATCCACTTCTCCTGATAAGGAAAACTTAGTGTCAAATTCGGAAGCAAAATCATCCACCTCTGTTGAAGCTGCAACTCCCTGCTTCTTCTTATTCTTCTTGTTGGTACACTAAACAACATAGTCACCCACCTTCCCACAAGCAAAGAATTTCACTTTTCTCATGTCCTTCTCCTTCACCTTATGCTTCCCTTTCTCTTGCTTCACTCCACTAGAAGACCCCTTCTTGGCTTTCTTCTTTCCATTCGTTGCAAGGGTGACATTATCCTCACTTCCCCCACCACTCTTGCTACCTGCCTTGGCACTCCTCCTGGTCTCCTCCTCGATGAAATCATCCCACATGCTCCTCCAATCTGAAAACTTCTCTCGGGCACAAATGCCATGCATGAATCCATCCCATTTCTCGGTGAACCTATCTATAGCAATATTGACCAACTGGTCCTCTGGGATAAAATCTCCCATGACAACCAATTCATCCTTCACCTGTGATATCCTAATGAGGTATGAGGCCACAATATTGGTCTTGGTCATGTGGGTGTTACGTAGCTTTTGTCTCAACACCATCTTCCTATTCTCATTAGAACTTTGGTGTAAAGATACCAAGGACTCCTGCATCTGATAGGAAAATCTCATCCTGGACACATGAGGGAATACATGGTCCTTGATGGAATCTAGAAGAATCTTATTAGCCTTCACATTCTTCTTGTTTAAGTCCACTAACTGAGTTGGGTCAATAGTTGGTTGCACAAGAGCTTCTACAATGTCCCGCACTTCAACTTCCTCTAATAAAAGCATCATTATCTCCTTCCAAGGGCAAAAATTATCAAGCCATGCTATTTTTTCCTCTACTATCAACCCTGTTTCCATGACCCCACAACCAATACAATAGAGAAAATATGGTACTAAGTGATCCGAAAACAACAGAATTGACTATTTGCTCAATTTCTCCAAATATTAGCTAAGGTTGATTTTAAAGTGAATTAATAAGGAAAATGGATTTTTAAACTGCCTTAAAAATAAAACTTGAAATCTGAAAATAAGCATGAACAACATAAATAAGAAACAAACACAGAATATTTCATGACGGAGTTCGTCCCTCCTGGACTACGTCTCTGAGTCCACTTCCAATGGGCGTCTGCTATATTGAAAATGATCATAAAGTCTCTTTACATCAAGTTTCACCATTCTTGAATGTGCACAAAGGCATCAATGGCTACCGTCAACAGATAGGCCTCGGCCTCAAATATCCAATGCAACTTACAAATTTCAAAAAGGCCTAATATTGGCCAAGTTATGCCTCAAAAGACATTTTACAGGCACAAATAACACAGGTTCGACGTACACACTTTTCAAATCCTTTAGCAAAGGCGCAGTGGAAAATCCTTTTATAAGTCCGTGGGTAGGTCCTGGGGTCAAACCCACGGACCCCCAGGGATTTGATGGCAACGACATGGTATACCGCAAAAAATTGTTATAACAACATAACAATATATGGCTACTTGATTTATTATGTCGTGCCATATTAATCATATGGTTGAAACAATAGTATTAACATAGTATTTAATAATGCCACCCATACCATATATAATATATGGTTTCAACCAACGCCCGACGGTGATATAAAATGTCGACCCGTGGCATGTGATTGTTTTGACATTAAACTCGGTGGCTACCTAACTCCCTGGCGGTGTGGCATACAATTTATCATATAGTTATCACTTATGTTAATCTTTGGAGCGGAGGTTATAACTAACGATAATGTTATAACATAAAGTTTAAATATAGGACTTCGGTGATATATGAATCTTCCCGCAGATAGGTGGACTCCACCGATAAATTTGGAGCGTCGATAACCAACTTTGGCTTTGGTGGGGCCGCCAGATATGGCGGGCTCCGCCAACCCTTCCCCCCATACCAAATACAATAAACTTTAAATGTCACATGTGCGCCTTTGATTAATAAATCATAGGCATGGGCTATGTGTAAGATTTTATGATGTTGGATCGGAGGTCGCGAGTTCGACCCCCAACCTTGCTAGTCTGAACTTTCTTCTTGGTGTTTGAATTTGACTGCCATGTGCCTTGCTGTGAAACTACCACGTGTCGTGTTCTGAGACTGCCACTTGGCCTACTCTGGCCCCTTTTTTTCCTATTAGAGAAAAACTTCATAACTCGCTTTCTCCCTCATATAGAGGCCATTTTGCAAACTGAATATACCACCAAAATCAGTGCAACGAGCTCTTTGACTTGGAGCTGGTTTCATGAGCATCTACTGTAAAATTTTGAGCATTTCAAGGATCCTCCTAGATCATTCCTCTCCAATGGAATCTTTTGAACCACCAAAATTTTGGTTTTAAGCAGATATGAGGTGAAGGTACAACTCCCTCACCCTTCTGATCTCCATCCACCTTTGTTTTCTTATATTCATGCCTTTGAGTCCCACTCAAAGATACTCTACATCTCCACGCTTGGAAGTGCGGACCTTCCTATCCAAGATGGTATCTTCCTGTAAATCAGTCATACATTTAGATGCAAAATCATTTACAGTTGGAATTTGAGCATTTTCCTCTAGATCCATGATCATAGGAGGTTCATACAACTTCAAATTATCAACATTTACAACTGAATATATGCACATGTATGGAGGCAAATTCAACCAGAATGCATTGTGCCCAAGATTTTCAACAATTTTAAAAGGATCATACCTTATAGGTTTCAACTTTTTACCTACACCTTTCATCCTTTCTTTGTTGATGTATAACAATACTTGATCACCAATCTGGAACTGATGATCCACCCAATGCTTGTCATGACGCATTTTGTACTTGGCCTTACTTTTCTCCAATTGATCCTGCAGTGCTTCATGAATCTTTTGGATTCTAGAATGAACTTGATTGCTTTGTTGGCATTTCCATGTCCATCCTCCTTAGCTTCTTCACCAAACATGAAGTCCATTGGTGATTTTGGCAGGTACCTAAAACATGTTTCAAAAGGAGATCTACCAGTAGAAAAACCTACACCAAAATGCCCTGAAACACGAGAAGAATGTGCTTCCATGATCACATGCACTCTTTCTCCCTGTGGTATGCACAACTTGCCAAGATAGTACAATAACCTGTCATGAATATGATAATTCACTTCTTCAACCAAAGCACCATGAGTTAGTGATTCATAAACATCCTTAAAATCAATATTTGCAACATATTGTTCTATATAACTTTCATGTGCTAAAGAACTGTTTTGTTGAATAACTGAAGCATTCAAAGAAGGTCTTGATAATATCAGCTACTTTATTGGTGGTACCTTTCTTATATTTTATTACTAAATGAAATTGTGCAAAAATCCCATCCATCTATAATGTCAAGACCACTGCAACTTAGTTTGAGATTGAAGGTACTGAAGTGGTTGATGATCTATATGAATCACTATGTCTTTGCCCAATAAATAATGTTTCCATTTTTTAACACTTTCCACTAATTCATACAATTCTTTATCATAAGTTGGATAATTAGCAACTGCTTTAGAAAATGTTTCTGAATGAAAACAAATAGGCTTTCATTTTTGCAATAACAATGCACCCATTGCATACCCACTAGCATCAGTTTCTATTTCAAATGGTTGTTGAAGGTCTGGTAAAGCCAAGATTGGAGTTGTAACAATTTTCTACTTTAAATTATCAAATGCTTTTTGTTGTTTTCCTCCCACGAAAAGGAGACTTTAGAACTTGTTAAAGCGTGAAGTGGTGATGCGATAAAAGAGAAATGAGAAATAAACTTCCTCCAATATTGAACTGCACCCAAGAAACTTCTAACTTCTGTCACATTTTGAGGTCTTGGCCACTTAAGAATTACATCAATTTTAGTTGGATCTATTTTTAGCTGACCACCTCCAACTATGTAACCAAGATATACTAAGGAAGTTTTTCCAAATTCACATTTAGAAAGTTTGAGATACAGTTTCTCTTTTTGCAACACATCAAAAACTTGTTTAACATGCTTTATGTGTTCTTCCCAACTTGAATTGAAAATAAGAATATCATCTAGATAGACTATGACAAACTTATCAATAAAAGGACGAAAAACATCATTCATCATTCTCATAAAAGTTGTTGGAGTTTTACATAACCCAAACAACATAACAACCCATTCACAAAGCCCTTGTCTAGTCTTAAATGCAGTTTTCCATATATCATTCTCTGCAATATGAATCTGATGATAACCACTTCTTAAATCCAATTTTGTAAAGTAAACAACATTCTTTAACTGATCAAGCAAATCATCAATTCTAGGAAGAGGACACATGTTCTTGATGGTGATTTTATTTAAGGCTCTAAAATCAACACACATTCTCCAAGTTATGTCTTTCTTTGGGACTAATATGATTGGTGATCCACATGGAGAAGAGCTACGTTGAATGAAGCCTTTATCAACCAATTCCTTATTTTTTTTAAATTTATTCATTTTCTATGATCGATATACGATACATGCCAATGTTTGGAAGAGGGGCATCAAATTTTAATTGAATCTCATGTTGTATTTCTCGTTTTGGAGGTAAAATTTTTGGTTCTTTAAACAATTCTTTATAAGAATCTACTATTTCAACCAATTTGTCCTTAAATTGAGAATCAAACCCTTGAAAAGCATCATACTTATCTTTAGGTTGTTCTTTAACAATCATGAGAATATACTTTTTACTTGAATTTATTAGCCTTTTCATTTGACTAACATTGCTTAAATCCAATTTTTTCTTAATTTTGTGTGCCCTAACAACATATTCAATTCCATATTTAAAGAGATGATACTTATTCTCCTTTTTATGAAATATGGCATCTCGATCATAAAGATACAAACTACCCAACACAACTCCACATATATCCAAAGGAATCACATCTAGCTCAACTTCATCAACAAAATTAGTTGTAATTGCAAACCTTAATCAACACTATTTTGTGACATGCATCTGAGTATTTTCTTTCAACCATCCTAAGGGATAGGGTTTTGGATTATTCTTAGTTTCCAATCCCAATTTCCTTACTAGTTCCTCAGAAATTTGATTTGTTTGTGATCCACTATTGAATAATGTGTCTATCTTAGTGTGCTTGGATATGATCCTTATGTGAAACAATTCAAATCTCTTCTTTTATTCAATCACACTATTAGATTTTGAAGAAGATGTAGAGCAAGTAGAACTAGAGCTAGTTTCAGAAGTATTACCTGTCAGGCCCATAACGGTAATCTTCTTTTCATCACCGAAGTCAGATCCCAAATCTTGTTGGACTGCAACATTAGCTTTCATTTTGCCCTTATTCTTAAGGAACTTCTTTGGTTTAAGTTCAGGATGAAGCTTCCAACATTTAGAGTCAACATGTCCAACCCTCTGACAATGAGTACAAGTAGGCCTTTCTCCTTCCTCTTTAGCTATTGTCGATTTCTTCCCTTTCAACTTACTCTTTCCTTTTCCTTCTTTGGAATTTTTTTTCTCTAAATGCTAGAATGGTTTCTTTGAGAAGTTTGATTGAAAAGGTCTGTCACCTGATTCAATATGAATGCCTTGTACACACACTTCATCAAAGTCAGCTGGATTAAACATAAGCAATGTATGTCACAAATAAGAATGCAAACTTCCAATATACTTTAAAAAGTTTCTCATGTGTCCAATGAAACATTAAGTGCTAATGAATTTTTCCTAAATTCCTGTGTAAACTCTTGCACACTCTGTCCTTTACCTTGCCTTAAATTCTGCCATTCCATTACAACCTATTGCATATATCCTAAAGGATAGAATTGTTTTCTAAGAGCTTTAACAAACTTAGACCATGAAGAGATAATTTTACTTTTTTTCTTCAAATCTGATTGAGTTTTACTTTCCCACAAAATCAAATTTGTTCCCCCCATTCCAAGTGTAGCTAATTTAATTTTTGTAGATTCATCAACAACATTTTGAATTCTACAATACACCTCAATTTTCTTTATCCAATTATCTAACTTTTCAGGATTCATTTCACCATCATATTGGCAACTCAAACTTAGCATCAAGCTTCAAAAAGGAGATTTCTTTCGCTTCTTTTGTGATTCTGAATCTAAACTTGAATGATAAGAGAATAAAGAAGAAGAAGACGAAGATGGAGGAGAAGGAGGTTCATTACCATCAGCTTTTTCCTTGCCCTTTTTCTCTTTCGTGCCTTTAGAAGATGAAGCTGCATCTCTAGTATTCTTGTCTTCATAAAGTTCTGCAATCATCCTTTGCATATTAAGGAACATTTTCTGATATTGCTCCTCTCCAATGACCTTTGTTTCAGGAGCTTCTCATTCATTTGGCTCTCCCATATTCAACTTTTGAGAGACTTTCCTCTTTCAAATCTCTGTATTTATCTTCTCAATTTTCCCTTCTCCACGTCAAAACCTGGATCTAGTCAACATTCGCATTGGCAAATATCCTACTTATACATGATCAACCTTGCTCTGATACCAAAATATGATCCGAAAACAACAGAATTGACTATTTTCTCAATTTCTCCAAATATTAACTAAGGTTGCTTTTAAAGTGAATTAATAAGGAAAATGGATTTTTAAAGTTCCTTAAACATAAAACTTGAAATTTGAAAATAAGCATGAACAACAGAAATAAGAAGCAAACAAAGAATATTTGATGATGAAGTTTGTCCCTCCTAGACTACATCTCTGGGTCTGCTTCCAATGGGCGTCTGTTGTATTGAAAATGCTCATAAAGTCTCTTTACATCAAATTTCACCATTCTGGAATGTGCACATAAGCATCAATGGCTACTATCAACATATAAGCCTCGGCCTCAGCTCTCCAACGCAACTTATAGATTTCAAAAAGGCCCAATATTGGCCAAGTTATGCCTTAAAAGGTATTTTACAGGCACAAATAATACAGGTTAGACAGACACACTTTTCAACTCTTCTAGCAAGGGCACAGTGGAAAATCCTTTTGTAAGTCCACGTGCAGGTCCCAAGGTCAAGCCAACGAACCTCCATGGATTTGAATGGAAATGACATGGTATAACGTAGCAAATTGTTATAATAACATTATTATATATGGTTGCTTGATTTATTATGCCGCACCATATTAATCATATGGTTGAAACAATAGTATTAGCATAGTATTTATAATGCCGCCCATACCATATATAATATATGGTTTAACCAACGCCCGACGGTGATGTAAAATGTCGACCCGTGGCACGTGACTGTTTTGACATTAAACTTGGCGACTACCTAGCTCCCTGGTGGTGTGGCATACGGTTTATCATATAGTTATGACTTATATTAATCTTTGGAACAAAGGTTATAGCCGATGGTAATGTTATAATATAGAGTTTAAATATATGAATTCGGTGATATATGAATCTTCCCACAGATATGTGGACTCCGCCAATAACTTTGGAGCGCTAGTAACCAACTTTGGATTTGGCAAGGCTATCAGATATGCCAGGCTCCGCCAACCCTTCCCCCCATACCAAATACAATAAACTTTAAATATCACATATGCTCCTTTAATTAATAAAGCATAACCTTGGGTTATTGGCAAGATTTTGTGATGTTGGATCAGAGGTCGTGGGTTCGACCCCTAACCTTGCTAGTATGAGCTTTCTACTTGGTGTTTGGCTTTGACTCCCATGTGCCCTACTATGAAATTGCCACGTGTCTTGTTCTAAGACTTCCACTTGGCCTGCTCTAGCCCCTTTTTTCCCTATTGGAGAAAAACTTCAGAACGTATTTTCTCCCTCATAGGAAGGCCATTTTGCAAATCAAATATACCACAAGAATCAGTGCAACGATCTCTTCAACTTGGCGTTGGTTTCATGAGCATCTAAGCCTATAAAATTTTGAGCATTTCAAGGATCCTCCTAGATCACTAGGCAACCTTCTCCCTCTTAACCAAGAAGTATCTGGATTTCTGATTGAGGTTTCAAGTTTGTTGTTCAATGAGAAGACAAAATTATTGCTCATTGGCCCTTTTATCAGTTGTGATAAAATCTCGTTCTGAGCTCAACCCTGCTCTAATACCATGTAAAAAAGTATATGTTATGCGCCCTTAACCCAATTTTCAATATTGCAAGTGTTTGTTTAGGCCCGGCCCACATGTTTTGACATGCTGATATAAAATCTACATGCATTTTTTGAAAACATAAAGAGTGCATCTACACTTTTTCACTTTCCTAACAACTGATAATCAATGCAAGCATTCATCACTTAAGAGACACTTATTTTTTGTCAAACTAACCATGGAAAAACCCCACAACCTCTTAGGGAAAACCAGTCTTCTAAGGAGGATTTTATTTTCTTGAGAAAATCATTTTCAAGTACATATAACTCAATACTTATCTCACAACCAATTGTAGCATTAAATGTTTCTATGCCTGGCAGTTTGTGCCCACTGAACTTTTAAATTTATACAAAAATTATAGACTTATAATTTCACACAATCATCCTCCTTCTAGTTATGAATGTGTTCTCTTGGTAGTTCTCACACATAGGGAATAAAATCTCTTTGTCTACAATAACTAATGAGCCTCCACTGTACTCTGCTAACAGAAATATGGTTCACTATATAGTTGGAATTTCTTTGATTTTTTAAGCCTATAGGTTTTCCATTGTTTCCTGAAAATTCATGCCAATAAACTAGCAGAATTATGGAACCTTCACAATTTTGGGCCTCCACAAATCTTGGGCCTCCATAAATTTCGACCTCCACAATTCTTGGGCTCCACAATTTTATCCCGCCACAAATTTCAGCATCCACAAATTCCGACATCCACAAACATCGGGGCTCCACCAATTTTGACCTCCACAAATCTCGGGCGTCCACAAATTTTGGGCTACTATTGTAGATTCTTCTCTTTTGTAAGTTCTCTTGCAAATGATGGTTGTATTAGTCTCTTCCTCCTTTCTCACTATTCTCATTTCTTCTCTTCTCCTCTTTCTCTCTCAAGTGTGAAGTAAAGAATGAGCTCCTTTTCTCCGTTTTTGTCTTTCCAGTAAGACAAGAAGCCTATCCCTAAGATCTAAAGGTTGATATTTAATCTCAAACCATTAGATCAAGGGTGGAGATGAGTCCCCCACTTGGCCCCTCCTCATGTGGTCCCCTTTTCTATTAATGAGCCTCCCTAATGCTTTTAATGTTTTAGTATCATGGTCATTTTTTTCCTTATGAAGTCACTTTAATAAATGCAATGTACTTAGTATTTATTCACATAGAGTAACTTTTAAATCACATGTGACTTTAGTAATAAATTACCTAGTACATCTCCACATAAAAGGTACATTAGCCCCCTTAATATTAATAAACACATAATATCACTTAGACAAAATGTGGTTTATGTGTCTCCCTAGGCCAAAAGGAGAAATGCCTAGGAAACACCTCCGTCGTACTATTTTCAACAATGTCACCCTAGTGGTTTTGAAAATGGGACAACAACAAATGCTCGAGGTAATTTGGTTTGAGAAATGGAGAAATTTCCCAACAATTAACATCGAGATATGGGAGGCTGGGAAATGAGAAATTGTCATCAAGTTCTAGTCTATCAAAGTATTGGAGATCATGCTTGGGGATGGGTTTTGTAACATTCTCGTATGCTATAGATTTGCAGCTAAGTGTAGTGCCTTGGAGAAAAAGCGTCAAGAGATTGAACCATTCATCTCGTCATCTACTATAGTAATCAATGTCCGAGTTTTCAAACTTGTAGAGTGCAACAAGCCTTGGCTTCATCACATTTCCAGTGTAAAGATTTAATGGAGGTAGATGAAGTTGTTAAGTTGAGTTATGAATAGCTCTCTCTATCATGTTGTGTTTTGATCATGGGAGGCAAATTGAAGGACTGTGAGCCATATTGAATTGATTAAGAAGATACCTTGAGTTTGGAGACACAAGGATACAATTATGAATTTCGCAGTGTAAGCCATACCATTGGCCTCCCTGAATTTTTCAAGTTTAATCATAGGACACAAATATTAATGGTTGCAATTAGGGAATTGTTGAACCATGTATTGGAGACCATACTAGAAGAGTTAATGGCTTTCTCCACCAAATTTAGGGAGAACTCAAATTATAATGTAAAAGGATGTTGGTAATTCTTATGTTATAAATGTAGCTCCTCATTGAGCCATGTACACCATGTTGTAGGAATACGTCCTCTATGTGAATGTCAGAGGAGTTCATTTCGATCTTATGTAATAGAGAAAAGAAATACACATGAGTCTAAGGGAAAGAAATGTGGAATGTTGTGGGTAAGAGGAAAGTGTGTGAAATAGTAGTGAGGGTTGTGTAGAAAAATTGGAATTGCAATGTGCCAATACTGAGGATAAGGAGAGAGAAAATGCAACAACTGGAGTAGGGTGCAACACAACAAAAAGAGTAGTGAAGTGTAGAGAGTGCAACAAAACAAGAGCAACAAAGGTAAAGGAAATTGAGTGTGGGTGTGTTGAGGAAATTGAGTGTGTGTATGTGTTGAGGAAACTTGAGGGAGCTATAGAGAGACAAAAATTCAAGCTTACAAGTTCTTTTTATGTTGCAAAGGTAGGCCATAGTTCTTAGTTTTAAAATCGTATGAAAAGTAGAACCCTTGGCTATAGTAGGTGTGGGCTTATAAGAGGTTGGTGCCTCTAGGAAAGTTGGAGATTGCTAATTTGAAGGGGGTTGGAGTTTCCTGTGAGTAGGTGCTCACAAACAAGTAATGTAATCTGAGTAGGTGTTTTAAATTCACGTCATAATATAAAAACAAGCTTTGGTGGTATTTCTCCCAAAAGGGTTTCCACGTTAAATCATTGTGTTCAATGTGTTGTATGAATGTTGATATCTCATGTGTTGATTGAATGTTTCACAATTAATTGTTTGAGCTCTCGATGTAAAAGAAAAGAAAATTGTAGATTACCGATTCACTTCCCCCCCTCATTAATTCCTTATTACGAACAAATCCTAGTTATCACCCCTGTCCACATTTTCTATGATGGTAACACATTGGAAGACCAACAAGTAAATGAAGGTGTACAACATCCAAATCAGTTACATATATAGAATTCCTTGGAAGACTTTCCAAACCCATTTCACACATACCTCATCATAGAAACAATAGGCAATTGCCCCCTGGATGAGGTACATAGCCATGGTGAACACAATTGTCTTGGTCTTGCACGAGATGTGGAAAATGGGGAATCTCACATGGCAAGGTATGTGCATGAGGTGTTTGTGGCTAACTCTGATGGTCTATGCCCAATACGAGATGTCTCAACTGTCATTCCCATTGAGCCCACAACATTAAGCCACCCCATGCAATTAAATGTCACCATTAATGAGCATAACAATGGGCACACAAGTAGAGGATCCATAGTGAAACATAAGACAAATAAAAAGGACAACATGAGAAAATGTGAAAGATGGTCATGGAATACTAAGTATAGGCAATGTGAAAGACAAGAATTTTGTGAGGGACAAACTAGGTTTTACTGATTATTCCCATAAGGTTTGCTCCCCAAACCACAATATGATGATGTAGAGCATTGGGTGGGAAGTGAGAGAGGGATTGATAATTCACTAGTGCCATACATTCAGTGAATTCTACTTCCCTTAGTTCACCAACTTAGTCTATAATTTCCCTCACTTCTACACCTTGAGAGCAGAACGATGGTCCTAGTTGAAGGGTGGAGGAAAGAATTCAAAGCCATGGCTCTAAAACACAAGAGACAAAACAACGGGAAAAAACCTAGGGAACATGGGTCTTATAGTCAAGACTCTGGTCAACAACATGTAACCAATGCGAAATAGGATATGGAAAGGGCATGCAGGATTTTCATATATGGGTGTTTGACAGAGGGGAAGGTAGCAATGGATGATATTGATGTGATCATCCAAAAAAATTAGGAAACAGTGGACTTGGAGAGACTGTGATTGGAACCTAAAGGAGGGAGTTCAACCTGAGCAATTCTCGTACAGGGGAAACCTGTTTCTTCTTACTAGCTAAGATGTATTGGTATGCAAAAACCATGGGGACATAGGTGGTGGCACTAAAATTATAGGAGCTAGTAGTAGTAAGGTGATAATTGTCCCTCAACAAGGGAAAATTTGAGGGCTTTGTCTAAGAGGTCTTTGGACTCTCCATTATTGTAAAAGGAAGCTTGGGAAACAACGAACGAGGGGAAGACCAAGTTGGTTCCTAACGAAGGGGCTTTTAGGAAGATCCCATCCTAATCCGAAAAATCTGATGCACCCATCATCTAGCCTCACGGACATTCCAAAATCAAAGACCTTGGCTTGATCAAAGAAGAGGGCGACATAAGTCCATCTCACGAAATCCACCCTTTTGATTTCTTTTAAATTATGTACTTTAGTTTGTTGTGATGTTTTAATTTAGAGCTCTGATAAAATGATGGTTGAACATTGACCGACCCCAACCCAAAGTTTTGTTTATTTTGTTAAGTAATATACTTATGAGCAAAAGTAAGCATCAATCAATATTATATGTAAAGACATGAGTATATATTAACATCTTAAAATGACCTGGTGTTCGTATAATTTCGAAAAGTCATAAGCATCCATTTTGCAATTGGTTAAAATAAAGCACAAGAAATTGCCCTATCTAATCATACTTTTTCTTACCTAAGAGGTATTCGGACAGCCAACAATTTTCTTCCCTAAAATGCCTTTAAAGTAGCACTAAAGAAAATTCTCTGCATAAAGAGCAGATCCATTATGTTCTCTCTAATACCGAAAGGTTGGCGTGTCAGACGTCATATCATTGAATTCATCACTTGCCTTTTCGTGATTAGAGAGGTATATAACGTACGTGCTTTGTTTGTGAAGTGGTCGGTCCAGAGCTCAGCGCAACAAAGAAACGCCGAGGGCCGACCACATGTGGGTCAGATTCT
Source organism: Pinus tabuliformis (assembly GCA_031772625.1). Taxonomy (NCBI): domain Eukaryota; kingdom Viridiplantae; phylum Streptophyta; class Pinopsida; order Pinales; family Pinaceae; genus Pinus; species Pinus tabuliformis. The sequence goes on from CM062805.1 coordinate 112,403,497, forward strand.
CACACTATGATGGGCCCACTGCTGAATGATGCATGCAGTACTTTAGGGTTGTTTTTGCGCGGTAAAATTAATGGAGTTGTCTATAAAGCGACTTTTTGAAGGCTTTTCTGGCGAATTTTCCCGGTCGAAATCCGGCAAGAATTATTGGAATCGCAAGTTTGATAGCTAGTTTCTACACAATGAAAGTGTCCCAGGGGTTTTTCAGGGTGCTGAATCCAAATATGCAGTTAAAAAACCATTTTAACTGCAAGAAATCAAGATTTGACCTCAATTTCTTCGCCAGATTCCGTCACCGGAATCTTCAAAAAGTCGCATTATAGACAACTCCAAAATTAATTAATTAATTATATTTATAATTGTAAGAAAATATATCATGGTTAAATTAGTAATGGGTAGTTGGTAAAATTATGCTATTTTGAATGACTTATTAGTGGTCCGTCAAGAGACAAATTTTTGATCTTATTAGATGTCTCTAAATCATGAATCATTAATTTATTTCTTTAACCAAACCAAATTAATTTTGAGACATACTCCACGCCCAATTGTAAACCATTATTATTATTATTATTATATAATTAATTATTTGATTTAATTTTTATTTTTATTTTTTTTACATATAATTTTAAATTTTACTTTAATTAAAAAATACTTTTCACTTAAAAATATTAAATAACATTCAATTTCTATTTTAATCATTATTAACTTTTTTTTCAATAAATTTATGTACTTTCCACTTAAAATATTAAATAAAAATTCAATATCTATTTTAATTAAATAAAAATTCAATATCTATTTTAATCATTAGTGACTTTTTGTTTAATAAATTTATATACTTTTTAATTACAGTCATTTATTACCTAAACACCAATATCACAATTTGATTTTTTATTTATAAAATATACCATATTTATATGTAAAAAAAACTATACTTAGTATTGATCCTTAGTATCGAAAGCGTTGGAGGTTTATCTTAGATCATACTCCCATTTTATTTCCATCCACATGTCAACGTCATTCTACATGGTTGATGTTAGTTCTATTCACATGTCAATATCATCCTAGATAATTGTTTGTCATCAGCATTTATGTGGCATAAATACAAAGGTCACATAAATAAGATGTGATTTTATAAGATGTGACTCGAATAAAACATTATTGTATTTGTATTATTGTTTGGTTTGGATGTAAGGTTTATTTGTAACTATGGGTGAAAATAATAAATGATTTTTTGACCATATGTCAATATCATTTTAGATAATTGATTGTCATTCTCACAATGGTTAAAATGATTATTGATGGTCAAAATGATAATTAATTGTCATTCACACCGTTGTTATTGGCTGTTGTGTGGCAAAAATACAAAAGCCACATACATAAAATATGACTCTAATAGAACATTATTGTTTGATTTAGATATTGGGTTCATTTGTAATTATTGATGAAAATAATAAATGTTTTTTTATTTATTTAAAAATAATATTAAAAACTCACTAAAATTTTATTATTTAATAAAAATAGAGATTTAATTGATTTTTAATAATTTATATACATAAATAAATAATAAATAAATATTAATTTTTTTACAAATTTTTTCTAATTTTTATTTTTAAATAATTATTTATAACATTTTTATTTTCAAATAATTATTTGTAATATATATACCTATATAATGTTATGTAACCAGAGATTTTGAATAAAGAAAGATTAACTTTATTCATTCTCTAGTTTTTTAAACACAATCCTTTCTGCATAAGATAAAATGGACCTTCAAGATATCAACTAACAATTGTCATTCAATAGATTTAAGGAATGGCTATTATTTATGACTCAGCCTTTTGTGATCAGAGTTCCAAGAGATATATAACGTGTTCTGTTTTTGTCATCAAGTCGTGGGCCCACGGAGGCCAAGGACGGAGCGGCCAAGCACAAAAGCGTCAGATTCTCGCAGTATGATGGGTCCCACTGCAGAAGCAAGCATGCATGCATGCAGCACTTCGACTGACTAGTTCACCTTTTTTTCCTTTAATAAAATTAATTATGATTTAGTTATTAATTAATCGTTATAATTGAATTTAATTGTTGAAATGGTATATAATTATTGATTAGTAATTGTAAATGTAATTGACTTTTTATTATAATTTAAAAATTATGAACATTTATATAAATATAAATTTTATTTATATTTATTTTTTCGAAATTATGAATGGTGAATTTATATTTTTATATATATGAGGAGAGGAGCTACCAATCACCTTCCATGGAGGCCCCGCCCAATAGCTCCTGCACAGGTTTTTCTCCGGGCCAATAGCCTGCGACCTACTCTGAAGAGTCAACATTGCAACTTGTCGCTGCATGACCCAGCTGGTGCTACCTTCCGCCTGCTCGTTCTCCTGCCCAACGCTATCCGTCGACAAGCGGCATCCGTCTGCTTTCCGGCCTTGCATGGCCTCCATCTCTATCCCCATCTGGATTTTCTGCATGCAAGCCACCCTGTCCCCGCTTATTACTTATTGACTTCCCTGCACTCTTTTCCAGTTTTCTCCTCCAGTCCCAGCGGGCTGGAGGTTTTCTGTTCCTTTTGGGCTCCCTCTTGGCGGCTCCTGGCTTGGTTGTCAGCTTCCTGCTCCTGGCGTTTTCTGCGCGGCTCCAGGTTCGTTCTTTTTTTCTGCCGTTTATGATATTAACCGTCCATGCTCAATGCAGGATTTTCTGATGGGTTTAGCCCTCTAGTTTCCACAGTTATTGTTTTCTCTTTTCGGCTGAATATTAGCGGACTCTATTCACATCATTCTTAGCAACTGTTTTACATGGGAACACCGCTGTAAAACGCGGGTATGTCTCTGTTGGGATATACTTCTTTGGAAAATCAGATTATACGGGTTTCTGTTACTGTATGGTTATAGTAATGCTGCCTCCCCCTGCCACCTTCCCTATTAGGATCTCCTTTCCTCTGTTCAGCATACAAGCCTCCCTCTCTGCATAATAAAAATGCTTAATGCCATTATCTATAAGATAAAAGCCTCCTTCTTCGCTCACCGTCCATGCCAGGACTTCCGCATCCGCATTGGGAAATGGTGGCTTGTCTTCCACTGTGTCTGTTGTTGCTTCGACTGTAACAGTCATCCTGAGGCTTAATTTTCTCACAGGATTCATCCAGCTCTCGGCCATCAGTCATTCTTCCGGCATTTTTCTCCCGGAATTATATTTCAAATCCTTTTCCGGCTGCTCCCAGCGCATTTTTCTGTCCCTCTCTGCAACTCATTTAATTGGCCATTTAACACCCTCCCTCTCTTTCTGCTTTGGTGGCTTTTCGGCGGCGTACGACATCCCTTCCCAAGGGCAATTCTAGACTCTTCGTTCTGCAGGGCCTGCAATATCCTGATCTTCCACCTGTCCTTGGTATACAGATCTTCTAATCTCCAGGTTTCTTTCTCTAAAGGTCTCTCTCCTAGGGATCTTCCAAGTACGGGGGATCCTTTCTTGGATCTCCCTTCTGTCTGTTTTCGGTTTCCAAGATGGCAGAAGACAGTGACTCCCCTGCCACGAAAGCGCTCTTTGCCGCTGCCATCGAGGCTGACTCAGCTCGAAACCACACTCCGAAGGATTCCAGATGGCACTCCACGTTGGCGGACTTTATGCCGCCGGGAATGAGGGACCCTCCTCTCCTGGGGATTTCTCCACGTAACTCTCCAAAGGGGCGCCACAAACAAAAAAGGCCGATCAGGACAGTCCCCCCACCAAAAGCGGTTTCCATTTCTGGTTCCTCTCTGGTTGACCGTGTTGACAGTCTTCAAAAGTATGCACTGGTGGGGAAATGGTATTTCCCAGAGTTGGACGACGCTCAGATGAGATGCTGGGTCACAAAAACGTGGTCCCCCCTTATCGGATATACCCCTCTCATCTCCCGCCTTATGAAAGACTGGCTTTCATTCCACTTCCAAAAGGAGTCCGATTTGGAGCTGATTCTAAGCAAACCATGGGTATCGGGTAGAAGCTTTCTGGCCCTATCGAAATGGTTCCTGGGATTCGATCCCCTTAAAAACACCCCCTCACACAGCATGATCTGGGTAAAACTCCCAAATCTGCCTCTTCAGCTATGGACGCCGGAGATTCTTGCTACCATCGGTGATGCTATTGGAAAGTTTATTTACGTGGACCCTTGGGTCCGGGGGGAGAAGGACAAAAGAATCGCCTGGATTCTCATAGAAAGAACATACAAAGGAGGGTATCCGGAACACATTGAGATTCGCTGGGAAGACTCAGCGATACTCCAGAGGCTGGATTTTTGGGGTGTCCCGTTCCGCTGTTCCTTCTGTCACCGAACGGGCCATCTCCAAAAGGATTGCAGATTTCGGCGTCATAGGCTTCATTCCAACTTGCCATCCAAGCTGGCCAATGACAACTCTGAACCCAGGTCTGATAAGATTTCTCCCCGGGGGGGAGATTTCTCTTTTATATCGACAGATCTTCGAAGCACACAGGAAGACTCTATGTTCAGGCCTGAATCTCCAAATTTTGCCGCTTTCAGAAGCTCCCCGGGTGTGACACCCCACAATGCAGCAGACTCCCATTTCTTCAGCCCCCCGATCCCTGCTCAGGTTGAGGAGGATGCGGTCCCCCCCCCTCCGGCCATGAACGCATCCGACTTTTTAGTGGGGTCTCATCCAATCCTCATTTCTTCCTCCCCGTCCTCTCCTTCCAGATCCCCGTCTGCCCTCCAAAAAGGGAAAGATGCACAGACGACCCCTACCCCAAACAACTCCCCTTCGGAATCCCCGATCAACAAGTGTGACAGTGATATTGAACAACTCCTTCACTGTCACCCGTCGCTTCTGGAACCCCTCACAATCCATAAGCCGTCCTTCCCCTCCATCAGCCCAAACTCTGCCAAGAACATCACGGTCAGAAAGAAACAGAGGGGGGGTAGCCGTCACTTCAGAGGCCGAACCATTGCCACTGACCTTGGAATCACCAACCTCCCGCTCATTGATGTCCCTATTTTTGAATCATCTTCTTCCCAGCCCCTTAGAGCAAACTCGGCTGGCCAGCCTTCCAAATGACTTTTCTAATATCCTACAATATCAGGGGCCTTGGAGCTGGGCCCAAATTTTTGGCTCTTCGAGACACTTTTCTCTCCGCTCGGCCACATATTATCTTCATTCAGGAAACGATGCACCACAGCTCGGTGTCCTTGGCATATTTCAGAAAAATGTTCCCTCAATGGCATATGGTCGCCACCAATGCAGACGGGCAGTCTGGGGGGTTGCTCACAATGTGGGATCCTCATTTCATCAAAGCGAAAGCATTCAAATGCCCTGCTGGCATCCTCATCTCTGCCTCAGTCAGAGGCCGACCAAATCTCCTCAACATGCTGAATATATATGCGCCTTATAGTCACAGGAACATCTTCTGGGATTCCTTATTAAACTCGCATATTTTAGACATTAATTCTTTGCTTGTGGCAGGTGATTTCAATCTCACTCTCTCATCGGATGAATGCTGGGGCTTTTGTCGGCCATCAGACAATTTCGCAGATCGAATGAGAGCTGCATTCCTACAGCGGGACCTGGTCGACATCATCCCCGAAAACATGGCTCCCACTTGGGAAAATGGCAGATTGGGTTCTGCCTATATAGGAAAGAGAATCGACCGTTTTCTTCTACATTCCAGTCTAATTCGGCAATGGGGAATGCCGTCGGCTTCTACGGGAGGGGCTTTCACATCAGATCATAAGCCTATCATCCTTAAATGGGGTCTTTCGGAGAAGCGAATGGGATACTCTTTCAAGTTTAACTCCGCCCATTTACTAGATGAATCTTTTAATTCCTTCATCAAATCTTCATGGCAGGAGATAATTGGCGCTGATGATGTAGGTTTTCTCACATTTCGGGAAAAAATCCAGCGGCTCAAGGACAAAACGAAAGCATGGCAGATCGATAAAAAGTGCAGAGATTCACAAGATCTATCCAACATCAAAGCGCAACTAAGCAATCTTGCTGTTAAAATACAACAAAATGGCATGTCCTTGGAATCGGCCTCCCTCTCATGCTCCCTCGAAAGAAAGAAAAAGGATCTTCTGTTGAAAGAGGAAGCCTCATGGCGGCTTAAAAGCCGTGCAATTTGGCTCCAGGAGGGGGACAGAAATACCGGTTTCTTTCATAACTTTGCAAATGGACGAAGATTAAAGAACGCCATTTGGAAAATCAAGAAGGCTGACGGGGATTTTATCTATACCCAACAAGAAATCTCAGAAGAAGCGACTAGATTTTTTAAAGAGCAATATCAGACGCAACCAAATCATCTCGCCGATTCACTATGGGCGGTGGATCATCTCCCGACCATGTTTGAGGAGGCAGATAATGATATTTTTTACAGACCGGTCACGGCGGAGGAGCTTTCAGAAACAATCAGGGGTTTCAAAAGAGACAAGAGTCCCGGCCCAGACGGTCTGCCAATCGAATTTTTTTCCCACTTCTTTGATCTGTTCAAGCATGACCTGTTAAGCATGGTAGATGCTTCTCGTCTTTCAGGCAGCATAAATAGTGCTCTCTCGGCCTCTTTCATCGCGCTTATCCCAAAACAAGCAAATCCCTCTTCTTTTGGCAACTTCCGGCCGATTGCTTTATGCAACTCGTTGTACAAGATAATATCCAAAATTATCGCTGAAAGATTAAAGAAGGTTCTAAATTTACACATCTCACGGGACCAGCATGCCTTTCTGAAGGACCGCCTAATCATGGATGCTGTCGCAATGACACAGGAATGTTTCTCAGCTATTCTCTCGAGGAACATCGATGCTGCTGCTCTAAAAATTGATCTCAAAAAGGCATTTGATTGTGTGGATTGGAGCTTCCTCAGAATTCTTCTTGCCAAGATCGGTTTGAGGGCTCTAGCTATCAGCTGGATTATGTCATGTGTTGAAAGCGCACATTTCTCGGTAATCATTAATGGAATCCCATCCTCCTTCTTTCGGGCTGAGAGAGGTCTCCGCCAGGGGTGTCCCCTCTCTCCCCTGCTATTTATATTAGTAATGAATTGCCTTAGTTCGCACATCAATCTGGCTATTCTGGAGGGCCGATGTAAGCCGGTAAAGATCTGCAGAGATGTTTTCCTTTCCCACAATCTATTCGTGGATGACATTCTCGTTTTTGCTCTTCTGTGTAAATCGTCTTGGATCTGCCTCCACTTGATCTTCTCGAGATTCCAAGGTGCCACAGGTCTCCAAATCAACTGTGAGAAATCTGTTTTATATCATAATGATACAAATTCAGCTTTGGCTGTTTGGATTGCTGACAGGTTTCACATCAACTTGCGCTTGTTGAAGGATGGTTTCTCTTATTTGGGATTTTGTCTAAAGGCCTCGTCATATAGATGCCAGGACTGGACCTGGCTGGTCGACCGCTTCTACAGAAAGATCTCCTCATGGGAATTCCGCCTTCTATCCCTTGCTGGTCGTTTCATCTTGGTCCGGACGGTCCTCTCTCAGCTGGCTGTATACTGGAGCCACCTCTACATGCTCCCCTCCTCGGTCATCAAGAAGATGAAATCTGTTGCCTCAAATTTCTTATGGGGCGGTCACTCTTTCTACTCAAAGATCCATTTAGTTAGCATGGATATCATTTCGCGTCCAAAAGAAAAAGGCGGGTGGGGATTACTCAACATGAAGATCTTCGGAGAAGCACTTATCTGCAAATCCCTCCACAGGGGAATTTTTGGACGCTGTCCTTGGAGCTCCCTAATCAACAAGAAGTACCTGAAAGGGAGGAGCCTGGTGTACTGGTTCAGAAGATCTACTCTGGGAATCAGGAGCGGATCCCCCATTTGGCACAGTTTCAAAAAGCTCCATTCCTTCTTCCTCAATAACCTCAAATGGACTCTTTTCTCCGGCTCCTCTGTGCTCATTGGCGTCGACCCCACTCTCCACAACCTTGAGGCCATGATCCCTCCGCCGCTTCTTTCCTTCTTCCATTCAAGAGGGCTCTTCACCTGGAACCACCTCATTCTCTCTTGGTCCTCCAATTTGCCTATCTGGAAATCTGACCTCCAGCTTGCCATCCCCCCCCCTCTCCGTCCATTATGGTCTTCCTTTACATCTAGATTCTCTCGCGGGGAGGTTCTCCAGCTTGGCACCAAGGACGATCTTATTTGGTCCACCTGTTCCGCCATCCGCCCTATCTCTGTCCGGTCCCTGTACTCTGCATTATCTTCTGCCCTCCCCCCTCTCCCCTCCGTCTTCCCTCTCGCTTTCTGGAAGGCCCCATGCCCCCTCAAAGCCATTCTCTTCTCATGGCTCCTTTTCTCAAACAAGAATCTCATATGGGACGTCCTCCAGCGCAAAGGTTGGTGTGGGCCTGGTCGCTGTCATCTCTGTCTCGCTGCTCTGGAAACAAATATTCACACGTTCTTTCAGTGCCCGGTTTCCTCGGCCCTCTGGTATGAACTCTCCTGTAAATATCATTTCCCACACCAGCAGTTCTCTTTGATTCAGGATGCTTTTTCCTGGTGGGCCTCCCAGGGCTCTTCTAGGCAGGCGCTCTTCATCCTCTCGTGCTGGAACATTTGGAAGTGGCGGAACCGCCGCATATTCCAGGGCTGCTCCCTTCCTTTTCTTTCAATTCTTCCTATCATACAGGGGTCTTTACCCGACCTCTCTTAATTGCTCTTCTGGGCAACGCCTTTTTGGTTTATTTTGGCACCGTTTTCCTCATTCAGAAGATTCTGATCATCTCCACATTTTTTTTCTGCATCATGTCTCCTCCAATTTTTGCTGACTGATGTCTGTATTTTCTCATTGTATGTCATAGTTTTTGATGAGGCTACATCTGTGAAGGCCTTCCTTCTTTTCTCACTGTAGATGTTTCTACTTATCGCCCCAGGGCCGTATTGGGACCATGCTTCGTTTTGCCTTCGGGTTGTTATTGGGACCATGCTTCAAATCTTGTATATGGCTTCTCGCCCTTTTGTAACTTGATACTTCAATATCAATATATTTTGATTTTTCTTCTGAAAAAAAGAAGAACAATTTTACGTTTTACTCTTAAATAAAAGCACACTAATTTTTTTAATTATTATTAAAAAAATTAATAATCTTATTTATTTTTTAATTATATTTAACTTTAATTTTATATAAATTTAAATATGATTAATAATTATAACTGTAATTTCTATTTTTTTTTAGAGTTTAATGGGTGATGATGGTGTAAAAAGTATTGTGTACAAAGAAATATTCACATTGTGTGTGAGAAAGGAATATATAAATATATTTAGAATTTATAGCAGTAAAAGTTAATCGATTAAAACTGACTTAATTGTTAATTTTTAATTAAAAATAAATAAAGTCTTATAATTTTAAAGAAACAAAATTCTATAATTTAAATTTTTCAAAAAGACAAAATTTTATAATTTAAAATTTTGAAAAAAAAAAAAAACAAAACAAAATTTTATAATTTAAATTTTTATTAAAAAAACTATCTTTATTAATTTCTTTTATTAAATAATCTACCATCTTTATATCGAAAAGTTGCTATTTAGTATCAAGTACTTTTGATAATACTCCCGTTTTATTTCAACATGATGCTAATTCCAGTCACATGTCAACATCAGTAAAGATAATTGATGCTACTTCCAATCACATGTCAACATCGTTATAGATAATTGTTGATCGTTGGCACTCTGGGAAAAATACAAAGAAAGGCCACATACATAAGGTCCGACTTCAAGTTCAGTTTGGCTTGTATTGGTTGAAAATGAACTCGCCATTCGAAAAAAAACTTCATCGTTGGTCCTAGTTGATATAAGGGAATTCCGTTGAAAATAATTTATTAGGGAATTCTTTTGTTGTACGTGGAGTCATGATGGCAAAGTATATTTATAATTATTAATATACGAGGAAGTAGATGGCAAATTATATTTATAATTATTAATATACGAGGAAGTATATGTTTATCACTGGATAATGTATATGTTTATGGTTACATAGATATGGATGGAAACAATAAATGATTTTTTAATTTATTTAAAAAATAATTTGAAAATGATTTTTGTGGGAGGTGCGTTTATTTATAAATTCAATTAATTTTGAATCTGATGAGGATTTATGTTCTATATATATATAGTTGTGTTGCATGCTTTAGCTTACAAGTGTAACGATAACTCAATTAATCTTGAATTTGATGAGGACATATGTTTTACACATATATAGTTGTGTTGCATGCTTTAGTCTACAAGTGCAATGGTAGGCCCTGATCATGTAACATTGCCCGTGCATCTCCCGCAATACTTATGTTCTTCTTTTCAACCACCCCATTCTGTTGTGGATTATGGGGTGCTATTAACTCCCATTGAATGCATATAAGTTCTTGGATTCATTCGAGACATATTCTCCACCATTATCACTTCTAAAAGCCTTCACTTTCCTGCGAGTGTCTTTTTCAACAAGTGCTTTAAATTCACAAAATTTACGGAACGTCTGATCTTTCTTCTGCATGAAGAAAATCTAGCACTTATGTGGGAAATCATTTACAAATATTACATAATACCTGTGCTTGGTCGTGGAGGCTATCGAGAACGAACATAGTAACCGATCAAATGAGAAAGTGAACCAATACCCGTATTTTTTTGAGGTAGCCAAAAATCACCCAATTTTGAAAAGTGGTGATGTCAGAATACACTTTTTTTAGCATATTTTTGGCACTTTAAATTTTCTTATGTATCAAGAATGAACATTTTTTTTTCGATGTTAGTGATTTTCATGCTGATTTTGAAAAGTGTTGATGCATCATCAACACATTTTTTTAGAGGACTTATTTTTTATACTTTAAAACTTTTTATGTATCAAGTGTGAACATTTTTTTTTTGTTAGTGATTTTCATCTTGATTTTGAAAAGCACTAATGAGCATCAACCCTTTTTGTTTAAAGGGTTTAGTTTTTACACTTTTAATTTTCTAATGAATTAAGTGTAGATAATTTTTTTTAAATGTTGGTGATTTTCATGTTAATAATAATAATAATAATAACATGACAAAAAAATTAAATACAAAAAAATATATAAAAAAAAAACAAAAAAACAAAAAAACAAAAAACCCATAAAAATGTAAAAAAAAAAAACATAAAACACAAAATAAAACATAAAGCATGAAATAAATAAAAATAATAAAAACATGTTAGTAATAAAACATAAAAATATATAATAAAAAAAATTTGAAAAAAAAAAACATAAAAATAAAAATTAAAAAACATGACAAAAAAAAAAATTGAATAAAAAATTAATGAAAAAAACAAAATATAAATAAAAAATATTAAAAATAAATTAAAAAAAAATGATTTTTTTTCAAATATATATATATATATATATATATATATATATAATTTAAAGAAAAACAAATTGATCCACAAAAAAAAAGAGATAAAAAAATCTAAAAATAATTTTTTTTAAGTTAAAAATAGAATAATAATAAAAAAAAACTCATTTAAAAAAGAAACTTAAAATAATTACCAAAAAAAAATTTAGCAAAAAAAATTAATAAAAAATATATAAAAAAATATATTTAAATTAAATAATTTAAATAAACTAAATAAAAATTAAAAATTAAATTAAATTAAAATTTAAGATTTTTTTTAAGATTAAAATTATAAAAATTAAGATATAACATTAAAAAAAATTCAAAACAATTAAAAAAAAGAATTAAAATAAAAAATAAATCAATTAAAATATCGCAATTTAAAAAATTAAAACAATTAAAAATAAACCATTAAAAAAACAATTTAAAAACAAAACAATTAAAAAAAAAAAAAAAAAAAACACTTCAAAAAAAATTCAGCCCGCCGTCCTCCCTTACCCCACACTTGACCCCTCCTGTCACGCCCCCAAGCCTACGGTAACTTTTTTTCCGTGCCCGGCGGGGTGCGGCACCACCGTGTACGTTCTTTTTGTTAATACTTGTACATATGGACTACGCCTTAACCGATATAAACATGCTTTAACCGTTATCTTATAACCATGTGAAAGCATTAATCTTCATAATTCATCATAAACCATTCTTAACATCTCATATGCAATTAAACCAAATAACAATTGCAAACAATCGTGTAGAATGGGAGGGGCAACTCCCGAACGAGTCCGCCCAAATAATCAATATATTATGAACCTTCAATATCACATCAATGTACAAGTGTGCCGGGCAAAGTCCACGACCGACACTTAGAATCTTTTTTCAATATTTACAACAAGGCATAAGACAGCCTTACACATACACAATTGTGCACCTTTAACTATGAGCGGGTACCCACCCGGGTCACCAAGACACTCATATAATTCTGCACCAAACCATGTACCAAATCTTCCTCAACCGTGACCTTCTTCCACACAAGCCAATCCAAAATATGCGAAGACTTCTTCACCTTTATGCGCATGAGGAATGCGCATCTCCTTATGAACCTTCGCACCTTTCCTTGTCTCTTATGCGAGGATCCTTGAGCGAAGTGTGATGGAGATAATGAGCTCCATCTCCATCCATATATACGCTTCTTTCCTTATGTCTTAAGGGGGGGTGCTTACTTATGGCCGACCCCACTCATTAACACATAAAAGCCCACGTATTATATTATTTTATTCTTATTAATTCACACACATACATATATGTGTACTCCTCCATATAATATGCTTCCTCCTTATGTTTTAAGGGGTGTGCTTTACTCACGGTTGCCCCCATTATTTACATATGAGCCCTCACATATTATATTTTAATGCGTGTAAGCCTTCATAACATCATACGCCCATACATAGAGTTATGTCGGCCCCCATTATGTGTAAAACCTTCCAACCAAGGTATAAACACTCGTCCCTCTTCATTTTTGTCTTAAGTATATGCGTGCTCATGCTACACTCTTTCGTCACACTTCTGTCATGCTTTCGTCGCATTGTAACCGCAGTGCGCCCGCCGTGCAGAACCGTACCCGCCCGGGCTCGCCGTGCAGAACTGTGCCCGCCCGCGTGCAGAACTGTGCCCGCCCGCGCCCGTCGTGCAGAACTGTGCCCGCCCGCGCCCGTCGTGCAGAACTGTGCCCGCCCGCACCCGTCGTGCAGAAGTGCGCCCGCCTAGGTCGTCCACCGCCCGTCGTGCAGAAGCGCGCCCGCTCGGGTCGTCCACCGCCCGTCGTGCAGAAGCGCGCCCGCTGTCGTGCACGGGGCGCCCGCCCATCGTGCACGCCTGCCCGAGACTCGAGGGCGTCACACTCTCCTCCACCCGAAAACGTTGTCGTCCCGACAACACACCATCTTAGCGACTCTCCACCAAGACTAGTATCGACCATAATGTAGACCCCTCCGTATAAGGCAACCATCACTGCCACATATATAAGGCCCGTCTCCATCAAGTCATCTCCATGCGCAAACTGCCCATGTATAAGTGCTACACATCCTAGTCATGTGTCAACACTCATCTCCACGATCCCATGCTCAGGTCCATGAAAACTCCATTCATCTCATCTGCAACATGCTGTCCACGATGTGTTGGTGTCAATGTGCTACAAGTGATCAGCCACATCTATCCTAACATCATCATGTGCGCAAAGTAGTTGAGTCTCGGCTCAACCCATCATCATCATCATCGTGACCCCATCACCTCAAAGTGTCTCATCGATCCTCCACATCAAGTCACTCTTCCAAGCCATGTCCCATGCATGTACTTTGAAAGTATGCATCCCATACTGCATCAAAGTCTCCCGACCTCAGTTCCTCAATGTATCAGACCTCTAAGTCCACCATATATGATGTCCCAAAAGTCACAACAATCTCATGTCATCATGAGCTCCATAAACTATCCCCAACCAACACCTCAGCAAGCATACAAGTCTCGGCCAAAAGGTCCCTACAAGATGCCTCAGCCCTCCATGTAGTAGGAATGCTCCATAGTTGCTCACAACTCCATCCAAGTAATCAACTCTCGATGTGCCTCATTCAGATCCATGAAGCCCTCCTCATCATCTGCAACGTGCCATCCTCAAGTCTCCAACCTGATGTCCATGACTATGTTGCCCATGTAGTCCAACCAAGTACATCACAACATCGGTCATCCTCATCCAAGCTGCAATCTTCGGTTTAGTGAACTCGGTCACCCAACCGTATCATCATCCTTTCATCATAGCTCTCCACCAAAGTGTCCACCAAGACTATCTCTGGGTCTCGGCCATGAAAAGTCCATCTAAGCATCATCATCACGAGTCCCTTCCATCACAGCATCTCTACCAAGGTGTCCATCAAGACTATCTCTGGGTCTCGCCATGAGAAGTCTAATCATCAGCATCACGAGTCCCTTCCATCATAGCTCTCCACCAAAGTGTCCCTCAAGACTATCTCTGGGTCTCGGCCATGAGAAGTCCACCCAAGGGTGTGCCCTTCAATCTGTCCATGAGTCATGTCGGGCACTTAGCCATGTGGCTAAAGCATGACTCAAATCATCCATAATGTTCATCAAGTTCCTCCCTTGTCACGGGCCCTTGCACCTTCCATCTCAAGGTAGCAAGCAACCTTAACAAGTCCTTCAGCAGGTAACAACCCTTGCTTCTCCATACAAGGTTCCCTCATAGTCATCCACGGTAAGATGTCTCCTTGCTTAGGCAAGCTGATCTTGCCCTCTCCTGCACATGGTCCATCTACCAAATGTCCAAATGAAACACAAGTATCCATACTTACTTTATCATGAGGCTCCTCCATGTGAGTGACCTCATTCATCCATGTCGACAAGCTGCACGATCCTGGTTCAACTCGAACAGCTTCAAGTCCCTCCTTCATCGTAGTCATGCCTGCAACATCTTCTTCTATCATGGCTTCCTCTTCCCGGGCTGCACAATCTGCAACTTTACCTTGCTCCATTGTCCAACCGAGTTGAAGAAGTTCTTCTTCAATGTTTTTCTCCAAGGCTTCAAGTTCTTCTCGGATTCGGGGCCTCTCTTCTTTCAACCTTTTCAACCTGCATAAGGTAAGCAAGAGCTTCCCTTCACCTTCTCTCAAACCTGCCATGCCTTGTACTTCGTCTTCCATGTGAGTGTCCATCCATGCTGCCAGACTGTATGACCCTGGTTCAACTTGATTAAACTCAAGTTCGGCCTCCATCATATCCTCATCATCACATGGTCCTTCCATATGAGTATCTTCATCTGTCCATGTCCATGAGCTGCATGATTCGGACTTAGCTTGATCATCTTCAAGTCTAACCTCCATCGTAGTTAAGTCTTCAACATCTTCGGTCACCATGACTTCCTCTTCCTGGTCTGCAACTTCATCTATTGCCTGACTGATTTGAAGAAGTCCTTCTCGTCCAAGCATCACATCAATGCCATCTGTATTTATCACTACGAAGTCCAACTGACCTCTACATCTTTCCAACTGTACAGGTACATCTCGTATCAAGCCTACTGCCAAATTCCACGAGGTTATTTCCCAGTTTTCCATAGTAGATATCAGCCCCACTTCTTCTATTAACCGTGCCGATATAAGGTTATATGAGCCACCCGTGTTTGCCAACGCTTGAACATCCTTGCTACAAATCTTCAAGGTTACAAGACCTCGGTTGTTCTCCATGACCTTATCTTCACCTGTCAACTGTCACGAGCAACCTTGCTCACCAGCTCCGACCGAGCTCTGATACCACCTGTCACGCCCCCAAGCCTACGGTAACTTTTTTTCCGTGCCCGGCGGGGTGCGGCACCACCGTGTACGTTCTTTTTGTTAATACTTGTACATATGGACTACGCCTTAACCGATATAAACATGCTTTAACCGTTATCTTATAACCATGTGAAAGCATTAATCTTCATAATTCATCATAAACCATTCTTAACATCTCATATGCAATTAAACCAAATAACAATTGCAAACAATCGTGTAGAATGGGAGGGGCAACTCCCGAACGAGTCCGCCCAAATAATCAATATATTATGAACCTTCAATAATACATCAATGTACAAGTGTGCCGGGCAAAGTCCACGACCGACACTTAGAATCTTTTTTCAATATTTACAACAAGGCATAAGACAGCCTTACACATACACAATTGTGCACCTTCAACTATGAGCGGGTACCCACCCGGGTCACCAAGACACTCATATAATTCTGCACCAAACCGTGTACCAAATCTTCCTCAACCGTGACCTTCTTCCACACAAGCCAATCCAAAATATGCGAAGTCTTCTTCACCTTTATGCCCATGAGGAATGCGCATCTCCTTATGAACCTTCGCACCTTTCCTTGTCTCTTATGCGAGGATCCTTGAGCGAAGTGTGATGGAGATAATGAGCTCCATCTCCATCCATATATACGCTTCTTTCCTTATGTCTTAAGGGGGGGTGCTTACTTATGGCCGACCCCACTCATTAACACATAAAATCCCACGTATTATATTATTTTATTCTTATTAATTCACACACATACATATATGTGTACTCCTCCATATAATATGCTTCCTCTTTATGTTTTAAGGGGTGTGCTTTACTCACGGTTGCCCCCATTATTTACATATGAGCCCTCACATATTATATTTTAATGCGTGTAAGCCTTCATAACATCATACGCCCATACATAGAGTTATGTCGGCCCCCATTATGTGTAAAACCTTCCAACCAAGGTATAAACACTCGTCCCTCTTCATTTTTGTCTTAAGTATATGTGTGCTCATGCTACACTCTTTCGTCGCACTTCTGTCATGCTTTCGTCGCATTGTAACCACAGTGCGCCCGCCGTGTAGAACCGTGCCCGCCCGGGCTCGCCGTGCAGAACTGTGCCCGCCCGCGCCCGTCGTGCAGAACTGTGCCCGCCCGCGCCCGTCGTGCAGAAGTGCGCCCGCCTAGGTCGTCCACCGCCCGTCGTGCAGAAGCGCGCCCGCTCGGGTCGTCCACTGCCCGTCGTGCAGAAGCGCGCCCGCTGTCGTGCACGGGGCGCCCGCCCATCGTGCACGCCTGCCCGAGACTCGAGGGCGTCACACCTCCCCTCTCGCCCGTCCTCTCCCACTCTCAGCCCTCCCCTCTCCTCTCGCCTCCCTCTCCTCCCCCACCCGGCTGACACCCCACCCCCTGCACTCACCCCCCTCTCCTCTCGCCTCCCTCTCCTCCCCCACCCGGCCGACACCCCACCCCCCACACTCACCCCCCTCTCCTCTCCCTCACTTGGCCCGCACCCCTGACCCCCCTCCCTCATCTCCCCTCCTCCACCTAGCCTGCACCCATCTCCCATCCCCCACCCAGCCCGCACTCCACCCCCTTTCCTCCCCACTCTCGGCCCTCCCCCTCCCCTCCTTGCTTGGGCCCCCAGCCATCGGCCTCTTGGCCGTTGGCCGGGGGCCCAGACGGGGAGGGGAGGGGGTAAGGGTGGCAGGGGGACAGCCGAGAGTGGGGAGGGGAGAGGGGTGAGGGGTGAGGGCGAGGAGTGGGGTCGCGGGAGCGGAGGGAGGGGGGGTGAGGGTGGAAGGGACTGGGGTTTAATTGTTTATTTATTTTTTTAATTGTTTATTTAATTGTTTTTATTTTTTTAATTGTTTTTTTATTTTTATTTATTTTAATTGGTTTTTTTTTAATTTTTAAATTTTAGTTTAAGTTATTTTTTTGTTTTTTGAATTTTTTTATTTTAATTTCGTATTTCAATTTTTATAATTTTTTTTAATTTTTAAATTCAAATATTTTTATTATAAGTTTTAAATTTAATTTTTTTTTATTTTAATTTTTTTATAATTTTAAATTTTAAAATATAATTTTAAAAAAAATTATATATATATATATATATATATATATATTTGGTTAATTGTTTTGAATTTTTTTTTTTTAATCATTTAACATTTTTTTAAACGATGTTTTTATTTATTTTATTTTTTTATTTAACTTAAAAAATGGCCCCTTTTTTTAATTTATATTTATATTTTCTTATATTATATATATATTTTTAATTTTATTTTTGTTTATTTTTTTTTTAATTTAAATTTTTTGTTTTTACAAGTTAAATTTGATTTTTTTTTTAATTTTTATGGTTTTTTCTTGTTTTCTTTATTTTTTTATATATTTTATGAAATTTAATTTATTTTTTGTCATGAATCGTCCCCTTGCCACGCCTGGCCAGTGGGGACTCGGTGTTGCCGAAGAATTTTTTATTTTTAACTTTTTAATTTTTTTTTAATGTTGTATTTTATTTTTTTATTTGGTTTTTATTTCATTTTACTCTTTTTTTTTTTTAATTTTACATGGTATGGTTAATTTTTTTTACATTTTATAGTTTTTTTAAGTCATTACTATATTTTTTTTTATATTTGATTTTTTTGTCATGTTTTATTTTTATGTTTTATTACTTGTTATTATTATTATTATTATTATTTAATATTTGAATTTTTGTTTTCTTTTGATTTTTTGTGTTTTTTTTTCAATATTTGATTTTTTTGTCATTTTTTTTTTTACTCTTATTTTTTAATTTTTTTTCAATATTTGAATTTTTGTTTTCTTGTGTGTGTGTGTGTATATATTGTAGGGTTTGTATCGATGCTTGTCTAGCAACCCGATCCCATTATGTGCAATTTGATAGTTGATTTTAAATTTTTCGTTATAATGAATCGAGTCTGTTCTACAATGTGTTAATTTCATGGTTGGTTTATAAGTTTTCATTACAATGGGTTGAGCTCACCTACACTGCATGTCAATTTGATAGTTGATTTTTAATTTTTTTTAATGTATCAAGTTGTCTTAGGCTAAGATTTCAAAATCGCTATACATTTAGTATTTAAAAAAAATTACTCTTGGTATAATAACTCTTTCATTCACGTGTTCATTTTTAAAGTTTTTTTAGTCATAATTTTTTTCCATAATTTCATGCTTAAAATATTTTGAAAATTTAAGATTTTTTTGTAGTCATAATCTTTGGTTTTAATTCCATTGTTGAAAAATTGTCAAGATTTTTAATGTTTTTCTAAGTCATGATATTTTATCTTTAATGTAATAGCTGAAAACAATTATAAATATTTTTTCTTAGCACCATGCTTGAAAATTGTTGGAATTTTAAAGTTTTTCAAAGAAGTGATATTTTAAATCTAATGTCATGCTTAAAAATCGTTGGAATTTTAAGGGTTTTCAAAGACGTGATATTTTATCATTAATGTCCTACTTGAAAATCATTGGAAATTTAAAGTTTTTCAGAGTCACAATATTTTGTTTTTAACGTCATTACTAAAAAGTGTTGAAAATGTACCCTGGTAAAAAAAAAAAAAAACTTTATTCCAGCATCAACACTTTCCGATTTCAATGTGTTTTTTCATGTTTTTTTGGAATTTTTGGGCTCGAGTACCCATTTTGAGGTAACAGTTCCCATTTGATCGATAACTATGTTAACGGTCCACACACATCTGAGTGAACTCTTTCAAGGATCGCTTCTGCTCAACTATCCTTATCATGAAAGGTGGATTTGGTGTACTTCCCCAATGTACACCCTTTGCATGTATCTCTCTGCTCTAGTGCACCCTTGGGAAGTCCTGTACAATTTTGTTGCATGATCTTCAAATCTCCATGGTGCAAGTGACCCAATCTTCTATGCCACAACTCATTGTTGTCTTGGCTCTACACCTCCTCTGCTTTTGTGCTCAAAGCAACACAGTCTTCTACATCCAATTTGTAGAGGTTCTTCACCCGAACCCCGATCCGCTTCACTTGTCCTGAGGCTATGTGACGAAGGAAAGCCTTTCCTTTGCTAAATATCACATCGTAGCCACGGTCCTCCAACATAGCAACTGAAACCAAATTCTTCTTCAAACCTAAAACATACATGACATCTTTTAATGTGAGAGGAGAACCAGACTCCCTTTAAAAAGTAACAGTACCAATGTCAGTCGTGTTATTCCTTCCATTATATCCCATTTCGATTTGCATCCAGAGGTCCTTCTCCTCCAAGTCATTGAAGAATTCTTTGTTGTTAGTCATATGGACTGAGGCTCCACTACCTAGATACCACACACTACCCATCGGTGATGTCACCATGCAAGTGATGAGGGTGAAATACAACTCGAATTGTGAAGCAAGAGCATCACCTGCTCCTCCTCCTCAGGGCTTCTTGTCTTCCTTCTTATGTGGACACTTCGTGGCATAGTGTCCCAAATCGTGACAATAAAAACATTTAATCTTGAACAAGTCCTTCTTCTTACCACCCTAACTGGAATCTGATTTAGAATGGGATGAATTCCCTTTCCCTTTCTTTGCCTTTCGAGCTAAGGCACAATTCTTCTCATCAGCATGCTGTGATGAGGATCCATCTCTCGCCAAATCTCTTCTTGCACCAAGTCAGACCACAAATGCTGCCACTCTGGTAGTTTCTCCCTCCCATTTACCGAATCCTAGTAGTTTTGCCAACTCTTGGGAAGGCCTAGAAGTGATACATTGACTAGATCATCTTCAGCGACTGTAACACCAACACTTCCAAGCTCATCCCGACATTGGGTGAACTTGGTCAAGTACTTTGGTATTGTGTCGCCCTTCTCCATCTTGATTTTTCTAAGCTTGTCCTTCAATGCCAACTTCATGTCGTCACTGTTGTTTTGAAATAGGTCTATCAAGGCCTTCCACATTTCATATGGAGTCTCCTTACTGTGGAGGTTCGAGACACTATGATCTCGAACTCCTTCTAGGATAATCCTTCTCGCCTTTGCAACACATTTTATACACTCTATCAGGTCTTGAGAATCAGTTGTTGGATGCTTAGGAATATCTTTGTCTATGAATTCCTTAAGCCCGTTGTCTTCCAACACTACCTCCATCATGTCCTTCCAAGCAATATGGTTCGAACTACCCTTAAGGGCATATTCGAGTCTCAATCTGTAGAACAACATCATGTTGGCTCTAAAGTATAATACTGCAAATTCGATTTCACCTACAAAAGGAAAACTCGTATTCTCCTCTTCTAAAGTGATTTATGCTTCGATACCATGTAGAAATTCCTTGTAGATTCAAACTATTAATTGTAATTTACTAAAAAAATAGACTTTAATCTACTCTACTCCTCAGCAGAAACAATTAAGTGATTGTGAAATCATAAAGCATACAAGAGAAAGAATTCAATCAACGCATTACACAATGATTTCCTAGGGAAAACCAAAGCTAAAAACCCCTGCTATCTATATATTTCATTAGTCAAAGAATATGAGAAGATTACAATGATTTTCTCAAGCCCAAGTAACCTTTGCACTATCTCTTTCTGTCTCATAGCTTCCTAGACAATCCTAGGCCAATACTTAACCAATTTTCTGCTTGCCCAAGTCCATATTTCCTTGCAATGTTTCCTTGGGAATTAGCCCCTATTAATTAGTAAATTCCTCAATTGGAATTGCACAATCCTCATAGGCCTTCCTCTGATTGCATGCACCACGTGTACAATTTGGATGATTATACAACTGATAGTACATTGTCCCTGAACTCCAATCTCAATTGGGTAACTCTCATATTTGACATACATGAGTTATTTATGAGTGAATAATTAGTTAACAAGTTGATCATTGCAGGAAATACCACACTACTAGACCTCCCACTAGTTCCTCCAACAATTGGAACTAGTTTAACTTTCTTTAACTCAGTTAAACTGAATTAATTAATTACAACTCAAAATAAACTCAACCGGGGCTCCTATAAGTAGGAGACACTTTACATGACTCAAGTTAGACCCTCAACTCGAATTAATTGAGTTAACTAAGTCAAACTAACTTATTTAACTAATACAAGTTGCCATGTGATGTGGAATTAGAATTTTATTCCTAATTTAATTCAAGGACAAAATTAAATTAGGATTTTCTTATTGCATTTTCAACCGGGATTAATTGTTACTATTGCCAATTGATTTCCATTTTCCTGCATATGGACTTCCTTGTCTAAATTCGAACTCTCAGATACATGGGTTCTCTTTATACCACTCAATCCCTTTTCAATGAGTGGATCCTCTTTTTACTGCTCTAGTGCTTTGATTTCTATTGATTTTGTACCCTTTTGGATATGGGTGATGATTCCTTATTGGTGCCTAGCGCTATCGTCTACCTAGCTACCATGTTCTGCATGAGAATACATATTTGGAGTATTTTTTATGGGATCTTCTTCTTCATCCTCAGAACTGTCAGGTACCTACCATCCCTTTGGCTTACGAGCCTGCCTCTTTTTCTTTTTTGGGATGTTTTTTTCCTATGGGCATGTGTTCTGCAGGTGTCCTATTTGAAAGCAAATTCGACATCTAAATGTCGTATTCTCATAATCTAGAACCTGTGTCCACTAAATTTTTTTCATGTTTTGGATGGATATGATCAGGTAGACCTTTACTAAGGTCTATCTCCACACAAATTTTGAAAAATGTAAAGAGGCCATTTTCTATTATGTCAGTGTCCATTATTTTGAATTTTTCAAGAGTATTCCCAATATATTCTAGGACTTGATGGTGCCAAAAAGGGAGAGGGAGAATCGGTAATCTCACCTAGACCAGCATTACAGTAACCACCATGCTTGTAGCATCAAATTCTGGGAACCATGGGGTAATAAAGAGCTTAAATTTACCCAAAAACCATGGCCCATGATTTAGGACTTGCTCCCTAGCTTTTTGTGTGTCAAATTGAACTATGAAGAAACCCTTGGAACATAAGTAAATTTCGCAATTGGGTTTCCAAGAGGAATATACCCACTGATTTAAATCTTCTGTTCTCAACCAAAATCCATTAAATCTGCATATTAATGTCGTAAATTGTAAATCAACAAAAAGTGATCTTACCTCTGGGGTTTAACATCCATTGCTTGTTCTTTTTCTTCCTGTTCGACTATGTAAGGTCCTAGCATATTTTGGATCCATCCATCAAGAGTTATAGCCTTCCCTTTCATTGCATCGTTGAATGAGGTAGGCCCATTTGGGATTCTAATACTTGAAGCTCCACCCCTTAGCCTCAAATTTAATATTATGGTGAAGTTTCTTTCAATGCTATAAAATTCCATCTGAATGGCATCTTTCAACAATTTCCCCTCCAAAACCAAACTTTGTAAAAGCACTGGTATACCAAGGTTACTTTATATGGTCAACTTCAAGTTTTCCATGAAACTTGAGCCTCAAACCTCTAAAAGGATTGATTTCCCACTTAGGGTTTTAAAAAAAATATGAAAAATCTCCTCCATATTTGGTTTTGCATTTTGAGATCTTTTTATCTAGGGAAGATCAAACCAAATTCCTTTGAAATAATTTATGTTCACTAGATTAATGGCAATGCCCAGATGAGAAACGTCAAAGGGTGGATCCCTAGCTATCAGAAATAGGTCTTCCATAGCCCCCATCAAACCATGTAGACTTGAGTAATGAAATTTTACTACTTGATCTATATCGAGGGGGACAAATTTGAGCTAAAGGGGAAAAAACTTCAGGTAAACCAATTGGAAGATATCATCAACCGCGTGGAGCTTCCTTTGCATCAAATCCATATTTTTATCAATTCTAGCAAATCAAATCAGTTCACTGGATCTCATCATATAACAAAACATAAGTCGAGAATCCTTTATGGCCCTGTCCACTTCCATCATGAGCCACAAGACCATCTTTACCTGATATGCATCCATATTTGCAAGAAAAACAACCTCTGGCCTCACCTTTTCCATGTGGGCCATACATCTGATGTCACTATATGCTACGAGGGGTCTATTGAATGGGAAATCCCCATATCTTTTTTCATGTAGATTCATGCTACAAACATACTCCTCATATCCATACCTACACATGTCTTCTTGGGTTTTAAGCGTAATGTTGCAAGAGAGAAATCGCTTCTACATGGGAAAGGTAAAAGACGAATTCCTTCCATTATCGTGGAGGGAAATTATAACAACTTCCCCTTGCCATGAGACTCCTTTGGCCCCTATAGCATGATCTTGGATGGTGGTGACATTGATAAAAAATCTGCAAGAGAGAACCCTATCCATTGCTTCACTCTACTCCTTGTTTACTATGTTGTCATAACATTGCCATCTGAAGATGAAGTTAAGAAGGGGAAAAGTTTATTACAAAAGGTAAGCTCTTGAGGTTATAGTTTCTTATTGTACAAGTTTGTCCATGATTTAATGTAACAAATAAATCCAAGATTTTTTTACTCATAATCCTAATCTTGCTGCATCATTACGTTATCTGGGATTTTGTACATACCATATGTATTCAGATGTGTCAGGACTATGTCTGGCTTTCAACAATGACAACTCATTAGCAAGCCTTGGCCTTGTCCACCCTCTCCATCTAGTAGTCTCACCCGTGCATCAACCCATCAACATATTTAGCCTCAACGACTGGCATTAGGGTATTTTTGAGGTCTAAAATGGGCCTCCTAAGAAAAATGTACAACCAAATTAAACTTTATAAGAACCAATAGGATTCAAGATGATGATGTCAACCATGGGGGATGATTCACCATTTTTGGAGTAAAAAAGTACAAAGATTAAAAAATAATAAAATAATAAAACTACTTTTTCAATTCATATTTTCAACTTATCTCCCTAAGTTTTTACTCAAATTTCAAGTGGGAGTACTCGTTGGATGCAAAATTTAATTCCTCATCCAAGGAGTACCCATGTTGCATACTTTCGATGGACTCTACTACACAAAAATGAGAAATACATGAAAAAACATGATTGCAATCACTTTTTTCATGTATTTCTCATTTTTCGTGTAGCAGGGTCCATCAAAATTATGCAACATGGGTACTCCTTGGATGAGGAATCAAATTATGCATCCAATGAGTGTTTCCGATTGAAATTTGAGTAAACCCATACGAAGATAAGTTGAAAATACGAGTTGAAAAAATAGTTTTGTCTTTTTTCCCTATAAAATTTGATGATGTAATCTAATCTTATTTTATTATTTTATAATTTCCTTTAGAGGCCTAAGAGGCCCATTTTAGACCTTAAAAATCTCCTAATGATTTATTTGGCCTTGACAACTAGTGGGGGTCTCTTTGTTGGCCTCAAAGCAGTGAAAGTATAGGAAGAAATGGTGGATTCTATGGGAAGGGACAATATATTTTATATTATAATAAAAGGGAGACTTTTTATTTATGACAAAGATCTATACTAGAAGCAAGACTCTTTGCTTACCTAGTTTGGTTGTTGTCATCTTCTTAGATTCCCCTTCAACAATTTTTTCTAGTGTTTGATCTCATGAAGAAATCTAGGAATCTAAGATGCCATCGACTCTAGGATGATGGTTATTAGGGTCTGCACCATTTTTGTTGGGATTTGATTTTGGGTTTCAACCGAAATTAGCGATGAGCCCCTTATTGTTATAAGGTAACCTTATTGTAGAGAGGGCTTCAATGGTTAGGTCACAATGCCAACACAACTAGCAATATCCTTGATATCGATCTTCCTTGGCTCTCTCCTATACCATCTACTACATAATGCAACTAGAGAAAGCTTTTAATATAGTTGTTGTTGTTTATGTTTGAAAATTATCAAAGATATGCCAACATTTTAATGAAAGCAGGCTGGTTCAACTCGATCTACTGTTAATGACCTAACTCCTTCTCCTAGCTTTGCTACATCTAGGAACTACATATTCATAAACATTGGTATTATAACTAAACAAACTAGCAGGCAACCAACAATATCTTGCTCCACTGTTAATAGCGCCAACAACATACAACATATGCACGCGGTGACTAAAGGCAATTACCCAAATGCCATTTGCACCAACAACACACCACATATGCATGAGGTGGTTTATCCAAGGGTCAGTTATATAATTGAAACTTTGCAATAAGACTAAAATTTTTGTCCAATAATTTTTTTTAAATATTTTTTTAATTACAATAAAAAATATATGTTTCTATTTTGAAAATTAAACTTTCGATTTGAAATTAATAAAATAATAATAATAATTAATCACAATTAAATTCATAATCAATCATTAAAATCATGCTTTAACAAGGACTAATAACTTATCTAACTATATAACTCACTCTATTACTCACAAACCCTACTAACTTAACTCACTCAACCTAGGCCGGGCCACAATCTAAGTCAAAGTTACTCTACCTAACTTACCCATCCTTGCTCGCTAACTTAACTCACTTGACCTACAACAGGCCACTTAATGTAAGTCATGTAATTTACTCTACCTAACTTACCCATCGCGATTCTTAACCTTATAATCCAATCCTTGATCCAAACCTAAAAGATCAAAAAATTAAAATAATAAATATATGTTTAAAAATTTGCCAAAAAGTGATGTTCCAATATAAATAATAAACTCAAAATAATTTTGTAAAAGATTAAAAATGAAAAAGCAAGACACTAACAGTCATATATTTTCTGGTTTAAAACGGTTTAAAATAAAGGCATTCTTCGAATAAAGAGCAGATACACTATGGTTTTTATTTTCATTCATGAAACGCCGAAATGCCAGTTAGACCTCAAATCTATGAATTAATTATTTATTTTACCAGTGGCAACGGCTATTATTTACCAATCGCCTTTTCGTCATTGGGGTTTATAAGACCCTGGGGAGGTATGCAACGTACGTGGTTTGCTTTTATCATCGAGTGGTCCGTCAACGCAAAAAAGCAACGCCATGGGCCAACCACAAAAGCGTCATATTGTGACATTATGATGAGGGCCCCACTGCTGAAGTCATATTGTGACACTATGATGGGGTACCATTGCTGATGAATAGATGCAGCACTTTCGGCTGCGTATAAAATCATAGAAAATTAGGTATTGATTTTGAGAAAGTTTGAGAGAAATTTTTGAAAATTTGGGTTATAGTTATCAAGCTCCAAGAGTTGGGTGCTCTAAGGGTTAGTGATGGTGCTAAATCTATTTCTTCCATCTAAAAAATGATTTAAACAATACTAGAGACAGAATTCTTGAAAAAAAATTCACGAGATTCGTTATCCGAGTGAAATTGTGGCTTTGATAGACAATGCCTTTTCATATTATATTTGGTGAAGTTTTCATATGCTATACTTGGCAGTTTGCCCTTTTTTTCTGCTATTCAATATTTAACAGTGATTAATGAAAATAGTATATGCACATGTAAATGTGGGTGATTTATTCGCTGGAGTATGTCTTAAAACTATGCTTGTTTGGCTAAGAGCTCCTCTTTCTCGTATGTAAGGAAACATGTTGACGACCTAAGACCCAAAGAGATATCGCAGGAGTGAAACCTTGTTCCCTTATGGACCACCAACGAGTAATTCCAGGAGGCGTGATTTCGTTGAATAACAATGATGAATAACCTGTATTCACAAAGAATAGTGAATAATAATTATCCTCACTACTAATTTGACAATTAAATTATGATAATTTTTCCTACCATTTATTAAATATAGGTATTTTATAATTATAATTTTAAAAAAATATATATTAAATTCCTTGACCATTTATAACCCAAAAAAAAAATTATTTATGTTTTTTGTATTTTAAGTTGTGATTTCTTTTTAAATTTATGTGGAAAGTTTTTATTATTTAATTAAAAATGGTTTTAAATCTTATTCATAATGATAAAAAAAAAAAAATTAGAATGAATTTAATGGTTTTAAATCTTATTCATAATGATAAAAAAAAAAAATTTAGAATGAATTTAATGGTTATGAATAACGAGTTTAAAATACAGTATGTAAACGTTCATAAACCCCTTATTATTATTTTTTGTTTTTTTAATTTTATATATCAATTTGGTGTTATAAGAAATTACTAACTTTTTAAATTATCATTAAAATTTACTTTTAGTAAAGTCATGTAATTTTTAATCACATTTACCTCTGATAACACCCGTTTCTATATAAGCCGTGCTATATAGATAATTGATTAAAGCTGGCACGCACTTAAATAAGATGTTGACTTTGATGATTATGTTATTCCTATGTATTATGATAAAGCAAAAAGTGTAGCTGAGGGTCTTGGAATGGTTTTCATACATCTCGCTTGTGATGTTTAAATCGCTACTCATGAATTTTTAAGTGGAACTTTTTTAATAATGCCAAAACATTTTGAGCAAGGAAAGGTTAACTTTATTCATGGTTTATTTTTTTCAAAGCAGCCGTTCATCCATAAAATAAAATGGTCACGCAATATATTATTTAGATGTCTTAAAAGGTGTAAAAGTACATCAAAGAATGGATAGTTGTTAATAAAGGTTTAAAAAAAAAATTCAAATCAAAATGCTCAAAATAGGTGAGATAAACGACTTTATTCAACTTTTGAATAAAATATTATATAAAGTAGGTTAATGATAGTTACATCGTTTTAATGGTCTAAATGCATGTGTGGTTGGACTTGGCTTCTATGAACTTTAGCAAAACACAATTTGTAGAAGAAAAAGGTACATAATTCGATGTTGTATACATAATTCAACAAAGTATATTTCATTTAATAAATTTATACAAAGTTATATATATAAAATGCAAAACACAATTGGTCCAAGAAAAAGGTACATAATTCAATGGTGTATATATAATTCAACAACGTATATTTCATTTAGTAAATTTATACAAAATTATATATATATAATGAATCAGTGATGATGAAATTTATAAAAATTTTGCCCATTCATTATTTTTAAACAATTGCAATTTAAAACGCATAAAAGAGATTAGAGTATCATAACATAATACATTACTATACAAATGATTACACTCTAAAACACATAAAAGAGATAAGAGCATCATAACATAACACAACCGTAAAAATGATTACTCTGGTGTTTATAACCATAAAAATGATTACACTTTAAAACACATAAAAGATATCAGAGCATCATAACATAACACATAACCATAAAAATGATTATAGTTGTAAGACACTAATGACTTCTAGTGGAAATCCCATACGGACAAAAATCACCTGCTATTGTTGTGCTACTTCTTGTTCTCTTATTATTATATCAATATAATCTTTTTACATAGTTCAGATAGCCTCCACAAACTACAAACCACTACCACTTTATGAGTATTGTTGGACACCATTAGCTAAGAAGTCTCTACTCACACGAATTTGCAAGCCACCACCTACTAGAAGACACCACTCACAGTAAGTCTTTCCTAGCCACCAATGGATGGAGATACTACTCCCAATATACCAATTTGTTGGCCACCACCAGCAAGGAACAACCACCCATTTCTTGTTCATCCATTACTGAATGGAGGCCCTAACATCCTCAAACTCTCAGAGGCACTCTTTCATTCACTTTCAAATTGGACTCCAAGGAGAACTACACCGCTCAACAACAACACATCTTTCCTCTCTGCAATATATAAATTTGTCCAAAAACAAACATTGCATGCAAATAATATTATGATGAATGCACTAGTGGGAATTATGCACTAAATTATCTTCAATCATTCCTTACTCCATCTCCTCGCTCTCTACATAAGATGTTGGCTGAAACATGTTTCTGCTACCTTTTGCAACTTCTACAAATCGCTTCAAATTTTTGCATAATGTCCCTCACAACTTGCACACTCTTTTCCTCTCACATACTTGCTCAACCAATAATAAAACCAACCAACCTAAACTCATCAAAGCATTATCCTCTATATAATATTTTAGGGTGATTAAGACAATAATTGTAATAAAAGTAATGGACAGCTAATCATATTTTTTCACACACTATTGATTGGTTTGATATTTCGATATTTCTCCTCCTTGACTTGATCCTTCATGATCTTCATTTAGCGAGGGATCTTATCAACGTTAACCATCTTCTAGATAACTTCCTCAGACTTTTTGACCAATTACCAAGTGCAATTACCATAGAAATGCCCCCGAATTAACTAAATGCACACATAATTTGGTAAATTCAATTAATTGGTCATAATGCACCCCTAACACACAAAACCTACATTACAATGCACTTAATAGGCTATTACATGTTTCATGTGAGTAATGCACCCCCGACACACAAAACCTGTGTTATAGCATATTTTATCCCTCGTAACCTGCGTTATAATGCACCTTTGAGGTTCTTACCTGTGTTCTGTCATGTACTCATCCTTCATTCAACCACAACTTGTCCACCATCTCCATCACATGTCTAAACATCTCCAACAAATATCCGACTTCCTTTACAAGCATTAAGACATCAACATAAGACTCCACATTGTCAGGTACCTCTACATCCTCCTGCGAATCTTCTATAAATCACAAAAAGTGAGATACAATCTAGGTTGACACCAACACAAGGCAAACAATTCTAAGTGCTTGTTAACATCAATACCAAACCTACAATGCCAACATGCTCTCCCTTTGGCATTGATGTCAACCTCGACTTGATCTCCATAACTCTGAAGCTTCTCTGATCTTTATACTCTCTCCATGATCTCTAGTCTCTCTCCCTGTTTGACATTAATGGAAAAGGGAAATACCAACAATGAAGAACAATGCCAACAATGTGAGGGTTGTGCGAAGTACTCTTGTTGTCATGCTCAACCCCATGCTGATTACAAATCTTATACAAAATGAGCTTCTAATAAGAACGAATGTCTCTTGATGTAGGAGCATTAGCTCTCAAATTGTTTTTTCATGAGTTTTATTTAAAAAAAAAATCATTAACATTGTAATTTTTAATTGAGATATTTTCATAGAAATTAATGGAGATATGGGTTTGATTTCAAATTATTTCTAGAATATTGAGATACTTCCTCATCGACATATTTGGAAAATTTTAGTTTAGAAGTTGGAGGAAAATAATGGAGATATGTAAATAAGTAGTAAAGCCTAAGAGGATTTTTATGATATGGGAAGATTTTAGGAGATATTTTAGGATATAGAACTAATTTTTAGTTGAGACTCATTTGTATAAATTTATTGTAATCCTATAATCATGGTAGAGGTGGCCAAGGCAAAAATGGTCGGATTGTGAATCATGAAAATATTTTCTTTTTAATTAAGTATGAGTTTTGAATGTATTTTTGTGTGGTTTTGTTTTAAGGTTGTGGATTTTTTTTAAAGTGCATGGTAGAGGTCCTTGCAACATTGTGGTGCAAATTGTTCGATGATGAAGTGTTGAGGTTATAATAGTTGTAGGGTGGTCATAGGGAGAATAAAACAATGTGCGTGTGTTGTACAAAGGAGCCAATTGAGCCTGTTGTTTGAGTGACTCGTTGATATGATGTAGTCACTTGTGTGAAGCAAGCACTGCGTATGTATGCATATGTCATTTGATGTGTGAATGGAGTTGTGGATGCCATGAACAAACAAATGCTAAGAGAAGTGAATAGCGTTGGAGTACCAAATCGCGGTGTGCAGGGTGAAGAATTGTGGGTTGTTATCCATGAATCCCATCTTTGTCAGTGTTGATAGTTTGGCAACCTTTCCGAATAGAAAATCATATGACGATTGTGGTACAAAATTTAACATTACGAGCTTTAATTCCATCAGAGCCAATAACGTTGATAGTCATTACGAGCTTCAATTCCATCAAAGCCAATAATGTTGGCAGCCATAAGGAATCCTGACATTGAGAGGAAGCATGAATAGTGATAGCGATGTTTCCTCAAAATTTAGCAGGTGGGTCAATAGAGAATATTTCATTTCATATTTAACTTCTTTTCATCCAAATTCACACCAGGAATTGAAGAGTGGATGGATATTGTAAAGTCTTCCAAGTGAATGGAGACTATGGTGTTTGTTGTGTGATGAGGAATTTATTTGATTGTCTGTATAACAATTTGGCCTGCGAATATGTGAACGCAGGTCTTTAGAATTTATTTACATACTCTGTTTTCTGCATACTTTTGGTTGCATGGGATAAGAGTGGAGGTATTCTAGTCTGGTTATATACTCTTCTTTTGATGGTTTTCATGGTTAGGAAAATTCCTCTTGAAATGGTGAGAAAAAACATGGTGAAAACAAATGTTTTGTAGTGAGAAAAGCAGGAGTGGAGTTACAGTAAAGTTTGAGAAGTAGGTGCAAAAGGACAAGAACATGACAGAGTCGATGATCAGCAGCAAAATTATATATGGGATCTAGGAGGACATGAAAACAATGACTCATGGTCAGGAGGCCATGAAATTTTTCTACTTGGGGAGTTTGATGCAGGAGCATTAGCTCTCAAATTGTTTTTTCATGAGTTTTATTTTAAAAACAATCATTAATATTGTAATTTTTAATTGAGAGATTTTCATAGAAATTAATGGAGATAGGGGTTTGATTTAAAATTATTTCTAGAAATATTGAGAGACTTCCTCATCAACATATTTGGAGAAATTTTGTTTAGAAGTTGGAGGAAAATAATGGAGATATTCTCCATAAATTGAGATATGTAAATAATTAGTAAATCCTAAGAGGACTTTTAGGATATGGGAAGATTTTAGGAGATATTTTAGGATCTAGAACTAATTTTCAGTTGATATCCATTTGTATCAATTTATTGTAATCCTATCACCATGGCATAGGTGGCCAAGGCAGAAATGTCTATATTGTGAATCATGTAAATATTTTCCTTTTAATTAAAGTATGAGTTGAGTGTATTTTTGTGTGGTTTTGTTTTAAGGTTGTGGATTTTTTTTAAAGTGCATGACAGAGGTCCATGCACCATCTCTCTTGCAAGATAAGCATGTGGAATAATGAACTTGGTTGAAAAATATGTCTCTAGATAATACCATGCATCCTCTCATGCTGACCATACTCCCCCTAAGAATGTAATGATGTTGCAATCATACTCTCTTTGTTGATGTACCAACACTTCTGCTTTTGTGCAATAAGCCTCCTTGTCAGGTGCAAGAGACTACTCCTCATGGACTAGGAGTCTGACTTTAAGCAATGATATATAATGAAGAGAAATATAAATACAAGGCTTCATGAATCAAGTATATTGTCGTAATACGCACATATGACTAATATATGACTCTGCTATAAGCATTCCTATCATCAACAAATGACTCTATGGAACCAGTGTTTACATCATTCACCTAATGGAATACTATATCAATGATATACAATATAATACTTGACTTTGACACCCAATAACCCATACATAACTGAATTTGGCAACTTTTACAATAAATGTTACACACCATGGGTCTCTCTCTTTTACAAATGCACACAAGTGTGCTCTCCTCTATTCAATATGAATACAATGATGTGTGGAAAGTACATGACATCGATGAGAAATAATACGTGTTCTATGCAGTAACAACAATAAGAGTACAATCCATGGCATATGATAGCACATGGCTACTCTTAACACCTCAACCATAAGAAAGGAACTTAGAAATAAATAAAACTGATCAACAACATATTGAATACCAACCAACACAATCAGTGAACTCTTTGAAGCAAAAACTGGTAAAAACAATAGCAACCACCATGCTCCATATAGACATCCGCAACATAATCATCTAACAATAGAAACACAAATAACATCACATAGTGACAACATCATAGAAATCATCATCATTAGTGAACAATAAATCATCAATGAGGCTCAACAACAACAAGCATACTCTTGTAGCACCAACTCTAGCTTTGAGCAACAAATCAACAAGCAACAGCACCAACTCTAGCTTTGAGCAACAAATCAACAAGCAACAAAAGACATCACTAGCAACATATAAGCCAATACAAAAAATCTCTCGAACATCATCAATGTCTGGCCAAATAAGTAATGCATCCGATGAGTAATAGCAGAGGATTGATCTATGCAATAATAGCAACAATATAAGAATTGCAATATAGCACCATTAGAAACTCATCATCTCCTTAACATCATCAATGTCTGGCCAAATAAGTAATGCATCCGATGAGTAATAGCAGAGGATTGATCTATGCAATAATAGCAACAATATAAGATATTGCAATATAGCACCATTAGAAACTCATCATCTCCTTAACCTCATGCTATCAAGGTCAACACATTCTCTCCTCATACAATGAGATCAAAATCCTAAGAAACAAAAGCATTAGAACAAGAACATCATATACACACTCTCATAAAATCATACAACAACATCCTCTCTCCACAACAACAATATGCCTCTTTAATAGTCTCAACCATCATTAGATATACTAATATAACATCAATACTCAACAATAAACCCATTAAGTTAGCTTTCTCTATCTCATAAACTCATCACAAGTCAGCTATATAAATGCAATACATCTGAGTTTTAACATGTGTCATACATCTAGATATATAAAGCATAAATAACAATATGCACACTCTATATTTGATAACTCCAAAGTACCATCATCTAATATCCATATCAACCTCACATGCATGACAATTCATGATAAAAATGTAATCTAGCAATGTAAGCACTAGTAACATACTAGCTTATCCATGCAAGCATACTAACATATATGAATATCGATGAGATAACCACAAAAAAACTCTTCTCAACATCTTCATGCAATAAAACCATGTCAAATAGATGCATCACAAACTCATCTACAATAAACACAATGCCAATAATTTGTCAGTCCATTGGAAGCAAGAATGCTCCCCCTAAATATATGATCTTCATTTACTCCTTCACATTCTTCTCTTTGAAGAGTTCATGGTCTAAAACCTTATCACAAAACTTTGAGTATATTCACCATTAGTAGCATAAATCATTATAGCATGCATTAGGTCAAATACATGGTTTCCATGTCCTAAAAAATATCATAAAAATCAACATACAACTGCTCCAAAGCTATCAACAAATATATGTGGCTGATTTGAATGATGAGAAATTGAAAATAAGGATAGATCGGAAATAAAACCAGTACTTCAAACCTCATGTAGCTCCCCCACAACCCATGCATCACCTTCCTAATATGTAGAATTGTCTTCATTTAATCACTCTGATATGGATGCTCCTCCAATGCTCTACATGCAACTCAAGATGTGGCCATATGCTCCCCTTGAGACCATGCAAGCCTCAATTTTTAGTGGGGGTCTCTTGCTGCTCCTTTCTCCTCCAAACTTTGATGGGTTGGTCTTTAAATGTGTAGTACCTTCTTTCTTCTTGTGTGGATGGCCTTGTATTGTCTTCTTTCTTTATTTGGATTACCTATAACACATGCATACCTTGCAATCTTTGGCCTTATAGCCAATATTGTCACACATATAACACCTTATGTGACTAGAAAACAAAGGAATGGGCTTGTATCTCTTGTTGATCTGTTTTCTATTCTTTGCATGTGCCCTGAAGTCAATATCCATATGGCCAAAATCATTGCATGAGAAACATTAACCATAAAAAGGACTATTATACCTGACTATTGTTGATCTGCGTGATGAGTTCATTATTCCTTGTGTTTTTTCTTGAGGATGCTTCTCCTTTGGCCGCTCCTTTTGTTGAGAGGATTGGATCTCTTTCATTATACAATCTATTGCAATATGTCTGTATTTTTTACAGTTAAAACATCTATCATCTCCCATGAGTGCGAATGATCTTATTGAAGAATAATTATTCTTTGGCATGATCTTTTGCTCCTTTTTAGGTTGTTGGTTTTGCTGATGGTTCTCCTCTTTCACACTGCTACTATTATTTTTTTATTTGCTTGTAGTTGCCTGAGTGAAAGATCTAGTCCTTTCTAATTCTTCTCATGTAGAGTTTGATTTAGCTCTCAGTGCTTCAAAATTTTCTTTAATATCCTTCATTTGATTGCTCACTTCCTCTTAAGTTCTCTTTGTATCTTGCAGCTGGATTTTCAAATCAGAGATTTCTTCCTTGAAAATTTTCTCTCTTTCTTCAAGAATTTGAAGTAGTTTCTTCAAATCCCTATTTTTAGTTGACAGCCTTTCTATTACACCCAATAATGACATAAGCTGATATTGATCTTCAACTAATCTCTCCTTTTATCCACCGACAATATCATCCGTGATTTCATCTTATTCTTGTGGGTCATTGATGATTTCATCTTCTTATTGTGAGTCATTAATGCTTTCATCTTCATCTTGTGAGGAAGCTTGATTTGCTATTGCTATAAGTGTAGAATATTTTGCATTGTTATCCTCATAAACATGTTAGTGGTAGGGTCCTTCAACCTTCTCTAAGATCTGCGAATATTCTTCACAATACATACTTTGCAACATGTCCAACATATCTTTTGTAGTTTCAAAATGTCTTACATAAAGATTATTAGATTTTGAAAGCCCGCGCAAAATGATCCCTTTAGTTATATCATTAAATTCATATTTCACTCCATATTCTACAAACAACAAAATATTTCCATCAAGAGACATCAAATACATATATTATTTCACCTTCCACATTGCATATTTACCTTATTGAAGAATTGGAACTCCATGTTGATCCATTCCAAAAGAAAAGAAAAAAAAGAAAAAAAAAATATCTATATATATATATATAGATATATGTTTTTGTCGGATCTGCCCAGATATACTCCTCAACAATTAAGTTGGGGGTGAATCAATAGTGATGGCACTTAAATTATTTTTTCCAATTTATTAATCCTTTAGAAAATTGCAATTTGGAACACATAAAAGATATTAGAGCATCATAACATAACACATAACTATAAAAAATATAACACACATAAGACACCAATTATTTTTGGTGGAAACCTCGAAGGGACAAAAACCACCCATTGTTGTTGTGGACAAAAACCACCCCTTTCCTAGTATTTCTAGCCACCACTAGCTAGGAAGTCTCTAGTCACATGAATTTGTAGACCACCACCTACTAGAAGCCACCACTCCCAATAAGACTTTCCCATCCACCACTAGACTATCCAACCACCACCGGATGGAGATACTACTCCCAATATACCATTTTTCTTGCCACTACCAGCAAGGAGAAACCACCCCTTTCTTGTCAACCGCTATTGAATAGAGGCCCCAACCTCCTCAAACTCTCAGAGCCACACTTTCATTCATTTTCAAATTGGACTCCAAGGAGAACTACATAGCTCAACAACAACACATCAATCCTCTCTGCAATATATAAAATCTATCCAAAAACAAAAACTGCATGCAAACAATAGTTTGATGAATGCACTAGCATCAACTATGCACTAAATGATCTTCAATCATTCCTTACTCCATCTCCTTTCTCTTTGCATAAGATGTTGATTGAAACATGCTTATGCTACCTTCTGCAACTTTTTCAAACCACTTCATATTTTCTGGATAATGTCCCTCACAACTTACACACTCTTCTCCTCTCACACGTCTACTTAACCAATAATACAACCAACCAAGCTCAACTCCTCAAAGCATTCTCCTCTATATAATTTTCTGGAGTGATTAAGACAATAATTGCAATCAAAGTAATGGAGAGATAATCAAATTTGTTCACACTCTCTTGATTAGTATGGTATTTTGATATTTCTCCTCGACTTGATCCTTCATTATCTTCATTGAATAAGGGATCTTATCAATTTTAACCATCTTCTAGATAACTTCCTCAAACATTTTGACCAATTACCAAGTGCAATTACCATAAAAAATGTCCTTGGAATTAACTAAGTGCACACATAATTATGAAAATTCACTTAACTGGTCATAACAAACCCCAACACAAAAAAATTGTGTTATAAGACACTTAATATGATATTATGGATGTTATGTTGGTAACACACCAGTGACACACAAAACCTGTGTTATAATGTATTTTATCCCTCAGAACCTATGTTATAACCCAACTGTGAGGATCTTGCCTACGTTATGTCATGTACTCATCCTTCTTTTAACCAGCCACAACCTGTCTAATCATCTCAAACACCCATCCAACTTCCTTTCCAAGCAACAATACATCAGCATAATACTCCACTTTTCCAGGTACCTCTACATCCTCCTGCAAATATTTTTCCAATCACAAAGAGTGAGACACAATCCAGGTTGACATCAACACAAGGAAAATATTGCTAAGTGCTTGTTGACATCAATGCCAACACTATAGTGCCAAAACCCTCTTGATGTTTGATAAAGGAGGGGTTAAGATGGATCTATGCTTGTTGTTTATAATATTATTTATATTATGTATAAATTTCACATCTTTCTCTATATATAAATATTCTTATTTTCAATTCAATTAAAATCTCTCTCTCTCTCTCTCTCTCTCTCTCACACACACACACACACACACACACATATATCTATATCTATATCTATATATACGGGCATGACATTTTTCTTTTACATGTTTTATATATTTTTTAATTAATTGTTTAATGGGATATGCATATCATAGATCATATATGTAGAAATATATATTTCTTTGCGGGAACAGTCAAATGTTTGCGTGGTTCCACAATGTAATACGTGCTATAGATGAAGGTAATCCACTCTCGAGATATATCCTATTTTAGATTTATGACTATTTTGTACTTGTAACTAAAATAAAGTTCTAAAATATTATAGATACGAATATAAATCATCATTATTTTAATTTATATGATCTTATATATTTTACGTCTCTATATATAAAAATATTTTTATTTCTAATTCTATTAAAAACATCATAATATACGTATAGCTACAATTTTCTTTAATATGTTTTATAATCTTCTAAATAATAGTTTATTGTAAGTACTAAGCTTTTATATTCTTATTAATTAAATTTAAACATGAAGTTTTGTGATATCATTTTTATGAATATGAATCATTATTATTTAAATTTCCTTTAATGTGATATGTCTATTATGATTTTTTGCCAATATGTATATTTTTAATTTTAATGAAAAAAATAAATTTGCAATATAAAAATTTGAATTGAATAGCCTTATATTTTTTTACCTTTTTAGTTGATTTGACATTATGTTTTGTTATTATTATTTGATTTAACATTCTCACTATACTATT
The DNA here is from genome assembly GCA_031772625.1 of Pinus tabuliformis. Lineage (NCBI taxonomy): Eukaryota > Viridiplantae > Streptophyta > Pinopsida > Pinales > Pinaceae > Pinus > Pinus tabuliformis. The sequence continues at coordinate 112,442,262 of CM062805.1, forward strand.
TTCCCATATTGTATGTAATGTAATGGAATCAACATCATCATCATCATCATTATTAAAATTTAATTTTAAATTTAACATCTCATTGATTTAACACTCCACTATAACATACTCCCCGTACTAGGCTATAGAATGTCTCTCAATGCAATCACCTTAATTAGCGCTTATATGTGAAAGTTATGTCTCCTACAAATTGACCTAGTTTATTGACCACCTTGGTACGAGTGGATGTCATTTCAATGCCCACTGTTCACCCATGGAGGGATATCCATGTATAGACTTTTGAGAGGATTCTAGAAGGTCCAAAAGCTTATCACAATTGAGGGTTGATGACATCAAGACCTAACCCCTAGATGGATATCAAGTTATGTTAAATACTGAGCTACTAGGAGGAGAAGGATTTCCTTTCTTTAGCATTATATCTTATTTCATAACCAAACAAAAACATCCAAGGGTGGTATTAAGGGTGGTATTCTATGAGTATAAGGGGGGGATGATTCTATAGTAATTATTTAGGCTCACAACGTTAAGAGGTAACTCCATAGTGAGTTCCCATTCCTTTATATATGCATTTTACCACTGATGTAAAGAGAGTAGAGCATATGCCTCACATTCTCGTTTAGTTTTCTCCAATATTAAATTTCCTAAGATAAAACTTATATTTATTTGTGATGATAGTGTATACTTATGTTTGTTCTTTTATTTTTATATTTCAATTGTTTCTTAAAATTCAATCAAAATTAATAATTAATTAATATGAAATGAAAAATAGATTTCAATTAATTTATATAATCTAAAATTTCATATTATTATAAATTTTGTTGCAACCAACTACTCGATGAATTTTCTAAGGCAATTTAGAGATCATTATGATCACTCACTCTACATGTGTGGTAGAATAAATTTAACAAATTAATTTGCTAAATATTTTTTTTAAATAGTTATTTTCCATATATCATTTTCATTAAGATATGAGTAAATATTTTATCATCAATGATATAGTTTTATGTTTCTTTTCATAGTAATTCTTACAAAAGAAAATCCTCATTCTTATCACCCTTGTTTTATGCTTTATAATACAACTTACGATGAATTATGGACTTGTAACCTTTTCTCTATAAATTGTCATCTAGCACAAAGATTATATAAATAGAAAGGTGGACCAACTCCTTATTATCTATCTATGACCATTTTTTAATAGTGTACACCTGTGTATCTTTTGTTTCTGTAGGGATGGGAATCCTAACCCAGGATTGGGTAATAAAGTAAGATGTGAGAACATGTGTGTGAAAGCAAAGTAGGTTATTAAGGTTTTCCATAAGCTTAAACACAATGCGTGGATAAAGAAAGCAATGATGATAACCACAGTTAGACGGGACCTCACATATTTCCCATGGATGATTCTAATTTCTCACCGTAGGCCCTCAAATTTGCTACCTCCCTTTGCCAAGCAACATTAGTTAATCATCACAAAGGTAGGTTTATACAGTTTTAAAAGGACCAATCTAATGGTATACATGGCCAATGCCATATGAGAAATAATGTGATTTTTCAAAGGAAAGGGCATATTCATGGCGAGTTTATTAATTTAAAGTATTTATTTTTATTGAAATGTAATTAAATTTAAAAAAAATTTTTGGAATTTGTATTTTTAATTAAAGTTAAAATAGCTAAGTATAGTTCTCAAAACTTTATCTATTTTTTTTAATACCATAATTATGGATTATGGTTTTGTTGCTTGTGCAATGGACAAGTGTTATATGGTAATTTATACTTGTGTATGGCAACAACTTAATTGGAAATAGAAAAAAAAAAAAAAAAACCTATAATTAAATGAAAAAGCAAAAATAATATATTAAATAATTAAATATTTATTTATATAATATGTTAAATTTTATTTTTTTAATCATTGTATTAGTGAAGAGAATTGAAGGCTACTAAATAATATCAATTGAACTGGAAATAAGAAAAAAACATAAGGAAAAAAACCAGAAAAAAATAAAGAAAATGTCACACACTTCAACATGTAAATCAATTTCAAAATGATAACAAAGGCAAATTTATTTTATTAATATAAAACTTTTAAACGGTTATTCAAAATATTTATTCAAAACACAAACTAATGTAAAATCAAATACAAACTAATATGAAATCAAATACGAACTAACGCAAAATTAAAAGAAACCTAATACAAAATCGAAAGCAAACTGATTACCACCATCAAGTATAATAATGAAGGTAAGTAAAGCCAAAGTTGTTTCAAAGACCATTATTATCAATACCTCTCTACCTGATTTAATTTCTTTTATTCCTAAATGGGAGAGACATTAGTAATTGTTGCATAATGAGTTGAACGTGAGAAAGTAGGAACTTCCACCAATGTGTGTAGCTCTATGAATCAAAGGAACAAAATGTACTAGAAAAATAAGGAATCACATTTTCTTATTTTTAAGAGTGAAAGAGAAATTCACAATCACATTCCTTTTTAAAGTCAAGGAAAGAGAAATTCACAATCACATTCCTTTTACCAGTAAAGGAAAATATTTACCATAAATAGTGTGTAAGCTTATGATATTGTGTGGTCTACGATATTTGATGTCATGAATCTTATTTTTAGATTAAATCATGTATGGTTTTCAAGCTCTTGGTATTGAGTAACCTATGATATTTGATGAGATGAAGCTTATTAAAAAGTTTGATATATTTTATTGTTGGATATATAATTTAAATGGCTTAATATATTTTTGAGAAATGCACCTTAACATTGGGTTTTGTATTTTTATTGTTATAATATTATCGAATTGATTTTACTTAAACAAAGTCATTTCTAATTAAGTTTATAGCTGAATAAACATTTTTATTTTTAATTAGGTAATATAGATAGATTTAAATTTTTTAAGGTTTCAAAATAAATGTCTATCTTGAAAAATAAATTTATGTGAAATTTTGTAATTTTAGTGGAGAGAAATAATATATTTATATTAATCTTATGATTTTAGCATGAGATTTATATTTACGCAATATAAGAAACATTGATCATAAATATTCATCATATAAATAATTAAATTATAGAATTTCTTCTTCTATTATTACTATTATTATTTGTGAAGTAAAAACATTTTGTTGCCTCATAACAAAGGATTATATATCAATGTTTGATCTGATTTTGTCAGCCACTAGACAACCCATATCAAATGTAAAATTTTAGTCTTTTCAAAAGAGAATTAGCCACGAAACTAACCTTATAATCTAAACATAGAAATATAAGATAAATAGTCGACCCTCTAGGGCATGTTGTAAACTGAAAATGGCAAAAATGTTGCATATGAGGAAACAAACTAAAATAAAAGAACATTAGTATAAGTGATCAAATTTAGTGGATTCTACTTAGATGGGATCCTTGTTGCTTCTAGGAGAGTGTCTTGGCTCAAGAGGGATGTCCGTGTGCCATTCAATGTGTCATAGCTTTTGATCCATAGTTGCTAGTTGTCTTTACATGTGATCTAGGGAGAGAGGGATGTCCTCTCTGCATGCATTCCTATTAATTAGAACTTTGCTAAGGAGAAATTTGAGGTGTCAGTAGATGTCCATAATGTACATATATTGGTTATATCTTTATAGGGTATGATCGACCTCAGACACCCACTTCGAAACCTCAACCAACACTTTAAAGTTAGTAAGGGTTTGTCACTCATATGTCAATTCTCTTTCTACTTGAGTAGTTCCTCTTATACTGGTTGAGTCCCTATACCTTGCTGTTGAAATTTCAACTCTCAATTGGTCCTTGGCATGCCCACATTCTTGATAGTTAGAAGCACTTTGGTTGACATAGGTACATTGGAGCGTCATGGTTCATTTCTTTGAAGTAATTATTGAGTCGAATTGAACTACAAGTGTTGTAGAACATGGGTCGATATGCACAGAGAATCTTGGAACTTGAGGTGAGGGGCCAAAGAGGGTCAGATCTACGTTGGAAGAAGGGTTGAGGCTCCCAACACTAAGAATGACACTGATAATTGCGGGGGAGCATGAGGGCCTATTCCTAGAGACAATTTTGTCACTTTTCCCTTGTCATGAAACAAAAAACCATGAAAACACAACAACAATCAAAATTATAAAGATTCTCTTAGAGGAAAAGACTCAAACCTAAGAGATTGGACTTAGTCACCTTCCACAAATATCAAGCTAGGTAACGTTTGGACATTTTGATGCAATTAACTCAAATATTTCCTTTTTAACCTTCATTGAGTTTATGGAGGTGTTGGTGGAAGGCTGAGACATCGCTAGGAAATTGCTAAAGTAGCCCCATCTTTCCAACCTAATCTTTTGACAATGCTATTAGTTTATGCGTAGGCCCAAAATAACCATTGGAAACAAGACAAGAGAAACATAATCTTGAAACTCCACTTCAATCGATAGGAATGACATAGAGGTTGAGTGCCTAAAGGAGGATTTCCCTCCAAGTTACCCCCCCCCCCCCCTTGAAACTTAAATTTCATTTAGAGGCCACCCTTGAAACAATACATAATGAAAACCTGGAGCTATATACCTAAGTTGAGATTCTTCACATGTCACTGAGTGATTGCGGAATTAATTGGATTGAGCAAAAATGAAATACATCTTGGGCAAGTTGGGATCCATATTAGATATGAATTTAGACATGATGGTATTGCTTCACATCGAACTATCATTGTAATGATTATGGATGAACTCCATGCAAAACTCTAGGGGGTGAGTGTAAGGGCTCCCCCATGTGTGCTGCATATAACCTATCACACCACTATGGGGGCATGCTATCATATCCTATGGGTGTTTGCCCTAGTGGGATGGAAACAACCTGCCCCCACTCTTTTGGGAATCTGACACCAAACTGGAGAAATTTTAATCAGGTAATATGGATGGATTTTCATTTTAAGGTTTTTAAATAAATATCTATCATGAAAAATAAATTGATATCAAATTTTATAATTATAATGGAGAAAAATAATGGGTCTATAGAAATCATATGATTTTATCATGTGACCTATATGTCTCCAATATAAGAAAATTTGGTCATACATATTCATCCAATGAAATTATTAAATTTAAAATTTCACCTAATAACGTTTTTCAATGAGGAATTATTCCTAGAGTTGGTATATTTTTCCATGAGAAGATTAAATGATTCACCTACCTTAAAATGTGTATTGAATACAATATTCACCTCCATTTATAAAATTTATGATAAATATCATGTCCTTAAAGTTTTCCCTACTAAGATCGCTAATGATTTCTTTTTGGAACAGTTCTTCAATTCACTATATCCTCCCATATCAAAGGATGTACCTCTTCGAGGAGTGTACACCAAGGAACAAGCTATTTTTTAGGGCTCAACAACTCAATCTAATTTATTCACAGGTAGGAGTCATTTACAATATCCTACCCGACACACTAAGACCTAACATTGAATAAATGAAATTGGATCCATTACCTCATGTTGATGGTGTGGTTGGTTCTATAGATACTACCATTGTGAGTTTACTCATTAATCAATTACAACAAATGTGTTTACATTCACCTATACTCAAAAAATGTAAGCAATGGTACCTACCCCTATGAAAATTTTCATAGTGAATATAGTGATGGCCCCACCAATAGGTATATCATAAGGCCCATTTTTCCATCCTCCAACATATAATTTCCTCTTTACTCACATGTATTAACATCTTTTTAATATAATGTAATTAATAGGGAGACTAAAGGATGCTTGTCATACTCGTGGCATAATGTGGTTAATGTGCACGAAAAGAGTGCTTTTTGAAGGCATTTACTATGCAGAGGCACAGTGGAGGAAACTAGAAGAGATGTAGGAGGAGTTTCCCAAACATTTACTCACCTAAAACTTGACTTGATCCCTAAAATCAATTACCTATAGTTCAAGGATCTACTAGCAGCTGATGCACTCAAGGAATTCCGAGGATCTAAGAGAGATAGGTCCCTTTTTTTAGAGATTTTGGAGGGAAGCAATCCTTTTTCCAAGGAGGCTTCCCCTCAGTCATTTTTTTTATAAATAAACAAGCCTAAGGGCTTAATAGGAATGGAATGTTTGGAACAGATACGAGCTACTAAGAGATAGGAGCTTGAGATTGTCATTTTCTTTTCCTTTACATGATGTATTTGAACTTTGTTTTATTTCAATGAAAATCTCGCTGTTATCTTTCATATTGAATATAGTGATGAGCCCCACCAATAGGTATATCATAAGGCCCATTTTTCCATCCTCCAACATATAATTTCCTCTTTCCTCGCATTTATTAACATCTTTTTTACTATAATGTGCTTAATAGGGAGACTAAAGGATGTTTGTCATACTCGTGGCCTAATGTGGTTAATGTGCACGAAAAGAGTTATTTTTTAGTGCATTTACTATGCATAGGAACATTAGAGGAAACTGGAAGATATGTAGGAGGATTTTTCCCTACATTTACTCACCTAAAACTCGACTTGATCACTAAAATCACTCACCTACAATTCAAGGATCTACTAGCAGCTGATGTACTCAAGGAATTGTGAGGATCTAAGGGAGATAGATCCAATTTTTTAGATATTTTGGAGGGAAGCAGTCCTCTTTCCAAGGAGGCTTCCCCTCAGTCATTTTTTTATAAATAAACAAGCCTAAGGGCTTAATAGGAATATAACTTTTGGAGCATATACAAGCTACTAAGAGCTAGGAGCTTGATATTGTCATTTTCATTTCCTTTACATGATGTATTTGAACTTTTTTTTATGTCAATGAAAATATGACTGTTATCTTTCATCTGAGTTTGTTTCAAAAGGCTGAGTCCCCTTGGGCTAGGGTCCAACCCAGAGGCTCTTGTCTCTATTTGTGTATTTTATCCATGCATTGACTTTGTTAGCAACATCTCTTGTCTTTCTCGATAGAAATTTGCTTATAAAATTTGTTGGTGTAGGCCTATCTACCACCTATTTTTTTGCAAGTGTGGTTGAGGAATATGTATTATCAAGCAAAACACATGGGGTTACTTTCCTTTGCAATTGTTAGACCTTAGATCAATGCTCTTTTACATACTCTATTTCTGCATACTTAGGGATTAAATCACAATCATATTTAAGCTTTCATGGATGTAGGTCATATGCATGCTACAAGTCATATTTTATTTTGATGCAAATAAAATTAAACTCATCCTTCTTGTTACTTAGTTTCATAAAATTCAACTCATCCTTCTTGTTACTTAGTTTCATAAAATTCAACTCATCCACTTATTTTCACTTAGTTTCATAAAATTCAACTCATCCTTCTTGTTACTTAGTTTCATAAAATTCAATTCATCTTTCTTGTTACTTAGTTTCATAAAATTCAACTCATCCTTTCTTGTTTAGTTCATTTTGCTACAATTTGGTTATTAGTTTGGAATTATTTTCAAGTTGCAAAAAGGATTATTTTTCTAGTGTGCAGGTATTACTAGTGGCTTGCAGGGTTGGCATATTCATCCTACATTCCTCCTACCATCATCATCCTCTTTCCCCTCACCTCACAATGCCCTCAAAACTCTGCCACCAAAAGTACATTTCTGGGTCATTGAAGGACACTGTGTGCATTTGTTTTTGTGCAAGATGGGCCTCTGAGAGGTGCTAGGATTGGAAAAAGCTTCATACAACCTTCATATACCTTCATATACCCTTTCCTACCTTTATATCACCTTTTCCACCCTCAGAATTCTCATGGATCCAATCTTGTAGCAAAGTAGGGAAATCTTGTAGAAATCTTGTATAATCCTGTAGCACTATGTAAACTTGACCAGATTTGACCAAAATCTTCCATTTTGTCTCTTAGCCTTGAATAATTTACCCTAAGATATGAAACCATGATTGAGGAGGACCAAACACCACTTCATATCTGCCTTTTCTTCACTGCAACACAATTCTACAATTAGGGTTAGAGGAAAAATTCTGAATTTGAAATACAATGATGAATTTCTTGATTGTCTGATGAAATTCCAAATAAACTCTTTCACTGAAGATAAATCTATTTGAAGATAGTGATTAAAATTTGATTTACCTATGCAAAGTAGGTTAGGTATGTTTCTTTTGAATTTATGCTTCTTTTAGGGTTTCAATTACAAGCATTGTTATTACATAAGTTAGTTTCATTTTCAATGCAACTTTTTACATTGTGCAATTAGACTAGTGTTTACATTCCTGCAAGTAGCATAGAATTTACTTTCTACAAGTACATTGGTGTCTCCATTTTTGCAAGTAGTATAAATTTTACATTACTGCAACTAGGGTTAGCATTTATATTTGAACAACTAACATTCTAATTCCTTTTGCAAGCAAAATAATATTTCCATTTCTGCAATTAGGATAAAACTCTTTGTTTATGCAATTTTGTTCCATGAGTAAGCTTATAAAGTGATATTTGTATGCCTTGGTTTGGTCCATTGCTTGAAGGTGGCATGAGTAGAACTTAAACTAGTGTGGATATAACGTTGTCATCTCTTAATTTTGTATGAACCCATGATTGATAATTAAAGTTGGTAGACTTGGGAGTTGTAACACTCTTATTGCAATATCGAGGCTCATCACTTTTTGGCATTGTTTCTAAGGAGGTGTCTAAGTAGGTGTTATTTCTACTTAGAAGTTTCCTTTCTTTATCATCCGTTTGTTTTGCATCAAGCATTGTTTGATTTGAAAAAAGTTCAAAAAAAGGAAAAAACACAAAGAAAACACAAATTCATTCATGCCTCATAGGAGTAGGGATAATCAAGGGAAATTTATACCAAAAACCCCCACTCCTTCAAGCGGTCAACCATCACTCTTCTTTGGTGACTATGAACCTCCCACTCTAACCACAGGGGATTTAGAAAATCCACTAGGTGAGCAACCTGAAATTATAGAGGAACCCATAAGGGAGGAAGAACCTATATCACCTATCCAAAACATGGTTGAAAATAGGTAGAATGAGTTCTTTCCTATCTGGGAGACCAATGGGGAAGCTGGGATGAAAAATATAAGCCCCACTGCTCTTCCATATTTTCATGGCCTAGCCTTTGAGAACCATGACACATTCATGCTTGATTTTTTTGTAGTTAATGTGAACTATGATTATATATTTGATGAAAAAAAGCTGAAGTTGTTTCCCTCCAACCTCAAGGATGCAACCTTGCACTGGTTTATGAGCCTACCTAGAGGTAACATCACTGCTTGGGCACAAATGCAATAAGCCTTTAATGAGAAGTACAATTATTACTATAGGTCTAAGGAGACAAAAGAAGAAATATTTAGGATGACACTAAGGCCAGACGAGTCCTTAGAAGATTATGAGGGAAGGTTCCAACTCAACTGTATGAGGGCTAACTATACCCTTGACCTTGAATCACTCAAGCTTGTACTCCTCCGAGGGATTAGGGAGGATGTATTGGAGACCCTCAATATTCTATTTGGTGGAGATATTTACTAGTGGACCTATGATGACATCAAGACAATGTTAAAGAATTATTCCAGGGCTGCAAGGAAGAGAGATAGTTCTAGTGAAGGCCTTGTCAATTCTTCTCTCTCCACCTCGATCATCAAACATGAGATAGGGATCATGTGAGAAGAATTCAAGAGTGAGATGTTGCACATATTTTCCTTACAGATGGACACTATGTAGATTAAGAGGAAACAAGCGGAAGCAAAAAGTGCACTAGATATACTTTGCCTGAGATGCACCAAGAGGCACCCCAAAAATGAGTGTCCACTAAACACCTTAGAGTTCCACTCTATCTGTGAGGAGAACCATGCAACAGACAAATTTACCTCTCTTCCAATCTTGAAGGCTATATACCAAGGGGCAGAGAATGCCTTGGATTAGCTTTGTTTCATCAACCAAAGGAGGCCACAAGGCCCTTTCCCATACCAACAAGGCATGCAGGGTGCACAATATACTACTTACAGTCCAAATCAAAATGCACTCTTCCAACCTTGGTATCCTTCAACTCATTCATCATGCTCTATGCCCTCTCTTTGGTCCTATACTCCTCAAAACCCTCATCAGCATGTGAATCCACCTTTCCAGCCATATCAACCTCAACCTCCTTAATGGGGCAACCCTTCATAGTGATAGAGTCCTCCAACATCCCAACCTCCTACCTTAAATGCTTCCTTCCCCACCTCAACCACAACTAGCCCACAATAACCCACCAAAGCAACCCAGATTCCTTCCCAACCCAATCTGAACCCAAACAATAAGTAAGAAAAACAAGTCTACAATGGGGAAACATCCTATCCTACTTATGCTGTGGAAATACAAGAGATCAACCTTCAGTCTGGGAAGGTACTTCTAGATTCTCACCCACCTTCTCCACCTAAATACCTTGAATAAGAGAAGGAAGACAATACCCCTGAAGCCAATATACCTCCCTATCTTGAAAGGGTGGTCCAACCTAAACAACACACCCCAGAAGAGGCTGAATTTTTGGGAGAATTTTTGTGTTAAAATACTTCTTCTCCAAGCCATCAAAGATATCCCAATTTACAATAAGTTCATTAGGGAAGAATGTTTCAAGAGGCCTGGGAGAAGGAAAAATGATTCACCCACTATCAATGTTTTTGGGTAGCTATTTGATCTAATGCTTGGGAGGGTGATCTCTCCAAAGTACTTGGATACTGGTAGACTAGTAGTGGATGTGCACATTAACAATATTGTAGTCCCCAACACCTTGATTGACCTTGGGGCTGAAATCAATGCCATGACCAAGGAAACCATGTTGAATCTCAATCTCCAAGGAGCCTTGAGGAAGACCACTACAGTGCTACAACTTGCATATAGATCCATAGTATCCCCTAAGGGAATTCTTGAGGATGTTATGGTCTCTATAAAATCCTAGGAATATCCCACAAATATCCTTGTCCTAACCAAAAACCAAGTTTAATGGGCACCCTATCATCCTAGGGAGACCTTGGTTGGCCACTGTTGATGCTTACATTAGTTGCAGGGCTAAGAAAATTAACATCAAGAATGGGCATCTCTCAAAGCATCATGTATTATATCCCCCTGCTCAACCCTTTGTTGAGCATGATTTACCCTTGTGTGTAGAGGAAGAGGAAGAAGAAGACCTTTATAAATCATCCCTCTACCCAGTTTTTACATTAGACATTGTTGTAGGAATTAGGAAACTAGATTAGGATGACATTATTGATCACTTATTACATAATCAACTTCCTGTTGCCATGCTAATTGATGAGCTCGTGGAAGAATTCTTAGAAAAACTTGAGAAAACTCCATGGAATGAACTCTGCTCTACTGATTCTGACCTAGATCATGCCGATATTATGGAAACCATCCCATCCAAAACTCTAAAAATAAACTCTTCCCTTTCAATTGAGCAAGAAGAGAAATTATGCACGATGTTGAGGCAACATCTTGATGCCTTTGCTTGGGACTATAAGGAAATTAAAGGGTTGCAAACCTCAGTTTGTACTCATCATATCTACGTCAAGGAGGGATTAAGACCTTTGTACCAACCCTAGAGGAGGATGAATCCTACCCTTAAGATATTGTAAAAGAGGAAATACAAAAGTTGTTGGATGCAGGGTTCATTTACCCCATTTTAGATAGTGAATGGGTGTCCCCTCTTGTCATAGTACCCAAGAAAAATGGGAAGTGGAGGATTTGTGTTGACTATAGGGAACTCAACAAAGATACCAAGAAGGACCATTTCCCTTTTCCTTTCATTGATCAAGTCCTAGATGGCCTTGCAGGGAAAAAGTTATCTTCATTCCTGGATGGATTTAGTGGGTATAGTCAAATCCAGATCAGACCTGAGGATCAAGAAAAGATCACCTTTACATGCCCATGGGAAAAATTTTCCTATAAATTCCTCCACATTTGTTTGTGCAACGCCCCTACTACCTTCTAGAGGGCATTATTGAGTATTTTTATTGTTCTTGTGCATGACACTGTTGAAATATACATGTATGACTTCACCCCTTATGGAAATGATTTACAAAAACCCCTTTCCAATTTGTGTAAGGTATTAAAGAAATGCATTGAAATGAATCTTTCAATGAGTGTCGAAAGGTGTGAATTTTTTTATGAATGTAGGGATTGTCCTAGGTCACCTCCTTTCTAAGGAAGGGATCCAAATTGACCCTCACAAGGTTTCCATTATCATACGTGTCCCTGTTATAGACATATTTGGGCACTGCAACCCCAATCATATATATCCATAAACCAAGGGCTTATAAGTCCCTAAAAGTGTTGTTTCATACCCTAAAGGATCAAGGTCAGCTGATTACATCATCTCCCAGAAGTTCTCCATGAAAAACTACTCAGAATTGGTCAAAGCAGGACCATACAGACTGCCCAGTGCTAAGGGTGCGATGCATCTCACCTGCCACATGCAAAAAGTGCGATGCATACTGGAAATCCCTTCTGTAGGGTGCGATGAGCGAGAGCAGACAAATGGCACAAGCAGTTTGCTAGGTGGAGACCTAGAGAATCTTATAGAAGCTACTCATTTGACACTTGCCTCTCTGAATTCGCCCAAGGATGAGTAAGAGATCATGAAATCTCCAAGTGGAACCAAGAACTATCAAAGAGATGACACTAATCAAAATCCCAGAAGCTGACTCACCCCCCTACAAACATCTATATATGGATCCCTCATCCCAGAGATCTAGAGGCTGGAATTTTGTAATTTGCAAGGAAGTGCTGTTGGTTTCTCTTTGAAGACATTGTTGGGTGATCTTTCTTTGTATGAGGTGTAGAGGGATTTCATGCTGGGAGGATGGTGCTGGGTTAGACCAAGTGGTTGTAATCCTCTCTTCTACTACTTCTATCAATAAAGCTATTTGAGTTTTCCTCCATATTCTTGTATATCTCTGAATATTGTGTTGATATATGCATTTGTATGGTCAATATATATCTGATCCTACGTTGTTTATGGTGATAGATCTCTATGCTTTGATGGTATTACGTTGCTTTGAATCTACAGGTGCTCTTTGAAGCGGGACAAGTAAGGAAGGAGTGGCGAGATTCTGTCAAAGGGGAAAGGGAACAAGCAAGGAGCCAAGCAAAAGACTGAGGTTGGTACTCTCTGCTTCTTTCTCATCTATCTCTCGTAAAGGAAAACAAAAGTTACTTTAGTTTGTTTGTTTCTAAGATAGCTACCCGTCTTAGTGGGACTAACAGTTCTGAATAGACACTAGTTTTCCCGATAACAAAATGACGACTCCACTAAAGAGCGAATAGTTTGATTGCTTGTCTCTAGTTGTTTGCTTCATAAACTACAGACGGAGCCTGAAGTTAAGCTAGCTAGCCTTCGAACTGCATTTGCTATGCAAGTGCAAAGTAGATCAACGCTGCTTCAGTCAATCTCCAGGTTTGTTTATGAACTGAACAACTGATTTGCAAGCATCTTAAGTGCCCTGGAGGTATCTCAAGTAACCTCATTAGATCAGCCACTATACTTTGTATTTACCGACTATCATTAGCCCGGCCTAAATCCCTGAACTGAGCTGCAAACTGTGACCAAAAACCAAGTTAAAGTCTCGTCCCTGGACCATCGCACTATCTCCTTTTGGTAGACTGGATGCATCACACCTCCCGTGTGCAGTAGGTGAGATGCATCCTTGTTTCCCTGTGTTACAGGTGCGATGATTAGGTAAGATTGTTTCTGCCTCCAGATTTTGGTTTTTTCTTCACTGTCTTCAGCTTTATTCAGGAGTTTTGCTGTCTGTGATCAGTATACCACTGTTGAAACCCCCTTCCTTTGCATTATTCAGCCTCTAGTATACAAAGAATTGTAAATGTTTTTATGTATTTTTCGCCATTTACAGTTCTCCTTTACGAAATAGTAACTTAATCGAACTGTCGTCTTTTGATTTGAAAGTGTCGCAAGTGTCGTTTTCAGTCAAAGAAAAGAATCCTTCTCTTTTTGATAGTCGATTACACTGTTACTCTTGTATTTGATCTGAATTTATAGTATTTCAAGTGTCGAAAGTAGTTTTCAATTCAAAATCGCAAAGTGTCATCTTGTCTCCCTTTTGTTTTTTGAAAAGAAAATCGTTAGTACTGTCGCTTTGAAAGAAGAAATAATTCAGATTTGTATTGAGCGTTCTTTTTGTCATTCACACATTAAGAAAGCAGAAAACAAATACATGCATGTGCATTTGCATTTAGATTGCTTGTTGATTTTGATTTAGGACAGTGCATCTAGTGTGTGCTCTCTGCTCTATGTTGAAAGGATTTCACTTCTCTTTTCTTAGTAGCTAGGATTTTCATTGCAAAAAGAAGAGTAAACAACTGTTTATCATCTTAGATTGCATATTTAGGAGTTGTATATCTACATCATGCGGTGAACCTTAAAGGAAAACTTCTTAAGAAAGATCAATTGTAAAATAAATTCAATGAACATAAAAACGCTTTGGAACCTAATGCACAACATCTAGAAGTCTAGGCTAGAGACGTATTCCGGTGTCGTAAAGCCTGGTAACTATTGCTTTCTTCATAGGTTTGGTGATTCCTCCTCTTTGAGACAACAAGTGCTAGTACAGACTTGTGCTCCCACGTACAGTCGAGTATATACTAGGAGACCACAATAGGCTATATCTTTTATCCTTAGGAAGCCGTGTCTACTGCCCTATCGATCGCAATGCACTGAACACAGCGTTTGGGAAGATTGACTGCTGTACCGTAAAAAGTATTCTGCAATTTTGCGATTGGTTTGGTAATCCCTTTGTCTAGATTTCCAGATTAGTCTCTTAAAGGAAAAGGTCCATCTGAGAACTTGTCACTTCAGGCTCATTAAAAATCGAAGGCGACTAGAGTCATCTTTAGCTTTTTCTCAACTCTTAAAAATTGAAAAAGCAAGTTGTGTCAAAGCGTCTAAAATTTATTTTAAACGGAATAACATCACTGTTCCCTCGTTGATCTTAGGTTGAGAAAATGGAGTCCACCAATCAAGGATTTCCCCTTGGAGGAAATCCTAGTCCTTTCTCCTCTTGGGGAGAAATTGGTGCACCTCATATGGCCACATTGTCCCTTCCAGGATTGACAATTGGCCTACCAGTATGGATTTTCTCGACCTCTGTCGTTCAAAGCGCTGTGATTCCTGAGCAATCAAATCAAAAGCTAGATGATACTAGAGTTAACCCCAAACCTTCTACTTCGTTTGTTTCTCCCTCTCCTTCTTCCTCTTCGCTTGGTGAAGCTAGTAAAACTAAAAACCAAGTAACTGATAAGAAGAAGAAAGGGAAGGAGAAGAAGAAGAAGGAGCCAATGACAAAAAGGGGCAACTATACATTGTCTAGAGAAAATCCACACAATGCACCATCCAAACCTAAATCTCCATGTGTCATCTGCAAAGGGGACCACTATCATCGAGATTGTCCTTGCATCCCACGGATCTTAAAGGATTGGTCTCCCCCCTTGCACAATCTGGTGTCATCAACCTCTAACGATCATGTTGAGAGTACACTGTCAACTAGTGAAAATGAAGTCACCAGACAGAAAAGAAAATCTAAATTTCTTTGCAGACTGTGTGAAGGCGATCATGCCCTCCATCGTTGTCCCTTCCTAGATGAAGCTAAAAGAGTCTTGGACAACCGTCCTGCATCACCGCAGTGACTTCCTCTTGGATACAAGAAACTCTTACCGAGTCCATTGCTAATTGAAAATCCGACTGACACACCTTTGTTGTTGGTTGAAGCACCTATCATTGAAGATAAACCCTCTGAGTCCACATCGGACCAAAGTCAACAGGTCGAGACGGCAGTCGACCCCATCTTGTCTTCAGAGGATTCACCTTCAGATGATACAGTCACCAAAGAGAATGAGAACGACACCGTTCAAATTCTTTTCGTAAACACAAACTCTGATGAACATGGGGGAAATCTACCCATTCCTTTACCGCAGGAAGGAAGTTCGTCAGAGATGTATCCAGCTGTTTATTCGGTCCCACCTCCAAGAAACCTAGTCGTCTCCTTCAATTGGAATCTACTAGGCAGACCCCATCTACCATCTAATGTACCATTCTGAATCATAGTGCAAACTTACAGAATGGTCATGGTTGGTACCATCATAGATGAAGGGGCTTCTGTGAGTATCCTTTCCTCAACTGCTTGGAAAGCGCTTGGTTTGCCATCGCTTTTGCCTGAGATGCGAAATCTGACAGGCTTCGATAAGGAACCAGTCGACCGTTAGGGATCCTTCCAAATTTTCCTATAACTTTGAGAAGGAAAACTGTTTATCTGAACGTAATGGTAGTCCAAGGACCTTTAGATTACAATCTACTCCTTGGGCGCGACTACATTTATAGCATGGGAGCTATTGTTTCCTCACTCTTTTGAGTGATGTGTTTTCCGCATGAAGGCAGAGTGGTCCAACTCATAGACTAGCTTTCATTCCCCAGTTCACACATAGCTAATAGTCAAATGCCATCCCTAACAGGTCTTTTTGCACAAGGAATGTCTCATCAATCTCCAGTCCGTCCACCTGATGTGTGCAAGTGATTCAATGGTTGTGACTGAAACCCAGGGGGCATGCACCCTGGTCTGCTTCAGCAGGAAAACTTCAGGTATAGGGTGGGTTTCCGCGGAGAATATAGGAATAGTCTAACACACCCATCCATTTAGGAAAACGGGATTAGACTGGAATAAGATACCTCTGTCAGAAGGTATGCCTTTCTCGACAGAACAAATGTTTTGTTTGCAAATTGAAGGGTAACTTGGAAACTCTACTTCACTATACCTGGGGGCATGCAAACCTTTTTGCATGAAAGTGAAAAGCGACCATTTATTTTCTTAGTTTGTAGATTCTTAACCCTTTAAAATTATAGGATTGGTCATTCCTAGCTTACATAATAAAAGGAGTCAGAGCAAAATTTCGAATGGTGCAAGCTCCCTAAAAAATGAACCTATCGATGAGACATCCTTATTATACGACTGGCACGAGCAGTTTTACACAAAGTTCAAGCTCGTTAAAAAATAAACCTAGCAATGAGCATATGTTCCACCAGAGTTTAAGCTCATTAAAAAATGAACCCACCTCTGGTAAATAACCATTGCGATCGCATTATTATCAGCTTTTGAGCCTTGGTCATGTTCTTACCATCACCTCCACTCTTTTTTAGCCGATCATACGCCTCCATTTGATTGTTTACCCATTTTGAGGAACAACTGCGACAAGTGATCCTATTAGCCACCTTCTTTATGCTACCATGATTGAAAAGTTCCAAACATTACCTGGAACCAGCTGCTATCCGAAAACATCACTCGTTCCTCAAAAACGAGTCTCCTTTAAGCTCTTTTCATCTGACTCGTAAAATATGAAAAGGTTGCCAAGCAATTGGCCTCTCCAGCTCGTTAAAGTGATTGGAATTTCCATCCCTCCTCTAGATTTTAATCTTTTTGGACCTGAGGGATTATTACACAAAAAGATCGAGCATTTGTCTTGTTTGGCTTGTTAAAACTATCTAAAAGTCATCCCTTTCGCATTGTTTTATACTTTTTCGGACATAAGGGATTATATTACGAAAAAAGAATATTGGAGTTTCCTTTCTGTCTCTTTTCAGACTATCTAAAGTTGAAAAGAACAGAGTTATCCTTGTCGTTAAACTCATTAAAACAATAGCGACAAACTTGTCCATTCAGACAAGAGCGAGTCTCACTGTCGCTAGGCTCGTTAAAACATAGTGATGGGTTTGCCCGAAGGGCAAATTATAGAACAAGCATATGTTATCTTCCTCAAGCTTGACAAAAATAAAGAGGTACTGGTCAGAAATGACTGGGGAAAATTGGGAAGAAAACTTGAAGAAACTTTATTGGTAGCAAGTCGCTCTTGAACATGACACTTTCACTCCATAACCATGATTGAGTTGGGTTGGGTTATTCCATTCACCGGTCATATCACCATTGGTCCACCGTACCATCCACTTTTGGGGTTAATGCTACCAATCTATTTCAGTTTCGCCGATATGATTCGAGAGAAGTCGCTCAGAGAATTCACCTACCCAGCTTGTGTCTCATCCACTGCAATACCTTCACGCTTCATTCTTTCATGACCGCCACCCTGAACCTTGTATCATCAAATCTTTTTCACCTCCACAAAATCATTTGCTCCGTTCTGTGTTGCAGATGTGGGATTCTTTAATGCCCTCCTACGATGGGTCACTTCTTGTCGACATCAGCTCATTATCCAAGAAGTCGACCTAGGAACAACCCTTTCAGTACTTTGAAGCTTGCATGCCTCAATGGCAAGTTTCTCACTTTTGGCGACAGGTTTACATTAATGGCCTTTGACCGGAATATTTTGCGTGGTGTTCGACATCGACTCATGTATTCACACCACATGAATTGTACTGCAGTGCCTTGAGGGTCATCATCATCATCGGTGATTCCTCTCACGCCTGTTAATAGCTTACATCACTAGGTGGTAATCAGGCGATGTCTTTCCATGTTCGACGTCAGAACATCTTTTCACATGGATCGACTTGTACTTTCGAGCAAAGATTGAACGAGTTTTGAAGACCCCAGATCTAGTTTCATCCATCCGGGCTGCGATACATTCAGGAAAATAAGACATCAAATGTACATCATTGCTGCACAGATAATCATCCAAACCAAAGGATGATGGCTCTACCAGAATCATCAGTCTGCTACACAGATGGTTGTCTGTCCTATGTACATGAAAATGAATTTATAAAGCTAAGCATGGGAATGCCTGCCTCAGTTAGATCATGAAAATATTATGAAGATAATGTATTGTATTATATCTTATTACAGGGCACCTTCCAGCTCAAAAAACCTCGGATCCTCATAATAAAGCATTTCACCCGACATCAAAAGATTTACGACCTCATGCTTTAGGGGGCAACTGTTATAAACATATTTGGGCACTGCAAACCCAATCATATATGTCCATAAACCAAGGGCTTCTAAGTCCCTAAAAGTGTTTTTTCATACCCTAAAGGAGCAAGGTCAGCTGATTACATCATCTCCCAGAAGTTCTCCATGAAAAACTACTCAGAACTGGTCAAAGTAGGACCATACAGACTGCCCAGTGCTAAGGGTGCGATGCATCTCACCTGCCACATGCAAAAAGTGTGATGCATACTGGAAAGCCCTTCTGTAGGGTGCGATGAGCAAGAGCAGACAAATGGCACAAGCAGTTTGCTAGGTGGAGACCCTGAGAATCTTCTAGAAGCTACTCATTTGACACTTGCCTCTCTGAATTCGCCCAAGGATGAGTAAGAGATCATGAAATCTCCAAGTGGAACCAAGAACTATCGGAGAGATGACACTAATCAAAATCCCAAAAGCTGACTCACCCCCTTGCAAACATCTATATATGGATCCCTCATCCTAGAGATCCAGAAGCTGGAATTTTGTAATTTGCAAGGAAGTGTTGTTGGTTTCTCTTTGAAGACATTGTTGGGTGATCTTGCTTTGTATGAGGTGAAGAGGGCTTTCATGCTGGGAGGATGGCGCTGGGTCAGACCAAGTGGTTGTAATCCTCTCTTCTACTACTTCTATCAATAAAGCTATTTGAGTTTTCCTCCATATTCTTGTATATCTCTTAATATTGTGTTGATATATGCATTTGTATGGTCAATATATATATGATCCTACGTTGTTTACGGTGATAGATCTCTATGCTTTGATGGTATTATGCTGCTTTGACTCTACATGTGCTCTTTGAAGTGGGACAAGTAAGGAAGGAGTGGAGAGATTCTGTCAAAGGGGAAAGGAAACAAGCAAGGAGCCAAGCGAAAGAATGAGGTTGATACTCTTTGCTTCTTTCTCATCTATCTCTCATAAAGGAAAACACAAGTGACTTTAGTTTGTTTGTTTCTAAGATAGCTACCCGTCTTAGTGGGACTAGCAGTTCTGAATAGACACTAGTTTTCCTGATAACAGTCCATATCCCTCAAAAGAAAAGGGATGTCAGAAGTTTTCTTAGGCTAGCTGGGTATTACAAAATATTCGTTAAGGAATTTAGTACGTTGGCTTCACCATTTTTGGCTAAAGATTCAAACTTTTGTTGGACAAATAGATGTCAAGAGGCATTTGAGGATCTGAAAGAGAAGTTAACCACTACACCAATCCCTATAGGGCCCAATTGGGAATTTCCTTTCCACATCCACAAAGATGCATTAGAGAAAGCTATATGAGTAGCATTAGGACAAGTGGAAGACAAATTTACCTATGTCATATAGTTCATCAGTAAGAACCTCTCTATAGCTTAACTTAATTATATAGTTACTAAAAAAACTCATAAATGTGGTGCAGTCTTTGAATAATTTTAGGCATTATATCGCTGGATATCAAGTCTTTGTTCATAATGATCATGCAACCATTAAATATTTGGTGAATAAACTTGATGTCAATGCTATAATAATTAGATGGTTTTTATTATTGAATTAATTTTATCTAACCATCGTTGACAAGCCAAGGAAAGAAAATGTGGTTGCAGAATTTTTGTCTAGACTAACATTGTCTTGCAGGAAATGAGGAGATGGCGGATGATCAACTTATGGATGAAAACCTTTTTTTTTATCTTGGTGTTGTCTCCTAGGTTTTCTAATATAGAAAATTAACTAATTTTTGAGAGGTTCCCTCCTAATCTATCCTCCAATGAGAAGATCAAAATTGTTAGAAAAATTGCCCCTTTCACCTAAATTGGGGGAAATCTCTTCAAATTAGGGCCATATCAGATCTTGAGGATATGTGTGAGAGAAGAAGAGGTCTTTGACATCCTCTCAGCATGCCATGATGGGCCTTGTGGAGGCCATTTTGTTGTTTAGAGGGCAACCTTCAAAGTTCTACAAGATGGCTACTATTGGCCTACTCTACATCAAGATGCCAAAATGTACACTGCTAGATGTGATGAGTGCCAAAGGATGGACAAGCCTACACCTGAGGATGAAATATCGTTGCAACCTCAAGTGACTTTAGAGCCATTTGAGAAATGGGGCATGGGTTTCATTAGGCCAATTGATCCCCCATCTGGACAAAAGTGATATATCATTATGTGCACTGATTACTTGACAAAGTGGGCTGAAGTAAAGGTTATAAATGCAACAACCTAGTAGAAAGTGGACAAATTTATAAGAGAGAACATATTCTACAAGTTTGGATTTCTGAGGGAGTTGGTCACTAATCAAGGAGCTTAGTTGAATTAAAATCTGATCAAACGCATCATGGAGCAACATCCTACCAAAAACAAAAAGTCCATTGCCTATTACCCTCAAGAAAATGGGCAAGTGGAGGTCACAGATTAAGCCTTGGAGAACATTTTGACTAAAGTTGTCAGCAACAACAGAAGGGATTGGGTAGACCAAATTGTAGAGGACACTCGGGCCTACAATACCACTTGGAAAACCACCACTGGATTCACCTCATTTGAGTTGGTTTATGGAAATAAGGTCGTGTTGTCCATTGAGTTTGAATACAACACCTTGAGGATGGTAGCCCAGTTGAATTTAGACATCACTGCATCTCAACAAGAAAGGCTGCTCCAGCTCAATGGTTTGGATGAGCTCAGATTGCAAGCTCTCATGCACACTGAGGTAGTCCAACTACAGAGGAAGATTTAGCATGATAGAAACATTAGGTAAAGCGACTTCAAAGAGGGTGATTGATCCTTTTTGTATGTTCCAGGTTCAAGGGTTTCAAAGGGAAATTGATGACAAGGTGGTTGGGTCCTTATTTGGTAGAATTTTTTATGAGAATGGATTTTTCCAACTAAGAACAATTAACAAGGAAGGCATTCCATTGCTTGTTAATGGTTACTGGTTAAAGTTGTACAAGAAGCCTCTATCAAAGGAGGATTTTACCAACTCAATAAGCAAGGAGATGAGTTTAATTAGGGGTCTCACAACTCTTAGTTCATCCAACCTATGATCAACAAGAGAAGAAAAAGAGAAAAAAAAAGAAAAAATAAAAGGGCTAAGGTGAAAACCTCCATGAGGCACCTAAGGTCAACTCTAGGGATGAAAACCTCTATGAGGCAACCCAAGAGCAAAAAAGAGAGAGGAAAATAAATGAAAAGATCCCTGGGTGAAAACCTCCTTTGAGGCACCTGGGGTAGGCCTGTAGGTTGAAAATCTCTTTAGAGGAAGCCTACAGGTCTAAAAAAAGAAAAAAGTGAAAAAAGGGAAGAAAAAACAAAGGAGAAGCAGGGGAGCCCTTACATTAGTTCTGCTAACGTTTTTTGTAGGGTTCATATTCCATTTCTCCATCTCCCAATCTAGTTATCTACGTTTACTTCATCATTCCATCCATCTCCCATAGTTCCTCCATCATCACGAAACCCATCTCACTCAATTCTGCGTCAGTCCTGAAGTGCTATAGGATTGTCTTGAGCTGTTATAAGATTGACCAACATAGCTTTAAGATTGTGATCGATATAGAGAGAGGAATTAGATTTTATGTTTTCGTTGGGGGAATGAAAAAACATGTCCACCACACCTCCATCATCCATCCTCCACACCATTTAGCTAATTTTCCATCCAAAAATTCATCTTTGTTCATGAAAAAAACACATTTTCACCCCTTCTTCCATAGTTTTCCCCACCACCAAAGTTTCTAGGCCCTACCCATGAGCTCACCATGATTTATCAGAGATTTTAAATGCATTGTATGAAAATTATTGTGATCTTGGAGGGGCATGTGTGAATGCTATAGGAAATAATCCAATCTTATAACAACCTACACAAACCCTACACAACTACAGTTGGAAACACTTGAAAACACCAGAATGAATACTTAGCCATCCTGAAACATTGAAGGACAATATTTATTATCTTGGGAAGCCACACAACCCTAGAGGAGCTGCTACAAGGTCACTATTCATCCTCAATAGTATCACATTGATCCACGATTTGAAGAACCTGCATCAATAGACTTCGCTAAGTTAGGAACCCATCAAAAAAT
Source organism: Pinus tabuliformis (assembly GCA_031772625.1). NCBI lineage: Eukaryota > Viridiplantae > Streptophyta > Pinopsida > Pinales > Pinaceae > Pinus > Pinus tabuliformis. The sequence goes on from CM062805.1 coordinate 112,465,176, forward strand.
ATGTACAACAATATTTTGTTCAAAAGGACTAGAGCATGAAGCAACTAGCATGGAAAATAGCACCTCTAGAGATGGGAAGATAAATCACCATGTTGAAGAAACATGTAGGCATCGAAACAACCAGATACCATCAAGTAGGCACAAGTTTGATGCTCCTCGCCTCTTCCTTTAAGTGCATGGTAGCTCAAAAACATTTTTAATGTACGAGGAAATAGTCCAAGCTCGAAGCCCGAAGCCTGGAGCGCATTTCTAAAATGGTAAGAGAGGCCCAATAAGACGTTGAGAGTTGATATAGCTACGACCAGGGGGTCCCTAGGGTGCTATAGAGAAGCTACAGAGTCAAATAATGGGTGCTACAGGATCGGAAGTAGCTGCTACAAGATTGGAGACAATGTTATAGGATCATGTCAAGAGGTAAAAGAAGGTTCGAATTGATGATAATTTTCCTCCAAGCCCCCATAACCATGAAGGAATCTCCTAGGGAAGGGTAAGTAGCACATTTTTCTCACCTTCCATGCATAAAAAGTAAGATAATTTGGTCAAAATTTTGGTTGTAGAAACATCCTGTAGCAAACACTTACAGATAAAATCTTTTTCAAAAACCTTTTTTCATATGAGGGAAGAAAGGTAGAAATAGAGTTAATTTGTTTGGAATTTGACATGCAATTCTATTCCCTCTAGACAGAAGAAGAACACCACCCCTCTCACCTTTATATTGACACCCTAAGCTACTCAAAAAATAACAATTGACAAAAAATTCTTTGAGGAAACTTGACGAAGGGAGACCATAGACACTAAGAGAATCCACAAAATCCTCTTGTTAGAGATATCTCCATAAGCCACCAATGGATGGGGTTATTTGAAAAGCTAAAGGCATAGGATGATGATATAACCCATGAATTTTCCATGGCCCTTCACTCTCAAGGGGAAGATAGTGCCACCACTATTGTAAGAGGAATTTCAATCAACATGAATGTGGAAGTCATTAGTAGAGTGACAAAAATACTTGTAGGAATTAGGTGGGTCAAGGAGGATATGACAAAATCTATCAAAACCAAGAATAATTTCTTCCTCCCTAAAGAAAATCTAGTTGAAGAAAATAATGGAGTTAGAAGGGAGAGCCTTCCTTACCCATGGGATGAAGTGGCTTATCACATCCTAAAATACATATCTTGTGAAGGAAGGTTAAGTGTTGTGTATTATTATGAATTTATGCTACTCTATGAGCTGAGGTTCCATATAGAACTTCCCATCCCAAGCATGCTCAATATTCCCCACTTTCTCCTTTAGTCTATGATTGAAATGAGCTAGAGGGTGAGAGAAGGGAAGCACCAGTACATTTCTCATCATGGCCTCATTAGGCTCATTATTATGAATGCCTTGAGTCACCTCAATAACCTTGTGCTATGGATTGATTTTGTGGACATGGACAAGGAGGCCTTCATTGAGACTCAAGCCCAACCTCTGATAGAACATGAAGAGACCACCAAATAAAGTGTTGCTAAAGAAGAAGTTGAAAGGGAAGAAGAAGTTTAAGAAGAGGAAGAATAGGTTGAAGAGAAGAAAGAAAAAAATGAATAAGAGACTAGAAGAGAAGGAGGAAGATGAAGGGGAACAGAAGCAACAAAATAGACCCTTGGGGAGCCCTCTAGACCTCAGAAGAAGAGAAAATAAGAACAAAAAGTAAGCCTCTCTAAAGGGAATACAAAACAAGAGGTGGCTTCCACCCTGGCAGCCCTTAGAACACCTATCAAAACCAAAAGGAGGCAGAAAAATCAAGGCCCCTTATATTTTAAAAGAAGGAGGACCACTAGGATCAAGCAAGGGAAGCCTCAACCTCTTTTAGCAATCCCAATTACAATTCAAGAATATGTCAGCCACTGAGAAGGATAATTGGGATGAGGCAAGTGGAAATTTGAGGAAGTCACCTCCCTCAAAGCCACGGGAAATTAACCTCATAAATCCATAATAATTCCAACCACTAGGGCAACTAGAGCCAAGCAACTACATGCAGAGACTGCCCAACTATAGGAAGAAACAAGGTTGTTATAGGAAAGGGCAGGATTCTAAAGGATAGAGGGACACTACTACATGAAGGAGCAAGAACACCTCAAGAGGGAGTAGAAGGACCATAATAACTCAAAGAGCCTAATCCATAGCCTAATCTTTGGTACTATTATAAGTTTTATGAAGAAGGACGAATTATACCTGAAAAATTTGCAATCCCTATTATAGGCCGTTTTGTCACGTCCAATAAGTGAGCCTCCTAATGGGATCAATCAACATCCTATTCCCAATTATAACATCTTTCACAAATCGCTAAGCATGTTCCCTTCATCCCCCAGAATGTCAGCCCTAAATTTCTTCATTTGAGCCAGTTTGAGGACCAATGCTCGCTGTAAGCCTACTGGGGTGCATTCACCAGCAGGTTGCTCCATTATGTCTTGCGTTGGTCACCAGTAGGTTGCTCCCCATTGCACCTACGTTTTCTAGAAATTTGGGAGAATGATTAGGATTCTGGAAGCTTCCCCTTCTAGGAGTTTCTAGAAGTTGTTTCGACTACTTACCTTGGATAAGACATTCAGATCCTATCCTTCCCTACTTTGTACTTTTCACCACTTATCCTTTGATCCTATCCTTTGATCAAAGGTGGATCTCTTACCCTAGATTGGTAATTGGATAAGAACTCCCAACTTACCCTACTTCTCTATATATTCCCAACCTTCTATGTGGTTGGGGGTCGGCCTTAGTCGTCAGCTTCTGGAGATCATGCTACTGACAAACCTTCAACTAGTGATAGTAAGGTCCAATGGAAAAAAGGTAAAGTCAAATTTCCCTGTAATTTATGTGAAGGGAATCATCCTATTCATCTTTGTCCTTATATGGATGAAGCCTCAAAATTGTTGGAAAATCTTACAACTTCTTAACCATGACTTCTAGCTAGTTACTAGAATATTTCTCCCAATCCTCCACTAGTTGATGAAGTGATTGATCAAAATCTAAATCCAACAAATCCTAATCTCTTTGAAAGTGAATCCCATGAGTCTGTTCCCGACCAACCATTGGTTGATAAAATGGTTGACTCAATTCCAACTTCAGTTGATCGCACCTTTTCCGTAGAGAGAGAAATTCATACCACTTAGGTTCTTCTTGTTTCTTTAGATTCCAAAGAATTCAGGGGCAATCCTCCCGTTGCAATGGAATTCCCTCCCATAACACTAAAGAGAAGATCTCCTGTTCCCATGACACCTCCTCCAAGTGGCATGGTCACTTCCTTTGATTGGAGTCGACTGGAACAATATCATCTTCCTCCTTACGTGCCCTTCCAGATCACAATACAGGCTTATAATGTGTTCGTACCTAGCACAATCATAGATGAAGGCACATATGTTAGTATTTTGTCCTCAACTACTTGGCAAGCTTTAGGTTCTCTACAGCTTGTGTCCATTACCTAGAATCTATTGGCTTTTAATAGAGGAACTAGTCAATTATTAGGGATCCTTCCTAAGTTTCCTATTACTTTGGGAGGAAAGACTGTCTATATCTGTTATGAAACCAGCTCACAAAAAGATAGAAAAGAGAGATCAACGCCTTAGAATTTAGCCTGTTCGAGGGGGGAACCTCCTTTACATTACACAAATGAACAATTCTTGGATGATTCAAATGACAAAACCTCCTTTCTATATATAGGAGTCTAAGGAGTCACAATATAACCCAGCCGACCTAACAATAATAATATAAAGCCACAAAAATAACAATAGAGGGATTCTATGGGGCACAGTAATAAAAATATGGGGACAATAGGGGCACGACAATATTAATAAGGGATACAACTACAATAGTAATGGGGTAATCACTAGTATTATAGGGACCTAACAATATTGATGTGATGGTAGTCCAAGGCCCTTTGGATTTTAATTTACTCCTTGGGCGTGACTATGTTTATGTCATCGAAGCTCTTGTCTCTTCACTATTTCGTGTGATGTGTTTCCCACATGAAGGAAGAATCGTGACCATTGACCAGCTTTTGTTCTTTGGTCCTAATTTGGCTCCCAATAAACCATTTTCCCTAAATGGTCCTTATATGAAAGCGACATCTCCCCCACCACAAATTAATTATGTGGAAACTTGTTCTATTCTCGCATCTACTGATGATCTAGTAGGTGATATAGTGCATCATTTACTAGGGGAATTGGAGTCTGATCTATCCATTAGATCATTTAAATATCTTCCAGAGCATTGTTCTCCCATATGATGAGAACCTCTTGGAATCCATGGTCTCATGAAGGCCATGATCTGATTTTGGAGTAGAGTTTCTTTTCTTGTTTCAAGCTCCTTAAAAAATGAAATAAGATCTTGGAGCATCATTCTTTTTCTTGTGTCAAGCTCCTTAAAAAATGAAACAAGATCTTGGGGCATTGTTCCCTTTCTTGTGTCAGGCATGAAGAGGCATAATCTCCCTAGGATGATTAATAGGTGAATCAAGGACCTCCAAGTTGACTTGCCAGGGGGGTTTGTCATCGAGGGAGTCATGTGGAATAGGTAGAGTGATGACCCATATGGGAAAAGTAACCTGATGATATTCCATATTGGGATGGATTTTTTCACCAGCATCAGGAGGTACTGACAGGATTTCCGAAGAGGCAATATCTTCCACAACAAGTGGCGAAGGGTGCTCACTAGCTTGATCAATGTCCAGAGGAGCAGGAGGCACCACCCGAGGATCAAGAGGTTTATGGGGTCCACAGGTGCCAGAAGATATCATATGCATAGGAGTCTTGACAAAGTGGTGTAGGGAGTTATGGGTAGGGCTAGCTGAGGGAAAACACCTATAAGAGATGAGCTTTTGAATATCCCCACACCAACACTCTGATACTGACTAGGGTTATCTTCGACAAGTGGGACTCAGGTCCCTGTAGTGGTAAGTTGGGCCAATGGTAAGCAAAAGTTGGTCGATAATGACAATATTTCCCTCATGAGGAAATCCAAGGACACGAAATATAGATGAGATGATGATGGTCGTGGGATAGAACCAACCACGGCCAAGGAGCACATTATAATCCAAAGGAGCGACGACGAATTCAACATCGACATATACATTTTTCCCTCCTAACTCAATGGTAAAATTTGGAAGAACCCCTTTAGGTACAAAGTTGTGACCATCAAAGGCTTCAAGAGTGGTGTTGGGTGTGGTGAGCATTGGAGAGCCAAGAGCCTTCCAACAAGATAATGACATAACACACGTGGAAGAGCGTTCATCCACCAAAGTGTGATGAATATTCATGTGGAAAATTTGCACACTGATTTGAAAAGAAATCTGATGGGAAAGGTGAGGAGCGGATTTGTCGGCATTAAAGGCGATGAGACCTCCAAGGTAGACATGGCACAAGGAGCATGGGAAAGATATTAAAAAATACTATAATGCTGAGAAGCCCTAGCAGAAGGATTATGTGTCATATTATGAAGAAAAACCTTAGGGGGGTGATATACAGGTTCCACGGGCTTATCCAAAGTGAGAGGTCTAGTGGAGGTAGGTGGAGCTAGTGAGTCCTTAGAGAGAGAACTCGACTCAGAAACATCATAGGATTTAGCTCGCGTAGTCACATTTACATCTTCCTTGCACATAAATATGGATGAACTATGGGGGGGATGAGAAGATGACCCCTCATTTCCCCCTTGCAGAGGTAGAGGAGGTTGAGCAACCATCTGTTGCTCAGGTTGTGAAGGGAACAGATGATTCAAAATAGCAGGTTATTGAGTAGATGTTGGTGAAATAAGCCTATGGAATTCATCCATACGAGGGCTCTCATGAGTGAAATGGTTGCCTTGACAAATTTTACAAGGGAATTTGATTTTACGACAACGTTAACTGGTGTCCCCTCCCTAATTTTGGGTGTTGGTTTGGGATTCCTGAGCATTTTGTTCTTTTGTTTATTTCTCTTATTATTCTTTTTACCACCATATTGTTGGTTGTTCTTCAGTTGAGTGGACTTCACTGTTAGAATGTAGGTGGACTGCTCAAGAGAGGGTGCTTTAGTAGAGCCATATGCACTTGTTGGGGCTTGAGATATTACAATCAATTGCCCAAGATGGGAAGCAAGTTGGCTCATGGAATTAGAAACAGACCTGATCACGCCATCAACATGTGGGCCAAGAACAGGTTTGGGAGGGTCAATAGAAGGCCTAGGGGCATTAGGCAACACTTTGTAGAGCATACTCGACTGTGAATAGATAAGATCCAACTGTTGGGTAGCTAAAATGGCTTGTTCCTCGGTAACAACTCAAAACATGGACACATCTTTGGCAATATGGGGTCGAAGAGAACGAATGAACCATTTACGTAATATTTCATCAAGTAACTTGGTTCTCACTAACCTCTTGCAATGACGCCACTCATGAATGTGATCATAAATTAATGTGGCATCATCTTGTTTGAAGTTGGACAAGAGGTCAGAGTCGATATCATACTGAGTAGGAAACTAGAAGTGTGTCAAGAAGGTTTGAGCTAGGGAGGCAAAGTCACCGTAGGATGTAGTATCTAACTCAATATACCACTTTGCAACATCCCCAGTTAATGTACATTGGAATAAAAGAAGTTTAATAGAATCATCCACCAAATAATTAGATGAGCACCATAAGTGATAGGTGGTAATGTGAGTGGACGAATTCTTCCCAGGTTTCCCTTCAAACTTGGGAATTTTGATGGAAACTTAGCAGGCATGGGTGGCCACTAGGGATCATGATGGATGGGGTCATTAATCAATTTCTCCAAGTTTGGTAAATAAAGAGAGGATAGGAACGAATTATGGAGTTGACTAAATGGATCATAGGAAGGAGAAGCACCTGACCAACCTTGCGCCCCCCCCATGTAAGGAGCATGATGATGAATTTAGTGGTTAAAGAAAGGGTTTGCCCCGACATAAGATTGCTGTGGGCCAGAATGAATGGTAAATGTATGTTTTCCCCTAGGGTATGCACCTCGAGAGAGAAAAGGACCCCCAAGAGCATGACCACTTATGGGGTTGTACCCATGAGTAAAATAAGGACCACTATGCACAGTAGGAATGACATAAGGAGGATAAACCGTGTGAGAGACGACAGTTGCAACGTGGTTTCCCCCAGCTAAACTATCCCATCCAATAAAAGTACTGGTGGGTGGATCCCCTCCATAGAGTGAAGTGTAGAAATCTTGTGTCATACTAGAAGTAATGTTTCCCCCAGGCTGACCAGGAACAAATGGTGATCCTCCCCACATATCACTAGAAGTAACCATGCCTAACTAGGGAACATGAATAGTTGGTTGGGAAAAGTGTAGTGCAAATATTCCTCAACCTACCAGCTAACTAGGCTGAGGCACCATGGTCGGCATAGGAGATGGTGTGGGCATGGAAACGTTCGAGAAATTTGTGGGAGTTATAGAAGAAATTGGTAGAATGCCCCAAGAAGAAGTGAGAGGTGTGGATGGAGGAGTGGGTATAGTCACGCTAAGAGGTGGCAATGATGACATGGCAGCTGATACTTCCGATGCAAAATATAAGGAAGGCTCAAACTCCACCATAGGGTAAATTACGAAAAAAGGCATGTAAGTATAGACTGGTGTAGAGCAATCAGGGTTTAGCCACAATAACTCAGGTCTTAACGGATAGGTCAAAGGTGGATTGGCAGGAGCTTTAGAGTCGTCTACCAAAGTATCAACATAAATCATATCACTACTGGAAGGACCAGGTATAGACTCCAAGAAAATGTTTTGGTCTAGGTCTTGAGCACTGGCAAGCACTCTTGATGTAGGAGTAACAAGTCCACCTCATTCAGGAGGTAAACCATGACGAGGACATGATTGTCGATGAACAAATTTAGCTAGGGCGATAATTTATCATTTAAACACAATTATGTTAGTGCAAACACCCTAAGGCCAAAAACACTGACTTGGACCAAACAAAACACACTACAAACATCCTAGAATATAGTGCACACAAACCAAAATACAAAGAAGCTGGCAGTGCAACAGTTATACTAGCAACCTGCTTCCAGCCCTTTTAGCTACGAACTCAGCATAAGTTCCCTCACAAGATGTGGAACACACACCGAGAGGACTGAGAGAGTATGCATAATATCTTTCCCAGGTATAGATAAGACAACCCCAACCCTACACCTGTGTATGAGCCCTAAATAGATAGGCCAATATGGTCACCATCAACAATAACACAATTTGGGGGATAGTCACAAGACAAATCCACACGTAAGGGCATGACACTTGAACCCCAAAAAGGAGCCAGGACCAAAACCCCCTTGTGAGTTACCTCCTAAGTGGTCCCCAAGTGCTATAGCAAATGCTAATGACACTGTTTGTATGTGTGCAAATTCCGTTATATTGCACCACCCGAAACTAAGCAAAATGGGTCATGTCACCCTATCTATATCAAGTGTGACCTCATGCTTGACCCTTTTGTGAGGAGGGCTTCCCAGATCGCACTAATGCAAATGGATTTCACTCCAAACGGCAAGTTGCTAAATTGATTTTGTAGTCTTGGAGCAGTTAACTCTGCTCCTATCTCCAAGACCCTAGCCTAAGTTATTATTGGTGTACTACTAATAAAAATAAAAGACGATTCTAGTTAATTTTATTATCGTGTTGGTTTTAGTGGTTGTTGTTTACACAAATGGAATGCGGCGTGAAACTGAGATGGTGTGAATGAATCTTAGTTGGTCACCCTAATGCAGTTATATGCAATTTTCAATTTCCATTTCTATGAATGGTAACTACAGGAGGGTAAGAGCATTCTAACACACCAATGCTTATTGTGATGCACCTCTTCAGTAAATCTTTTTAAATACAAATTATCCCAAATTTTGTGAATTAATTACCTAAAACAAACCAAAAAGGAAAACCAAAGCATCTGAAAAGAAAACAAAGAAAAATTCCCAAGCAAGAACGCAAAGCACTCCAAAAGCGTCACTGCTGGGAAAAAAAAGCCCAATCAAAGAAACACACTCAAAGTGATCAAATCGAAAGCCAAAAGTGAAAGAAGGAAGGCAATGTCAATAAGCTAGGGTTGTAGGACAATGGCTCAACCAAGGCCAATGTTCTACAAAGGTCAAAACCAGACCCTAGAGGCAAAAAGGCCTAAACAATATCAAATGAGGGTGATACAAAACAATTAAAACACACTCAAGAGAAATTTTCTACATGACAACTGCACAACCAATCAAAACACCACAAAATGTGACAAAAATGACCTAAAGAGGAAATAAATCGCTCAACGTGAGGCAAAAAAAGTGAGTGCAAGCGACAAAAGTCTGAAAATAAGGAGTAGATCAGGCGTAAGAAGTTGCTGAAAACATCTAATCATATCCGAAAATGAGATCTAGAGGAAAATATCAAGCCTCAACCCAAAGCATCCAACAAAACTTCAAGAACAATTTGAAAGGCTAAGAGTAATGGAAGACCTTGAATAAACTGATCAAAATAGATCATATCAGACACACATAATAGCTGATCAACAACAAAAAACCATGAATCACACAGATATCCAATAGATCAGTGGAAGACGAGAGGGTCGAAGTCCAATCAAAGACAAAAAATCATTCTTAATGAAAAGTGACCATTCTAAGGAAATCAAGCAAACAGAAGAAGATTTGGACCATATCCGACAAATGAACAAGAGGCCTAGTCTAAGCAAGAATAGAGGTAAAAAGTTCAGAAATGAACAGTGACTTTTCAAGGGCTAAAATCCCGGACACTCGCACAACACCTCGATTAGGGCTTCCAGACGCTCTCAAGATAACTGTAAGAGTGCATCTGGGATCTCTTAGATGCATGGATGACTCCCTGTGGGAGCGTCTAGGGAGAAAAATTAAAAATTCCCTAAAATCGCATGCACAGGCCAAGAAAAAGGAAAATATATAGAGTAATCCCTCAAAATAGCCGAAAAGAGTTTGAAAAACAGGAGAAAACTTAGAAAACTGGACAAGAGAGAAATCGATCAAAATTAGATGCAAAGCAGACACAAAGCTAGTAGGCTCTCATTAAAAGCACCACTTCTATTACATTTAATTATGCAAGGAGCTATTGCTCCGTGATCTCATGCCCGGTTGAGATCATCAGACAATAAAAGGAAAGACCAATAGAGATATAATAGTGTCCTAATCAAAATGATCAAACATGCATCAAGCAGTCAGTTCTAAACTATAAGGAAATAAGAGCACACTTGGCCTCCTCGTAGGTTGGGGAAGTGTTTTGAGTTTGATGCAAATTCTTGCACTCCACTCTAGTGATCTATCTCATCCACACCTGATCTCGATCCCTACACACAACCACAAACAAACAAAGACAACAAGTGACCTTCCTCATAATATCGTTATATCAAAATATCATAGAAACAACTATAAAGCATGCTGAATACAAATAGATACAGGGAAGGAAGATTTCTATTAATCATGAAAACCCAATACAATAATATACTTTCACCTCCAAGCCTCCTCTCTACAATCCGGAAAAGTTTCCTAACTATATCCAAGAAATGAGTATGAAGAGTAGCATACAAATGGTCAAATACCTCACAAGCTCACTCTAATAGATGAATGGTAGCATAGGCTCAAGATCTAGCTCTCCAAAAACTAGTTTGACCCTCTCGAATGATCTAGTATAAGTAGACAAAAGAGAGGTCACAGGAGGATGTATCTGGACACTGAGGACAAAGAGCATTCATAGAAATTCTAACTGATAAGCAATGTCCAGCTCGAATAGGTGACAAATCGAACTAATCTCCTAGGGACTAAGGCACTCTAGAAGTCATCCTTGGACGCTGGCACTGAAAGAGGGAAAAAATGCTTGGATGCACTCACAAGGCAGAGTTGAGGGCATCTGGGATTCTTTGGACACACTCATAGGCCTCTATGCTAGCATCCAGGGGAAAAACTAGAGAAAAATGAGTCACATGTATGGAAAACCTCTATCAATCTCAAGGTCTAAGGGTCACCTAATTGAGAGGGGTAAAATAGGTGGATAACACTTGTTGTTGTCTTGATGGTCCATTACCAATTTTCCTTCCTTATTTATAACTACAAGGCTATGAATGTTGTTAAATACTTCACAAAATATTCGTTAGAACTAGACCCACAGTGCAACTCTTTCCATGTGAATGAATGTGCTCAAGCTGAACATGGAAAGAGATCATTAGATTATCAGCCATTAATATATATCGTTAACCAATGCGAGACATCTCACCAGTGATGTAAATGATTGTCAAGGAACCCGAGTACATCTTGTTAGGGATAAGTGAACGTTCTAAAGTCAAGTCAACTACAATATTTGACAATAAAGGGACATTAATGTATTCCCACTGTCGTAAGCGAGATATCCTACCATTGATGCATGCAAGTCTCTAGGTACTAAAAAATGTATCTAGCGTTGAAACCAAATAATGTGTTGATGTCGATGGGTCAAGAATAATTAGTAATAGGGAATTAATGTATCCCACATCAGATAATATGAGGATATAAAAAAAATTAAATATATGTGGAGGATAGACAACGTGGTGTAGAGATTATTGAGGACTTTGCTAGCGAGTAACCTAGTTTTCAAAAAAAATCCCTATCTATCTGTGCCAATTTCCAGGATTTCACAAGTAGACCTATTTCAGATTTTCTATTTTATTGATTTATTATCCTACACTACTTTTCTTTATTGAAGAGAAAGTATTTCCTCAAGTATAGGCATATTTATAGTAAAGCCATGTGTGCAACAAAATAGTAAATGTACTCATACTTAGGTTCAAGAAATAGATTTTAATATATTCCAGATCATGAGAAACCAAATTATTTGAATGATACTGTTAGCACTCCAGGAAGCTCTCATAGGTTGTAGCTCAGAGATGCCTGCAAACATATAAATCTTCAATATCGTTCTCTGAACTATTGGAATGGATTGGGGTTTGGATCAAGTCAGATGCTGTTTCAACCACTAATGCTCAATAGTTTATAGATTCAATGAATAGATGGAGAATCTTGACTATACCAACAGATACATACATAAACACATACGAATGGCTAGCTACAGAAGGTGAATGAAGCTTACAAAACTAATTTATCAATGCAGAGATAAGATGACAGTTATCTGGCATTCGACAGAGAAGAAAACATGAATAACCCATTCAAGTGCAATCTTAGAAGAGAGGGAAAGATGGAAATTGAACATATAACAACAAAAGAAGCTTGTATTATTGAAATGAAGATGAGACGTTGGGAGGAACAGAGTATCCACAGTCTCCAAAAGTTGAACCTATGATACTTCTAACTTTCAGCCATTTATAGGCTTTTTACAATGCTCTTGGGCTCTCTGAGGCTCGAGGTGTCTTAATCTATCCCCTTTGGCTTCTAATTGCTTGATGCTATGATTAGACATACATGAGCTAGAGGTATCTTTTTCTAACAACCCAGTAACCAAATTCTGGTAATTTTGCCGCGTTGTTAGGTAGCTTGCTCGTGCCAGCTATGCTCCATGATCACTTGTGTTGGTTCGGCTGCATCGTGCTGTGGCTTTTTCCCCTTCTGGCTAGCTGTCTCCCGACCTCTATACTGTAACGGAATGGGTCTTTGGGCCTTTGAAATCCTTTCGAATACCAAAAACGACTGTTTTCTGTTTTACAAAGAGAAACGTTGCAACACTGTGAAATTCCGCCAAAACTCTGTTCATTCCGGACTTCAAAAGTCCTTAAATATGGTCTGTTCCTCTATCGGTTGCGTCCTCATCGCTAACGCAAGTCGCTTTGGCCTTACTCCTTTTTATTTCATTAAATAACGAAATATGTGGAAATACATTTAAAAACACCTTTCGGCGGATCTCAAAATCTATGTAATAATGTTTATATAGCCATCGGGTTCGGCTAATTGCATCGCATACATGTATGGGCATAGGCCCCACTCCATAATGTTTCTCCGATTGCGATATCATGATATGATTAGTCACAATTGCATATCGCGATAGCCCCGGGCCATTGTAAGCGCTTTGTTGTGGTTGTCGATTGCGATTTGCTGATCAAATCTGGACCGTTGATCAGCCAGATCTGACGGCTACTGTGCCTTCACTTGTTTATGCCTCTGATACTTTGTTTTTCACTGTTTTTACATGTTTTTGGCCTCCCGATAGTGTTTCTCCGCCATTCTAAGGGCTCTTCTCATGCAATTTTTTTGATCTTTGGCATGATTTTACGAGCTTTTGAAGACTTAGAGAGCATATTTAGATCCATTTGGATCAAGACCCGATGCAATTATAGATGCGAGAATAATATTTTGAAGTCCGGCTTATGGCCAAAGCGGAGCAAGAGGAGACATGGCCGTCGGAGCTAAAATAGGGGAAATTTCCACTAAAAATAGCAGCACTGCACCTCAGGGGCTAACATTGGCTCCTTCTGGGGATGAAAGCCTCCCTGTGAGGTTTCAAGAACTACAGAATATTGCCTTTCCAGTAACAACGAAAACAAACTTATTTCCTAGTGTTCCATTGGGCATGGAGTTTATTTGCATAGAAAACAAAAACTGAAAAAACCTATTACAATATTAAGGCCTTAAAGCCTCATATGAAGTAAAGTTTCAAAAACCGCCCATTGACTAGGCCATCAAAAACACCTTCCCCCTCCAAATTGTGTAGAATGAAAGTATTGTTCATCTGAACTTGAGCAATGACAAATGGTCCCGTCCATAAGGCATCAAATTTACCATGGTTTCCCTTCTTTTCCTTCAATGCTTCCTATTTGAGAACCCAATCACCAACCTAAAAACTGTCCATTTTTGCCTTTTTATCAAAGGTTTCTTTGATCTTATTCTGATGAATTCTTGACTTCTCAACCAGTTGTTCTCTGATCTGCTGTAATTCAACCAAGTTACTCATTCTCCTCGCTATGTCATTCTCTTCATCTTGTTCTTCTTGCAAGAATTTGGTCACAGGGAGAATCAACTGGATAGGAAAAATAGCATTAGCGCCATAATCCAGCTTAAATGGAGAATTTCCTATGGACTTCTTGTTGGTAACTCTATTAGCCCATAGTGCGAACTTCAACTTGGAATCCTAGTTCTTTTTGTTGTCCTCCAACAGTTTTTTGATTATCCTTACAAGACTTTTGTTAGATGATTCTGCTAGGCCATTGCCTTGAGGATAATATGAAGTAGAATGCACCAATTGAATGCCCATGGATTCACACATGTCCACCAATTCTTCTACCCTGAAAGCTGCAGCATTATGAGTGACTAGTTTGGTTGGGCAACCAAATCTAGTGAAAATATTCTCATTCAAGAATTCTATGATAACCTGATGATTATTTTAGTGGGTATGGCCTCAATCCATTTGGTGAAATAATCAGTGGCTACTAAGATCCATTTGTGATGGCCACTGGAATGTGGATTGATCTCACCTATGAAGTCCAAGGCCCACTACTGGAAGGGACCATTGACGTGTACTGGCTTCAAGGGCAGAGATTTTAGCTGTTGTATTCCTACAAACCTCTAACATTTGTCACAAGACTTCACAAAAGAAAACACATCAGAGAACATAGTAGGCCAATAATACCCAACTCTGAGGATATTGTGGCCCATGGTTTTCCAATAATGATGCCCTCTGTAGATGCTAGAATGGAACTGGTGCATGACTTCCACAGATTGTCCTTTGTCTAGGCATCTCAAGAGGACTCCTGATGGGTCTTTCCAATAGAGCAGGTTTTCATTAATGCAAAATTTCGCTGATCTGAGCTTAATGGCTCGGGCTTGACTTGAGCTATGCCGTGGAGGGACTTCTAGCTTCTGCACAAAATGAACTATACTAGAATACCATTCATAGGTGGCTATATTTTCAGCCAAAGACTGATTTTGCTCTTGTTCTTCTGTTGCTTCCTTTGTCCACTGATCACCTGAATTTGAACCCACGCAATTGATGTCTAACAAACTGCAATTTTCCTCACCCATAAGCTTAGCCAAGCCCTGGCCTTTGACAAGCTTGGTGGGCTTCACCTCTATGTTGAACTCTATGAATTTTGCCATCCATTTAGCTCTCTTTCCATCAATATCTGGTTGAGTTAGGACATCTTTTATTGAGGCTGAAGGTACATACGCCACCACTTTGGAATGTAGAATATAAATTCTGAATGCCTTTAAAGATTTTATGAGAGCATAAGCTTGTTTTTCAATAAGGTTGTACCTTAGTTCAGCGTCCCTTAGAGTTTTGTTGAAAAAGGCCATAGGGTGCTCTACACCTTCATCGGTTTTCTGCAATAGAACTGCTTTAAGTGTATCATAAGAGGCAAAAGAGAAGATATAAAACTCCCTGGTATAATCTAGGCTGATTAGAGTGGGAGCTTCCATGATGGCTTCAAAAGATCTTCTTGCGCCATCTGTCCATTTTATTTCTGATCCTTTCTTCAGCATGGAAGTGATGTGCTTCACTAGCTCTGCGAAGTTTGGGGTAAACCTCCTCACAAAGTTAATCTTACCCAGGAAAGATTGAATGTCCCTTTTTGAACTTGGGATGGACAATGTTTGAATTGCTTGAACTCTTGCTGGATCGATCTTCACACCTTCAGCAGAAACAATATGTCCCAACAGTTTACTTTCTTCTAGAGAAAAATATGACTTCTTTGGGTTCATAGAAATTCCAAAACGTCTGCACTTTAGAAACACCTTCCTCAAATGCTGCAAATGGTCCTTGTGACTGCTGGAAAAGACTGTTATGTCGTCAAGGTAAATAAGGACAAACTTGTCCTTCTCTCCCACAAAGGCTATGTCCATGGCCCTCTGAAAAGCAGCCCTAGCATTCATCAATCCAAAAGGCATATTGGAGTACATGAAAGTGCCCCAAGGAGTAGTGAAGGCGGTCTTTTCCCAATCTTCTGGGTGTACAACAATCTGATTGTAACCTAAAAACCTGTTTAAGAAAGACATGCTCTAGCCCTTGAAACTTTTTGCAGCAAGTGTTCCATCTTAGGCAGGGGGTAGTTGTCTTTTTTTAGAGCATTTGTTCAAATTCCTGAAGTCAACACAAAGCCTGATTTCTCCATTCTTCTTTCTTACTACCACAAGGTTAGCTATCCACTTTGAATACCTTAGGGGAACTATGATCTTGGCCTCCAACAGCTTCTTGATTTCCTTTTCAATCAAAGGCAATAAGAGAGGGCTGATAGGTCTTAATTTCTACTTAAAAGGGATAGTGTTCTTCTCCAGTGGAATTTTATGCTGAATGATGTTGGTGTCATAGGTCTTAAGCTCACTGTACTCCCAAGCAAAAATATTAGCAAATTGTTTCATCAGGGTGCAATACTTGGAACTTTGGGCAGAAGACAAGTGAGTGGACAGATTTATGTACTTTGGATGGGCTGGACTCCCTACATTATGTTTGTGCATAGCAAACTCATTTTCTTTTTTGGCAGGCTTATAAGGTACATCATTATGGTCAAACAACTTCTCTAGGGGAAAAAATCCTTTGGGTATATGGTTACTATGCAGCTGAACAATGCTGTCTTGACCAATCTCGTCCTTTAGCTTGGACTGGTTGCATTCTTCAATAGTTTCGTTTTCTTGGTTGATGTGCATTTCAGAAAATTCATCAACGGCTTGTAAAAACATATCAATTTCATCATCATCTTCAAAAATTTCCAGTATTTGACATTGTCAGGCAGAGATGGTCTATATTTCACCTGAACTTCATAATTCAATTTAGGAGGCAAAGGAGGAATAAACGTGCTAGCAGACACAACAAGGGAATTAGCAAGCTGGTTCTTCATTCTCGGGATGTAAGAAATGCTGAAAATATTAAAAGAGTCCTTGAGCTTCCATACCTCATCTCTATATGCTTTCAACCTTGGATGCTTTGCTTGGAAAGTTTTTTTGACCTGCTGAATGATAAGGTCTGCATCTCCAAACACCTTCAGACCTTTGATGCCCATTTCTTTAGCAGCGTTTAAGCCCAATATCAAGGCTTCGTATTCTGCTATGTTATTTGTGACCTGAAAAGTTAACTTGAAAGATAAATGAATGCATTCTTGTGTGGGGGACACAAGGACTACACCTACCCCTGCAGCTTCCTTAGAGCAAGCTCCATCAAAGAACATGTCCCAAATTTGTGGGCCTTCTTCCTTTGTGATTTGGCAAACCGGTTTTTTAAGTTGCGTGGAGGCCAACTGGGATTCTTCAATATGAAGAATACAGGCTCCAAAATCAGTGCCAGATGGGATGATTAGTGGGATTCCATTCATCATTGATGATATAAGCCAACTGAGCTTCTCTGTATAATCTCCTACTTTCACCTCCAAAAACTGGGACAGTAGCATAGTACAGATCATTTTGCAACATTCCACCTAATCTCTTGATAAAACCTCTAGAGAGAAACATGCCAAACTTGGGGGGTACATTTGCTACCACAATATCCATCATCATGCTCTTCATGGGCAGCTGAGACAAGGTGATGGCTAGGTCCTTGATTAATCCCAAACATTTCACTTTTTTAGAGTCAAAAGAAAACATGTCATGATAAGACTTGGTAATGTCAAGACCCAACTCATCCATGACAGCCTTGGGCATTAGATTATGGTTGGCTCCTATGTCCAAAAGGCAGTTGTGAAGGATTTTGTCATGAATAGTCAAAGATACATAGAATGATGGGGAGCTGTCATCACAATTTTCAATCATTGGGCTGAGAACAACAACTGGTTTGTCGTCTTGCAGATTTACATAGTCAGTGGAGGCTTGGATGGATTTAGGCTCAAGGGCCTCGAGGATAGATCTCTTGAAGGACTCATTCTTCACTAGTTCAATCAGAGGTATAGGTATGCTTAGCTTCTGAATTTCTGATTCAAAACTGAAAGGAGAAGGAGACTTGTCAAGGCCTCTTACCTTGTGAGCTGGAGCTTTGAGGATGATGGGATCAACTGCTGGTTTTTTCTACTTTTTAGCTTGCCGTATTGCAAGGACATCAGCTCTCTGAACAGGAGTTTCCTTGGCATTATTCATCTTCGACCTCAGATCATATTTGTGTTGATCATCAGTTTTCAGAACGGTTCCACCATCCCACTCTTGGCTGATCTGGTCATTGAATAATGACTTTTCATAAGCAACTGAGATAAAAAAGGAGGTACTGCCTTTGTCTTCCAAAGAATGGATCTCATCATCTTCTTCAAATTGCCCTTCTTCCATGACTACTTTCTGGAGAGGGGTCTTCACCCTTTGGTCTTCATTGGCATCTTTGCTTCTTTGCAGAATCTGCAACTGCTCATTAGCTCTTCTATATGGATTTGGATTTCTAGGAGCAAAGGTATTAGGAACTCTTCCTTTCCCAGGGTGTTGCTCAACCTTTAATTTGGAGATTTCAGAGGCTAATGACTCTATCATCTTGGTCATTTTATTTATCTTGGGATCTGAAGATGATGAAGATTCGCCCCTCTGTCTCCTTCTATCAATATTCCCCTTGAGCTTCTCTATAGCCATGATGTTTGATTCTACTTCCAAGGCTGCGTCCTACATATCAGCCAAGGTAGCACATCATCTCCCCCTCAACAATAGACAGAAGTCAGAATCAAAGGCACTGGCATAGGTGAGTTCAGCAGAGGTAGTGGTGGGTTTTACTTCAGCTGGTATCTTGCTATACATGCGGTTAAACCTCTTATTAAAATCAGATAACAACTCACCATTTTCCCTCTTTAAGTTACCAAACTTGGTGTGGTAGTAGAGTAGATCCTTCTTATCCCCCCAATGCTTTAGGAATGCATCATCTAAAGCCTCAATATCTGCTATAGAACTTGGGGTCAGTTCTCTGAACCATTTTCTAGCCTCTCCATCTAGGCTTTGGACAAAGACTCTCATCCATACATCATCTTCACTAATGTCCAGGTTATCAACATAGCTATAGAATGATTCAAGATGTTCCTCAGCTGAAACACCTTTAGTCCCAGTGAACTTAGGCCTATACTTTTGATATTCTCCAGTAGGCATGGCATTCAAAGGAGTGGGCAGTACTAGAGGTCCATACCTAGCAGCTATGATTCTTTCCATTTTGGTAGGTGCTTGTGGACCTGCCATAGCTGTGGTGGCTATAAGGGTACTGGAAGTCTGAATGACAGAGGGCTGAGGAGTGACTGATAGGACTAAAGGAGTATGATGGATAGGAGGAGAGGCTTCCTTCGGGCTTAGAACAGAAGGAGGACCTAAAGAATAAGGAGCTCTATGAATCTCTGAGATTTTTTCTTCACTGCTAGTATTAGATGCTATACTCTCAACATGTATTTGTTCTATTACAGGATTTTCTTGAAGAGATATAGAATATTGTTTAGAGCTACCAGAACCTCATGCTCCTTTCTGCAATGCCTTTCTTTCTTTGATGATTTTTTCAGGGTCAGATACTGGGTCAGCTTGTGGCTTCTGAGAATTTATGTGAGTATGCATCACAAATTGAGCCAGAACTATGAAGTGGAGTCGCCAAGAGGTTCATCCTCTAGTAGAGTCACCAGATAGATGATTACAATCGAAAAATTTCCCAGACTTTGTCTATCATCAAAGCTAGATTTGTGTCGTCTCCCAGGGAAGCTGAGCTTCAGTCTCCTTTCCCCAGCAGTGGTGCCAATTATGTTAGCACTCCAAGAAGCTCTCCTAGATTATATCTCAGAGATGCCTGGAAACATATAAATCTTCAATATCATTCTCTAAACTATTGGAATGGATTAGGGTTTGGATCAAGTCAGATGACTATTTCAAGCCTTATTTTCACTCAAAACATGCATGAACACCCTCAGCTTGATAAGGCTTTCAACCACTAATGATTAATAGTTTATAGATTCAATGAATAGATGGAGAATCCTGACTGTACCAGTAGATACATACATAAACACATATGAATGGCTAGCTACAGAAGGTGAATGAAGCTTGAAAATCTAATTTATCAGCACAGAGATAAGATGACAGTTATCTGGCATTCGACAGAGAAGAAAACATGAATAAACCATTCAAGTGCAAGGTTAGAACAAAGGGAAAGATGGCGATTGAAAATATAATAGCAAAAGAAGCTTGTATTATTGGAATGAAGATGAGATGTTGGGAGGAACAGAGTATGCATAGTCTCCAAAAGTTGAACCTATGATACTTCTAACTTTCAGCCATTTATAAGCTTTTTACAACGCTCTCGGGCTCTCTGAGGCTCGAGGTGTCTTAATCTATCCCCTCTGGCTTCTAACTGCTTGATGTCGTGATTAGACAGACATGAGCCAGAGGTCTCTTTTTCTAACAACCCAGTAACCAAATTCTGGTAATTTTGCTGTGCTGTCAGGTAGCTCGCTTGTGCCAGCGATGCTCCATGATCACTTGTGTTGGTTCGGCTGCATCGTGTTGTGGATTTTTCCCCTTCTGGCCATCTGTCTCTCGGCCTCTATCTCCTGGCCTCTGTACTGTAACGGAATGGGTCTTCAGGCCTTTGAAATCCTTTCGAATACCAAAAACGATAGTTTTCTGTTTTACACAGAGAAACGCTGCAACACTGTGAAATTCTGCCAAAACTCTGTTCATTTCAGACTTCAAAAGTCCTTAAATATGGTCTATTCCTCTATCAGGTCCATCCTCATCGCTATCACAAGTCGCTTCGGCCTTGCTCCTTTGTATTTCGTTAAATAATGAAATATGTGAAAATACATTAAAAAACACCTTTCGGCGGATCTCAAAATCTATGCAATAATGTTAATATAGCCATCGGGTCCGGCTAATTACATCGCATACATGTATGGGCATAGGCCTTGCTCCATAATGTTTATCCGATTGAGATATCACGATGTGATTAGTCGCAATCGCATATCACAATAGCCCCGGGCCATTGTAAGCGCTCTGTTGTGGTTGCCGATTGTGATTTGCTGATCAAATCTGGACCGTTGATCAGCTAGATCTAATGGCTACTGTGCCTTCACTTGTTTATGCCTCCGATACTCTGTTTTTCACTGTTTTTTTGTGTTTTTGGCCTCCTGATAGTGTTTCTCCCCATTCTAAGGGCTCTTCTCATGCGATTGTTTTGATCTTTGGCATGATTTTACGAGCTTTTGAAGACTTAGAGAGCATATTTGGATCCATTTGGATCAGGACCCGATGCAATTATAGATGCAAGAGTAATATTTTGAAGTCCGGCTTATGGCCAAAGTGGAGGAAGAGGAGATGTGGCCGTCGGAGCTAAAACAGGGGACATTTCCACTAAAAATAGCAACACTGCACCTCAGGGGCTAACAGATACAATGAGAATAATTGTTGAAGAATAGAGTGTTTCCTCGATCTAATGGCCATCTGAAATGAACATTCGATGTAGTCATGGTTTTCTTGATCCACTTTCTCATTCTATCCATTATGTATGCTACCATACATCTTTGTTTTCATTATATGGTTGGACCTTTAAGTGCATGATGGATCTAATGATAAGCATGTGAGGGATTCCTCGACCTCAAGTTATAATGGCTTCTCCCTTTTGAATTTGGCCCATGACTCTTTGGTATCCTCGGTAGATTGGTAAAGGCAGTCAAATAGCATTTCTATATCTGACTGTGGCTCATGGAAATTTTGATTTTTTATTTATTCCAGATAGGTATATATATTATTGATTTTTTCCAAGATATACTCATCACAAGAGGTAGAGGTAGAGACACCAGCGACTGCTATGATTCAAGAAATTTCATAGAGTAACATTCTCCAATAGATGCTTGATCATTATTATGTGATATCTCATGGGTTGTTGATTATTGTCTAGCACATGGGTTAGTGAATGGGGGGATTCTTACAACACCCAAATAAAAAATTATTAAAGAAATAAATGATGTTAGAAAGTGATTTCAAAACATAATTTGTCATGTACTTGGATACCCTCATCCTACTAAGATTTTTTTTGTCACCAAGTTGTCTATTGACATGAGTTAACTTGTTTAGTCCCTATAATAGTAGTGATTCCCCCATTAATATTGTCTTTGTAGCCCTTATTGTTATTGTTGTGCCCTTATATTATTATTGTTATGTCGGCTTTGATTATATTGTGACCCGTTAGACTCCTATATATAGAAAGGAGGTTTTGTCATTTGTATCATCCAAGAATTATTCATTTGTGTAATGTAAAGGAGGTTTCCCCTACGAAGAGGCTGGATTTGAAGGCGTTGATCTATCTTTTCTTCTATTTTGTGAGTTCGTTGCATAACATTTGGTATCAGAGCTTTGGATTATAGGGTTTCACTGCTCCAAACAAGGCATCGTGGAATTTTCGCTATAAGTTTTGTTCTGAGACGTCTCAAAAGCTTAAAAAAACCCATTTGAACCAAAATATTTCTAAACCTTGGATCCAATATCTTTTATCGTTATATTTTCAGAGATATGATCCAAGGAAGTTAGGGTTTTTGCAAGATCCCAAATTATATCTCAAATAGGTGACCTGTGGAAAATAATCATAACTATTTTTCTAAGCATCATATTGAAAATTAGTAAGAAGTAATAGAAATAGGATGGCTTGTAGTTTCTTTTGTATCGGTTTCAGGTCTTAAGGTCCAAGAAATGACATGTGGCACTTCGTACAAGTTCACTCTACTGAACTAGTCTATAATCAGGTCATCATGGGAGATTGGGTATAACTCTTCCTTGGAGAATCCAATCTTGATCATACTTGCAAGGTTAGAAAGAGGACTCAGAGGGATACCATAGGATGCAATTTCAGACCTTGGAGATTCGAAATAATAGAGATACAATAGATTCAATATAGAGCTCCTACAAAGTGAAAAAATGTGTGTAGTTTTTTTTTTTTAACTTTTGCATAAGTTTGGTTTGAAAAATTAGATTGAAGGAATTCAAAGGGCATAGTAAAGCATTATTATCATTAATTTATGCCTCGAAGAAAGAAAATGGAAACACCTAGTAAGCAACCTGAAGGCTCTAGCATGACTCATGAAGAAGAGGAAGAAATGCAACATGATATATCTAAATTACGAGACCAAGTGCAACAAATTTCACTCTCACAAAAAGTAACAGAAGCAAAGATGGATGGTTTAAAGAAAGGCATGGAAGCTAAGATGAATGGAATGGAAGCTAAGATGGATGGTATGAAAGACAACATTGAATATTGGAAGAAAGACATGGAAGGTTGGAAGGAAGGTTTGACAAAGTTGCTACAAGAAAGGCTTCCTAATGGCGAAAAGGTAGTAGAGGAAACTCATAATGAGAACAAAAGAAATGTTAATCATGATTCGAAGAATGACAACATTGAATATTTGAAGAAAGACGTGGAAGGTTTGAAGGAAGGTTTGAAAAAGTTGCTACAAGAAAGGCTTCTTAATGGCGAAAAGGTAGTAGAGGAAACTCATGATGAGAACAAAAGAAATGTTAATCATGATTTCATAGACTCTAACGTTGGAACAAAGACACACCGCATTCCAAAGATCGATATGAGAAAGTTTGATGGCAAGGATCTCATAACATTGATACTATAGATGGAACAATATTTCGATCTCCATAGTGTGCAAAACACATAAAAGGTACGCATTGCAACTTTATATTTGGAATCAAATCAGTTCGTATGGTATCAATGGCTTTGCTCTCATAAACAAATTGTCACTTGGGAATTTTTTACGAAATAAACGATAGCACATTATGAGGATATAAAAAGAAACATTTTTTTTTAGCTACTTGATAAATCTCAAACAAAAGGGTTCAATGATGGAGCACATTGAGGACTTCCAAAAATTGAATATAAGGGTAAAAGATATTCCAGAGGAGCATAGGATTGAAGTGTTCATAGGGTCTTTAAAGGATAACATCCAACATGAGGTTTGCCTTTGGGAACTTGATTCATTGGAGAAGTCATTCAGGTTGGCAAGAAAAATGGAAAGCAAAATTATGTCAACAAGGAAGCCTACCACTCACAACTATAAAGATGGAAGTGTTTTTGCTCCTAGCCTTCCACAACCTACAAGGTTGACACCACAACAATTGGAAGAAAAAAGATAAAAAGGGTTATGTTAAAGTTGTGATAGAAAATACACTAAAGGTCATAAGTGTGCTGAGAAGATATTATTTTACATAGATTGTGAAGAGGAGGAATAAAAGGAACAGGCAACGTCAAGAGAAGAGGATATACACCAGGAAAAAACCCTAGAGAAAGAATAAATGAATCCGACCATATCTTGTAATGCATTGAATGAAATTACCACTCCTCAAACTCTCATGATAGAAGGACATATCAAGAAGAAAAAGGTAATAGTGTTGATTGATTCGGGTAGTACCCATAATTTTATTCATTGTAAGATAGCCAAGGAATTGAATTGCTTCCTATATCCAGCACGAGAGTGTCAAGTGATGGTTGCAAGTGGAGGAACCATAAATTGCTCTGGAAAGTGCCATAATATTAAGCTATCCATGGGAGAATATGTATTGAATAGCCCAATGCTTTCCATTCCAATGGGTGGTGTTGATGTTGTACTAGGAGTCCAATGGCTACAATCCATGGGTACAATAGCTTTTAATTTTTAAGAACTTTTCATTAAATTTTCTTCGAAACGAAAGGAATTTGAATTAAGGGGTATTGTAGGGAAACGAGAAAATATAATCAGCTCTAATGGAATGACAAAGCTTCTAAAGCGGGAACAATGAGGTGTAATTACACAATTATGTTTGCTAGAGGTTCCCACATCAAAATCATCTATTTCTCCAGATCTCTAAAAATTCTTGGACAATCATTCCAAGGTATTTGAGACTCTCAAAGGCCTTCCACATATTCGTGATCATGATCATGATATTCATTTGATTCTAGGAAGTGTTCCTCCAAACATCAGGCCTTACAGATATCACTATGCCCAAAAGAGTGAAATTGACCGTATGGTTGCAGAAAGGCTAGAGGCTAGTATAATTCAACCTAGTCAAAGTTCTTTCTCTGCTCCAGTAGTATTGGTGCACAAGAAGGATGGTTCATGATGCATGTGTCTGGATTATAGGGAGCTCAACAAGATCACTATTAAAGATACATTTCCCGTTCCTATAATTGATGAATTATTGGATGAATTGCATGGATCAATTTACTTCACCAAGTTGGATATTTGTTTAGGATATCATCAAATTAGAATGAAGACTGAAGACATTCCAAAAACAACATTTAGAACTCAGGAGGGTCACTATGAATTTTTGGTCATGCCTTTTGGCCTTACCAATTCACCTTCTACATTTCAAGGTTTGATGAATTCCATTTTCAAACCCTTCCTTAGAAAATTTGTGTTAGTATTTTTTGATGATATACCAATCTACAACAAGTCTTGGAAGGATCATGTTCAACATGTTGACAGGGTTCTCAAGCTATTGGAGGAGAAACAATTATATGAAAAAAGCTCCAAATGTTTCTTTGGAGTACAAGAGGTGGAATATCTGGATCATATTGTATCTCATGAAGGTGTTAAGGTAGACCCTAGCAAAATTAAATCCATTAAGGAATGGAAGATCCCCACATCCATAAAGGATCTATGAGGATTTCTCTGGTTGACAGGGTATTATCGCAAGTTTGTTAAGAATTATGGGAGAATAGTAGCACCTCAAACAACATTATTGAAGAAAGATGCATTTTCATGGACTCTAGAAGCAATGAAAGCCTTTGAACATCTTAAAGATGCAATGTGCCAAGCACCAGTCTTAGCTACGCCGGAATTCACAAAAAACTTTATTGTGGAATGTGATGCCTGAGGAAATGGAATTGGTGATGTTTTAATGCAAGAAGGAAGACACATTGCTTTCGAAAGTCATCCAATCAAAGGAAACTATTTACACAAAGCTATTTATGAGATGGAAATGTTGGCAATACTACATGCACTTAAGAAATGGCAACCCTACCTAATGGGAAGACACTTTAAGGTAAAAATGAATCATGATAGTTTTAAATACTTTTTAGAACAAATATTATCTTCAGAAGAGTAGCAAAAATGGGTCACAAAGATGTTGGGTTATGAATTTGAAATCATCTACAAAAAAGGGAAGAAAAATGTTGTGGTAGATGCACTCTCAAGAAAGGATGAGGATGTGGAAGCATTGCTTTATGCCATTTCTATTATCCAACCAGATTGGATAAAAGAAGCAGGGATGAATGGAAGAATGACAAAGAAGCGTGGGAACTTATTCAAAAGTTACAACAAGATCCCAGCACATCTAATACATTTAGCTGGAAAAATGATTCGTTATGGTACAAAGATCGCTTATACCTATGTAATAATTCGCAACTCAAACAAAATATTCTTATGGAATTGAACACCTCTCCCTTAGGAAGGCACTCAAGATGTTTAAAAACTTACCACAAGGTTAATAAGGAATTTTTTTGGGATGGCCTTAAATCAAATATTCAAAAGTTTATGGCGGAATGTTTGGTTTTCCAACAAAATAAAGTTGAAACAATTAAGACTCTAGGTCTATTACAACCTTTATCCATTCCAAGCCAATGTTGGGAGGAGATTTCAATGGATTTTGTCACAGGTTTACCCAAGTCCAAAGGAAAGAGTGTCATCATGGTGGTAGTTGATAGACTTATCAAGTATGCACACTTTTGTGCATTATCGCATCCATTTAAAGCAAGTACAATTTCTACTGCATTTATGGAAACAATTCAAAAGCTACATGCAAACCCAAAGATTATTGTAAGCGACAAAGATCCCATTTTCACTGGAAATTTTTGGACAAAATTATTTTCTTTTCTTGGTACTCAGTTAGCTCATTGCTGATCTTATCATCCTCAATCTGATGGGCAAACTGAGATAGTAAAAAAATGTTTGGAAGGATATCTTTATTTCTCTGTATCTGATAAACATACACAATGGGTCAAATGGTTACCTCTGGTTGAATGGTGGTATAACACTTCCTTCCATACTACAACAAAAATGACCCCATTTATGGCACATTATGGATATCATCCACCATCCATCGCATCATATTTATGAGAAAATTCTAAGTTTCAAGCAGTGGGAGATCACATCGAGCATCAACAATAGGTTCTCCAACTCTTAAAGGATAACCTCACTTTGGCGCATAATAGAATGAAACAATAGGTAGATGAACATCGCAATGAAAGATGTTTTGCTGTAGGTGACTAGGTATTCCTACGGCTACAACCATATAAACAAATGTCCCTCAAGCAAGCTAAGAAGGATAATAAATTATCACCAAAGTATTATGTTCCGTACAAGGTGTTGCAAAAGATTGGTACTATGGCATAAAAATTGGAGCTTCTTGCAGCTTCCCGAGTGCACCCAGTTTTCCATGTTTCATGCTTAAAGAAGGTTATAGGTGACAAACTCCTAGGTAAAACAATATTGCCAGAACTTGATGAGGAAGGAAAAATCATACTGGAACATGAAGCAATCACTAAAACAAGAACTCAACAACTACGAAATCGATCAATTTCGGAGTATCTCATCAAGTGGAAGAATTTACTGCTGAATATTCCACATGGGAGGGTGAGAATTTTATACAGAAGCATCCATAACTACTCAAGCATTGAGGACAACACTTTTTTGAAGGATAGGGGCATGTTAGGTCCCTATAATACTAGTGATTCCCCCATTAATATTGTCATTGTAGCCATTATTGTTATCGTTGTGCCCCTATTGTCCCCATATTGTTATTATTGTGCTCCATAGAAGCCCACTATTGTTATTGTTGTGCCCTTATATTATTATTGTTATGTCGACTTTGATTATATTGTGACCCATTAGACTCCTATATATAGAAAGGAGGTTTTTTCATTTGTATCATCCAAGAATTGTTCATTTGTGTAATGTAAAGGAGGTTGCCCCTCGAAGAGGCTGATTTTGAAGGCGTTGATCTATCTTTTCTTCTATTTTGTGATCTGGTTGCATAACATAACTTATCCTTTCCATGAATCAAACCTAAAGGAAAATAAAGCACACTTGCATAAAAGGAAACACATCATGCCACAAATAGAAAAACCACACTCACAAGATGCACTTACTAGCACGATAATGGCTTGTGGGGCTCAGAAAAGTAGTTACATAAGTTCTTTCCAGTAACAACCCAACCTAAGATTAGCTTGATTTTGGCATGAAATTACATCATGTATTTGAATTTTAAATTTTAAATGGGTCAAGTCAAGGGACATGGATTCCAAAGCTGAGGGGATCACTTGCTTAGGATGTCAAAGTTTCCTTATTAAATGAAATATGAACTATTTTGACAACCATTAAAGGCTAGTGGTGTTCCTTAATGGATTGGTTTTCTAAAGTTAATGGGACTGCAAGAGAAGTATGCATACCATTCTTCCTTGGAGAACACTCACAAGGCAGGAAGGACAAAAATTAATGAAGTGATCTATGATTTCAGCTAGGATATTGACAGTCAAACACTACGCAAGAGAGGGAAAAGGAGAGTTTGACCTCATGGAGGGACACTCTTAGAGAATCTCACTCATTCATGGGGAGAGGAACCATTATTCAACATCGGTCAAGGAGGAACAACGTAGAAATTTTACAAAAGAGAATGTCGAGCAGTGAATAGGAGGATCCTAACGTTCATTCAATCATTCATACAACACCAAATAAAGGGAGAATATGAGTTTGAGTGTTGTTGTTTATTGATTGGTGTTGGGTTTTGGAGTCCCTGTATTCTGGGTGGAACCTCAGTGTCTACGTACATTCGTCGTGATACAACTTGATTGTGGAAAGAGATGGTAGAATATTTGACTCCTTGTTCAACTAGGAGCTATGGTTAATCCCTAGGCAATACTCCTCAGACTTTGGAATCTTGCTCGGGGGTGATAGTTGCAAGTGAGCTTGGCTACAATTGTCTATGGTTGGGTGGAGATTCATTGTCCCTGACTCAGTTGCCTAGATCTTTTTAAGATAAGTATTCTTGTATACCTATTGTTTTAATGAATAAATATCTCTTTTTTGTTGAATGAATTCAACAATAGTTGAGAAAATCATGTGATCATTATGTTTGCATCTTACAGTAATCTAGATTGGAGAAGAGAATCCTGCTTAAAGACACTAATATATATATTTTGTTAAAATGAAATTTTTCATTGATGGCTTGAAATATGCATT
This sequence comes from Pinus tabuliformis, assembly GCA_031772625.1. NCBI lineage: Eukaryota > Viridiplantae > Streptophyta > Pinopsida > Pinales > Pinaceae > Pinus > Pinus tabuliformis. The sequence goes on from CM062805.1 coordinate 112,494,239, forward strand.
ATTTACAACGGTAATGTTGAAATAATGAGACTTTTAACTAGCCTTAAGACCGTGATGTAGTCTTCAAAGGCATGTATGCACTGATTGGCTATAATTATATGGTAGTGCGAGAAGCACTGATAAAGGAATTTTTAACCAATGTGGAATTAATTAAACCTTTAACTTAATTGTTAAGCAGGAATAATGAGGGCTCCGAGCATAGTGGGCCTGTGGAGGTAAACCTAGTGTTAACTAAGTCGAATTCATGATTTTGTAATCATACTCTATGTGTGTGTACACTAACATCTCAGTGTATGTGGCAGCACATAGTAAGACTCAACGATAGTGAAAAGAAACATGTATCGTTGAATGGTGCAACAAGGTATGGGTCGAGTCCATCAAGAACGAGAAAGTGGGACATCCCTCCAAAAGAAAAGAACCTTTAGGGATTTGGAGGTTAATCTCAAAGACTTTGGAAGATGAGCTAAAGATCTACAAAGAAGAACTCAAAAAACTCACCAGGAAACAACAATTGGTTGAGTGGAATGATGAGTTGCAAAAGCGGTTCGAAGAAATGAAATACCAAGTTGAATCCTCCAAAAGAAAGGATGGTAATAATAAGAAGAGGCCTTATGAGGCTGAAAAGGAGAAGAGGATAATATCTTGTTGGTGTTGTGGAGAAGAGTACCTGAAAAGGGATTGTTCCCATGAGAAGAAAAAGAAAGAAAATAGCCCCTATGGGCCATAGGAATACGAATCACCAATGCAAGACATCAAGAAGGAGGAGGGGGAATTCCCTCCCTCTCCTTGACACACGGATATATATATATATATAGACATGTGTGTGTGTGTGTGTTTTGAAAAGGTCCCCTATGAAATTTTGGGGAACATAAGACTTCAATGTTGTTGTGAGCCTTGTGGACAAGTCTTGAACTGGTTTTAGTACATGAATATGCATATGTACATACATACCTATGTGCACTATATGATGACTAAGAGAGTGCCATGAATATTGGACTCATGGAGATTGAGTGATTTTTCGGTACTGTTTATTATATGCGTGTATGTTACAACTTTAATTTATTGGATTTTTGGATTAACATCATTTTGGCTTTAGACTTGTGCATGCCCATGCTAGTTGTTGGTCTTGGTTATCATGTTGTTTTGGTCTTTCTTATGATGTTGGTTTACTTGCAGTTTTTGTAGATGATTGTTGTTGTGAATTTCATGTCCTTTTGCAATGATTGACCTTATTCTCCCTCTTGCATTGGCCTTCAATTTTTGAAATTTGAATTGCATGCTTGGGGATCTTGGAATAAGGAGGTTGGAGTGGAAGGAAGGCCATGGAATCTTGAAAGAGGGAAATGTTTGATAAGCATGAAGGAGAATATGTTGAGTAAATTTCCAGGAAAATTGGAACATTATTGGGAAATGGACACGAGTAGAATGACAAGTAAAAATGAGACAATAACAATGTGAGAAAGTTGTACAAGGCATGCTTGGACTCAATCAGGGAGTCATCTAAGCCCTGGATTTACTTGGCACAAGCTAATGGTTGTTGTGGACATGATTAAGTAATGTAACATCCTAATGGGTTGGTTCAGTCCATGAGAATAATGGACAAATATGTGTGCAACCATGAAAATGGCAAGAAGGGAGTTCTCTTAACCCTTGATTACGCTTGCACGTGTACTTATATATTGCATATGTGATTATGCTTATGGATACTTGTATGATGCATCCATGATTATGTTGATGAATGGTGGTGTATTGCATACATGATCATGTTGATTGATATGAAAATGTCTATATCTATGATGATGCCATTTTGTCTAATAGGTTTTTGTCAGGAACTCCTCTTGAGGTGGAAGGACTGCTTTAAACTTACTTAATGCTAGCATGGATGGAACAAAAAGGTTTCCATTGTGATGAGGAATTTATTTGGCAGAAAGGAAAATTTTGCTAATCATGTGAACATAACTCTGACATTGTGCCCATGTCAAGGTTGAGAACATGGGAAACAAACAAATGAGGTAGTATGACCTGGTTCACATGTATGGAGACAAGATGGTCTTTGGATTTATGACAACATGGTGATATGTAATGAGAGACAAGGTAGTCTTTGGATTATTTGTGATATTGTGTAATGCAATATGTTATGTGTATGTGTGTTTCTGTTGTACATGTGCAAGTGTTGTGAATGGGAATAGGGTAAATTTGTATTATGTGTGTTGTGAAATACCATGTGTCTAAGTGTGTTGTGCAAAGTGTTCAGGATAGGCAAGTATGGGACTGTCTGGGCCTATGTGTTGTGTATGTGTAAAGTGTTGTGTTTGAGTTAGTGAGGGTCTATGCTTGGGCCAGGTGGATATTGTACTATCTGTGCGTGTTTAGGTGGAAAGGAACCTATGATTGGTAACAAGTACACCTCCTATCAACAAGATTATGCCTGGATGGTAGTGCCTACATTTTTAAGGAAGTTAAAGGGATTATATATATATATCCACCTTGGAGTGGAATTCAAATGGGAGAGAAAAGAAGAGAAGAGAAGGAGTTGGACCAATCTGGTGTGTGTATGTGGTTAAAGCTAAAAAGAAGGCACTGGGTACTTTTCAAGATGGAAATCGATCTGGTGTGTTATGTTATAAAAGAAAGGGTATTGGATGCTTGCCAGTATGAGCAACTGATACAATAGATGTAAAGCAAGTAGCAAAGGGAAAATCAAGATAAGTATCAATATTTCATGGATTTTTAAATTTCTATTTTATGTATCTAACTTTAATATTATAATTTATGATGGGTTGGGTAATGAGCTAACCTGGTTGTGTTGTGATAGGAATTATAGGAAAATTCCAAGTTCACCTCATGAAATAAGATGTTAGTGATGTATAATTTAAAGTTACCACATTTCCTTATGAGAAGTCTCAAGAAACCTGTGTGCATATGATACAAGAAAGTATGGAATCACCCAGTTTGGGTGGATGGAATTACCCGCAGGATGAAATATTGCAGTGAAAACATTCCAGAGTTCACAATGACGTGATGATTAAAGATTTCAAGAATGGCCATTATGACACACTAACACCAATGATGTCAATTTATTCCCATGAAGCATGCTATGACATGTATTCTTGTGATTGTTGGCTTAGTTTGGGTTGACCCAGGTTCAATCTATACTGTGCACCTACAAAACCCTCAATCACTGGCCCTTTCGGCAATGACTTGCAAGCAAATCATAGTCTCACTTGAAGTGACTATTCGAGGATGCAGAACTAGATTTATGCAACCTTGAAGGATTAGGAGATGTGGTATTATTATGTTATCTTATTATTAGTACTTGTAAATCACTTCACCACATTATATTAATCACTTAAACATGCCATGTAAACCATCATTGTGTTGAAGTAAAATGAAATTGTAATACAACAGATAATAAGAAAATATACACATCAAAACACCAATTTACCGTGGTTCACCCCAGTGTAAAGATACATCCAAAAGAACTATTGCTTAATATAATAAATATTTGAACAAAAAATAGTTCTTGGCCTGCACACTAAGCTGCTGGTTGTCTGTGCACTCAGCTGCAGAGTCAGGCCTCTGTGCACTTAGCTGCAGAGCCTCATCTTCTCTACCAAATTACATATCACAATAATTTTCCCATAACACTGATCTGGATCAATTTGATTTGATCGATCTTGATGATTCTCTTCTTATTATTTTACCCTATATATACTATTACATTGTAGGGTTACATCATCAAAATACCATGGACTCCCTAAACAAGCAACTATGGTCCAAAAACCATTGATCCCTTACAAAATCGTGCGCTCTTATAAAAAGGAGGGGCTTCGACCCACCCTGAAGCCCCTTACGACACCATGCATTATATTCAAAATGATCCACTACGTGGTCCACTATGCACTCCACCCCACAAAATGCAGATTCTTTGCCAAATCTAGGCCAAGTTGGGCTTCACCCAACTGGCCCCCAACACTCACATGTGAATTGTCTCGAGTCACTCAACCAATTTGCCTCTGATCTTCACTGCAATTCTATTGTAGGCATTTTTGAACTGTTGCAAAATGTATGTGACCTATTTCTCTTCATTCCATGCTTCCTCCAGTAGTGGTTCTGTCACAGGTTATGTAGCCTTCTGCATCTCTACTTTCTCTCTCTCTCAAATCTCTGAAGATTCTAATCCACTTCTTGGTACAGTGGGAGAGCTGCATCCTGCTATGGATAAGTTCTCTCTGTAAAAGCCTACTCTTCCTTCCTCAGCTCCTCTATCTTCTTCTAGAGTGAATTTCCCTCATTGACCTTTGTAAGCTTCAGTGAGATTGGTAAGGTTCTGAGAGTTTCCTGAATCTCCTCCAGTTGTTGTTGATTCTCTTGAATATCCTCTTGTAGCTTCAGCGCATTTGGATCTTCTTGTAGTTGAAGTACAATTCTGCAAGCTCTCATATAATAGCTTCCCACAATCTGCCATTGCTGCGGAGATGTCAGCCATTGCAGCTTTTGGGTCGGCCTCCCTCTGCTCTCGCACTTCTTGTGGTGTGGTTTTCTGTAGCTTCATTTGTAGCTCGTTGATCTTCATCTCATATGCAAATTATACATCCGCAATCTTTTCCTTATGTCCTTTTACTGCAAGGTCGAGCTTCGCAACCTTGTACTCCATTGGTTCCTCTTCTTGGACATCAATGTACAGAATCTAACGGCATGTTGCTCCGACCACCTCCTTCAGCTTCTACTGCTGTTGTATTGCCTGATCCCTCTCCTGGATCGCTTGTTCGAGCTTCTGCTTCAACGAAGCTCGCTCTCTCTCTACCTAAATATTTAATTGCAAAGTGAGTTGTTCGCACTGCTTCAGCTCATCTATGATCTCTAGATAAAACTTGTGTAATCTCTAAAGTGGCACTACTGCAATGTTAATATTCACATACCTCCACTCTTTGGCTTGCAGTTGTACCTCGGCAGAGTCAAACTGCTGGGCTCTGGTAGGTTTCAACACTATCCACGCTGCAGTTGTAGGCTCTACCAGTCTTTCCTCTCCAAGCTTCTCCTCTGCCTGCACTGGCTGTCTAACTATCTGTGCTAATGTCTTCATTTCTGCAATTCACTTCTCGACACTTGTTAGAAGTGTGGCATAGCAATCTTCTAATTTGTTCCATGATTTCGTCATTACTTCCTAAATTTTATCCCCAATATGGTCCAAGTCCCCATCAGTGAGGACCACTGGTGTTATGTCCTTTGTCTTGTCTGCCTTCTGTTTCTTTTTTCTTCTTGTGGCAGCCTTGGTGTGTGCCTTTCTCTTCTTTGCGACAGCCTTGTCTGTCTTTATCTTTTCAGACTCTTTGTTCTTCTCATCACCTTCAGGAGGATCCTGGTGACCCTCGTCGTATTTCTCCTCTTGTTCTGATTCTTTCTCATCCTTATCCTTCCCACTCGCTTCCCTGTGCTGCGTTGTGTCCTCCTCTTATGGAGTATCCTCTGTCTCTGTCTCCAACATGGTGATCCACTCCGCGGGCCACTGTTGTATCTATGCTAGGAGATCGTTTTTTTTCACTAAATATGGCAGGGGATGCCATGTCTTCTTTGTGTTCCTGTGAGACTATATGTAAATTATGTGGAAGTCAACCTTAAACTTCGCGATAGAGCTATACTGCTTGTATAGGCTTGGTGAAAGGCGAGGGTGTTGGTTCACCAACATGTGTAAGTCCATATGATATAAAATAAAAAAAAATATGTTATCCTGTGCTCACGCTGGTTTAGTGGTATACCACAACGAGGCATATCACATGGCTTCACAAACATTGGAGCCTATCAGAGGGAACTTCGAATCTTCCGACTCTCTCCATGCAAGCATCACAATTATCAAAATTAACCATGTGTAGTGAAATAGAGTACCTTTCTCTTGAGCCTCGCAGTAGTTGTCCAAAAACTCTTGGCAAAGATATGCAGCCCAGTTGTACTGAACCCCATTAGCGCACTGCGCAACTAATGAAACTACCAGTGCAGGGACTTCATTAGCCCAACACTTCCTCATGATTTTTCCAGCCAATATATGTGTTGCGAAGTGAACTCCCTGGTCATTTATCGAGTTGATATCATAACCTCGCTTCCCTTTTGTTAGTCCAAACTTCTTCTTCATTTTTTCTACTATGGATCTGTCCTAATCTTTCCCAACAAACTCCTCTACGGGGTTCAGCCCTTGATAAGGCAGTCTTGTGATTCTCCATATTACATTGGGTCAATAGGGATCCTCTTCCCCATCCATAGGCATCCATCGTGCACAAGCACGAGTTGTTGTCTCATAGAATCTGTGCTTCCTAGACTTTTATAGAAGTGCAACACATTCAACATATTCATCAAGCTCGAATGTGCCTTCCAGTCGCCCACTGTTGCGGTTATAACCTTGTCACACCACTCTCAGTGTAGTGTACTTTTTTTAAGTATCTATTTGGTGCAAACTGCAGATATTTATTTTTTTCATTGAAATCATAGTCCACGAACTTCAGCTGCAGAATCTTCTGAAGGGTTTCCCCAGTAAATTTCACTAACAATGACAATAAATGTGTGAAGGTGCCATACTTCTTGTCCTTTGACTCTTTCACTAGTTTTGCAGCTGGTTTTCCTGGTGGAATATATGGTGGGAGAGGCGATGAAAATGTTAAGTCATATGTTGCCATTTGCACTTGCTCTGCTTCTTCCTCACTATCTCTCACTTGTTCGGGCTCTTTCTAAGGCTCGACATGTCTCTTTTATTGTTTATTCTTAATTCTCTGCTCTCTGGTCATTTTATTTCGCAGAGATCTCTGCTGCATGCGTGATGATGTTGCTATGGGTGTATCAGTTGATGTTACTGTGGGTGGTAATGTTGTTGTAGGCATATCAGCTAATGCAACTTCTTCGCAATATCGATACTCAAACTCTCAAGACAACAAAGTGTCAAATCTAGGCGGGGCGTGGCTTTTTATAAAAAATCCGATTTTCTAACCCCATCATTAGCTCAGATTGTGTTAATTAATTGGATATCTATCGCTAGATCCAGTCAATCTATCCTCATAAATGAATCTTTCTGCATATTTCAATGGAAAATTTCCTTTTTAACAATCATATTTTTCTGGCAAACTTCCACGCATCCATATTGTATCTAGAAACCCCTCTTACATTGAGACTCCTACGAACTTTGACATAATCCTACATCAAAGCTCTCTCTACAATGCATTTTATAGTCTAGTACCCACTTTCAACTGCAGGTGGAACTAAGACTCTTCTTATTTCTATAGAGCAAAGCTATAGGGGCAAGGTTGTCCCTGTACGACTTCAACCTTTTGCCATTCACTCTTCCTTGAACCAATTCTCCATTTAACTTTTTTAATTGAACTACGCCTCCATTAGTAATATGTTTGATAAAGTATGGGCCCAACCAATGCATCTTGAATTTTCCTGGAAATTTTACAAATTTACTGTCATAAAGGAGAACAAGGTCTCCTACCTAGAACTTCTTTTGCTTAATATGTCTATCATGCTAGGCCTTTTCTCTTGCTTTATGTACCTTCTGATGGAATCCTGCTATAAATCTATCTTCTACCAAAGCAAGAAACTGCGACATTATTTCCTCCATTATATCAGGGCCTTCCATATCTGTAAAAGTTGCAATCCTCAAGCTAGGTATGATGTACTCCATGGGAATCACATCTTCTTGCCCATAAACTAACCTGAAGGGTGTCTAACCTGTCAACTTTTTACATGTGGTCCTATAAGCCAATAAAACTGTTAGAATTCTAAGGTCCCAGTCATATCTATTCACATTGCATATCGTAGTAAGTGCATTCTCCAAAATACTATTAAATGATTCTACTATTCCATTGGCTTGAGGATGATAAGGGGTACTCTTCTGGTGATAAACATGGGAATCGTCAGTCAATGCTTCAATAGTCTTATTTAGGAAGTGTGAACCTTTGTCACTCATCAAAATATTTGGACATCCAAATCTAGACAATATGTACTCAAAAATAAACTTTGCAATAGTATCTGCATTGCAGTCCCTTAATGGTTGTTGTTTAGCCCATCTTGTCAAATAATCAGTCGTTGTGATTATGTACCTTGCACCAGTCCTCTTTCCAAGTGGGTTGATGGGTCCAACAAAATCAATGGCCCACTTATCAAAGTCCTGCAATGTAACTTGTGGTACCAATGGAATCTCATATCTTCTAGAAGGCTTCCCTGTTCTTTGACACACATCACATTCTCAACAATACTCCTTCACATCTTTATGTAGTGTAGGCCACCACAATCTTGCTCTCAAAATATTCTGCACAATAGCTTTTCCTGCATAGTGTCCACCAGCTACGCCCCCATGAGCCTCTGCTAGAATCATTTGTATTTCATGTTCAGGAACATATCTACGTAGTATCTCATTTGGTCCCATCTTATATAATTTTCCTTCTATTAATGAAAATTCAGTTGCTTTAACCACTAATTATTTCTTTTGCTGCATAGTATACTCTGAAGGAGCCATTCTTGTGGTCAAAAACTGAATGATATATGCGAAATGGTCATTTGCAACTCTGATTAAAAATAACTACGCATTAGGGAGATTATCCTCTATGTTGGTTGGTTCTTCCCCTGTTTCTAGTCTTGACATATGGTTAGGTCTTGCATTCAGTGTCCATGGTTTATAAATGATCTCAAAGTCATATTCCTAGAATAACAGTAACCATTTGCAAATCTTTCCTCCTAAGACAGGCTTATTAACCAAATACTTCAGTGAATAATGATCTATAAACATTTTAAAGTGTGACCCCAACAAATAGTGTCTAAACTTATGCAAAGCATATACCATGGTCAGTCCTTCCCTTTCTGTAGTGGTGTAATTATTTTCTGCTTTAGATAACTTTCTACTTGCAAAAGCTATAGGATGATCAATCTCTCATGCATGAGGTTGTGTCAGTACCACTCCCAAATATATACAAGAGGCATCCACATGGACATGGAATTCCTTATTCCAATCAGGGAACACTAGTATAGGTGAAACTACCATTTTTTCTTTCAATGTGTTGAGGATTTTCTAACATTCTTCATTCCACTGAAAAGTTACATCTTTCTTCAACAATTTCTCCATAGGTGCAGTGATCTGAGCATACCCCTTGATGAATTTCCTGTAATACCCAATATGTCCCAACGTAGTGTGAAGTTGTCTTACTGTCTTAGGTGGAGGAAAGTTCACAATGATAGAAATCTTAGTAGGGTCTACCATTAGTCCTTGCTTATAGACAATATGTCCCAACAATATGCTTAAAAGTACACAAAATATGCACTTATTTAGGTTCAAAGAGATTTGATACTATCTACATGTGTCAAGCATAAGTCTTAAACATCCAACATGTTTGCTCAACAATCAAAATAACTGTCAAATCATCAAAATATACCTCTAAAAACTTGTGGACGTATTCCTTAAAAGCTGCAACCACCACCCTAGAAAATATAGCAAGGGCTTTTTCTAATCCAAAAGGCATTACTTTGTATTGATGTGAGCACCATTGTGTAGCAAATGTGGTCTTATGATGATCTTTAGGCGCAATTCTAATTTGATGATAACCCGAGAATCCATCTGTAAATGAGTAAGCTTTCTAACCTCCTACATTGTCTAGCACTTCATTTATGAAAGGGGTAGGGAAGGGATCATGTAAACATGCATCATTCAACTTTCTCAGATCAACACAGATCCTAATTTGTCCTCAAGTCTTCTTCTCTTGCACCACCATAGGACAAACCCATTATGATTCTTCTATAGGTTCAATAATTCCTGTTGCTATCATCTTATCAAGCTCTACTTTCACTTTCTCCTTATACTTTGGGTTCAGCCTGTAAGGTCTTTGTTTGACCGGCTCACATCAGGCTTAAGGGGAATCTTCATGACTCCTAGATCTCCTATTATACCCTTCATCTCTGAAAACTTGGTGGGAAATAATTCTTGATATTCATGAAGTAACTCTGTAATTTGACTGATTCTATCCTCATTCCTGTAGTCTCCTATTGTTGCAAACTTGGGTTCCTTCTCTGATCCTATGCTTACCTTCTTGGTCTTCAGTGGCTTCGGTATGTTTGGTATCTCTAGCTTAGGTCCAGTTACTTAACGATATCCTTCTGATTCTGGTATGTCGATGTTGCGAGGATCTTCTTTTTCATCTATAGTGAGGTTATAGCACTCTAGTGCATTTTCTATCTGCACAGCCCAATTAGGTTGTCATATTAGTGGGGTTACATTCTCAAAGATCCTCTTCTTGACTGTCCAAAGATCCAAATCTATGTATGGGAATCATCCTCAAAGCTGAATTTTAATATGAAGCCATCAACCATGTCTTCCCAATTCACGGTACCATGTCGAAGCTCTGTTTCTAGGTACCAGTTCTTAGGGATTGTCTCTAATGTATGAATGAATCCATGTACCCATTCTTGTTGTGGAATATCCTTCCATGTTGTAGTGCATAGCTGGATATGCTTCCTAGGATTAGTTTCACCATCATATTTTATCTCCATCTCTGTATCTATTTGTCCAAACCTTATCCCCATCAATCTTCGACATTCCTGCCAACCTCCTATATTCTTCTTGTGTGCATTCCACCATCTAGCAGGGGTAGCTTTCAGGGCTATATCTAAGGCTGGAAACCTTTGATTTTCTGGAACTTGTTCTTCATAATCATTAAGAAAAGTATTTACATCACCTAATCCATCATAAGAAGGCAGGTTACATACCTCAGATATCATACAACGAACTGATTTGGTAATTATTGCACAACGCCTTGTGGATACTTCATGTAGCCTATTATTCTAGTTCTCCAACTCTTCTTCTGAGTCTGAGATATAAGAACTCCCACACTCACAACTCAACTTTCCTTATGTAGTAGGGTTAACAAAATCATGCTCCTTCATTTTCATTTGATAGATATTGTCTATGCTAGTTGCGCAGTATTCTTCTTTGATTGGTTCTGTATATCTTACTCCTTCTGATGGATCCAAGGGAACAATTACTCTCACATTATTTCCTTCAAATATCATATGTCTCTTCTTGAGATTAATTATGGCCATATTATCAACTTCCTAGTCAATTCCAAGCAATGCAGGATAAGGGTTATTATCATCGATGATCTCTATTACTTAAAAATTAGCAGTAGTGTGAACTCCTTCAATATCCACTGTGACACCTGGTAGTCTTCCCAGAGGGAAGATCTTTTGCTGATTTTCCATCCTTAACTGAATAGGTGACCATTGTAGCTTCAACTTACCCATTAATTCCCATGTCTGCTTCGTCAAGACATTAACATCAAATCTTAGATCTAGAATAATTTGATCCATCTCATATTCTCGTATTTGTGCACTAAGCCTCATCTCTCTTCTATTTCTCTTCAGTCGATGCAAATTATTGACTGCGCACATCTCACTTCGCGGTGTTTCTTTGTATGCACAGGAATCTATTAACTCCTGAAGCCCTTCTACAACCTTTTGATCTCTTAACAATTTCATACAAGTCTACAGAAAAGACTTTAAAATACCTACTTGATTTGTTGAATCCTGGTCTTGTGTCGGAGCTCAATCCTTTGTCAGATCTCGATCTTGTGTCAAAGTTGATGACACATCGTATTTACTTTTATGATCGGGCTTTGGCTATGCACTAGAGGTCGAAGCTCCAACATCCATAAAACTTCACTTTGCTTCCATAAATACTTATTTTTCTTTCTGAATATCAAAAATAGGAACTTTCTCAGCAGTCTTTCTGACCCATGCACTTTCAGATTCTTTCTTTTCATCCACTTTATCACTACCAGTCACAACTCCACTTCTAGTGACAATACTAATTCGAGGTTCGTTGGTCCTCCTTTCAGTAGTCATCATTTGAATATTCTGTGTCGACTGTTGATTCCTTTTTTCTTGCATCTTCACCATAAGTACAAGACATTCTTCAATTACATGGTCAAAGGATTTACAGTACTTACATGTCGTTGTGGGGTTTTGGAAGTCTCTCGCAAAATGACCTGGCTAGCCGCAGTTATAGAAAATGATTTGTCCACATCCTCGACCAGCTCCACCACCTCGACCTATTCCTTGATAAACTCCTTGACCATCGCGTTGTCCATTGTCCTCATGTCCATGCTCTTCTGCTTGCATTCTATAAGCATTAGCACCAAGCTCCATCATTAGTTTGTAAACCCGACAATTATTCTCATCATGTCTTACTAATTTACATAATTTTCAATATAGATTCCTCAGAGTTTGTATAGATTTCTATAACAAGTATCGTCCTTTGAACGATGTTCGCCTCTAGTCTTACATATTTTGCAACACAGGTTGGATCTTGCATTCAAGGGATTCGGTGCCCCACCATCCATGTAATCCCTAAAGATAGGGCATTTTTCTTTAGAATGGCCCTTCGATATGCACTTTGTACACCATACTTCTTCTCTAACTTCTTTGCTTTTCTTGATATCTTGTATTTGTAGGGTTAGGTTCGCCAGCTAATTCTGAATCTGTTGCATGCCTGCATTAGTATCTCCTATAGGCGAAGCTTCCAATTTCATCACAATCTGTAGAGCTTTGGCTTGACTTTCTATCTTTTGTTGCATTAATGGAAATCTAATATGCGGTAGCAGCGCAGCTATAAACCATTCTTGATGTTGTTGTGGAGCTATGTCAAAGCTTACTTGATCCAATAACACCTTAAATATTTGATCAAACTCCCAAACGGACTTAGTAGGTTTATGTTTGATCTCTTTCAACTCGGTGATGCACTGTGACTCAGACTTCAGCTTCTTAAACTATTTTATCAGTGTTGTTTTAATATTTGCAAATGTTCTATTCAGATTACCATGTCAATGCACTATCTCGGAACTTCGTAATGAGCTGCGATTTCTTTATATTCTCATCGTTGATCTACTTCATTTTCCATACAGCTTCACATAAAAACAAAAAATGTTTTGGATCCTCCAATCCAGTTCCTTTCAAAACAGGTAGCTTAATATCGTAAGCCATACCTCTTCTTGGAGGGGGAGGGAGAGGGGGAAAGCCAAAAACACCTTGGCTGAAATGCTCCATTCTAGGTCCTTTAACAGAACTAAATTTCTCTAATTTCAAATACAATAAAATGGGAAATAATTTATTTCTAACTAAAAATTTAATCAATGATAACCTACCATTAAAATTTATTTCCTACAATTAAATAGTGAGCATTTCATTTCAATCACTTACATGAGTAATCTATAAATAGAGGAATACATGTTCCAATAGCCTTGTTGAGATGCCCTTGAGCTACTGCTCCTGCTGGGATTCTCCTCTTGACTACCGACTGGATTTACTTCATTGCCAACTAGGAAGTATTTCCTAGCCCAGGAAACCTCCACAGGTTCCCTAGCTCTCCGAGCCCAAGTCCAACCAGATGTAGTGTGTCCAAGATAAACAATACTCTCCTTCTCTCCCTTCTCTCTTCCCCACCTTACTCTCAAAACAAATCCTCCAAAACCACAACCAAACCAAAACCAAAAGCAAGACCAAGGATCCCCCTCTCCTCCCCTCATCCTTCCCCTTTTATGCCCCCTTCTCTTCTCCACCTCAACCACCTCTCATTAATGTCATAACTACCCCCTCATCCTTACATTTGACTTATCTTCTCCCAAGTAAATTTGAGAGGACATTTTGGGGATGAGATATGAATATATAATTTGGTAATTAATTGGAGAGGACCATGTCTTCTCCTAAGTAAATATGAGAGGACATTTTGGGGATGAGATATGAATATATAATTTGGTAATTAATTGGAGAGGACCATGTCTCCTCCCAAGTAAATTTGAGAGGACATTTTGGGATGAGATATGAATATATAATTTGGTAATTAATTGGAGAGGACCATGTATTCTCCCAAGTAAATTTGAGAGGAAAATTTGGGGATGAGATATGAATATATAATTTGGTAATTAATTGGAGAGGACCATGTCTTCTTCCAAGTAAATTTGAGAGGACATTTTGGGGATGAGATATGAATATTTAAAATGGAATAAATGGAAGGAGACCATATCCTATAAAAATTTAAATTTGAGGAGGTAAGTTGGGAATAATAACAAAATTTATATCCGTAATAAATTTATAGTTTCACCAATGTAGGTATGTACCAATATTTCTTGATAATTATAAGTCAATATTTTAAGGTAATTTAAACACTAGTAAAATTTTCATGATAATATTAAGTAGGGCATTACATACACTCCTCCTTCGGAAAACTTTGTCTCAAAGTTAGAGTGTAAAAGATACAAGGAGTTCGAAGCAGTTTGGCAATAAGGCATAACAAAATAGAGAGAGAGTTATAGTAGTAAAATTTGATAAGTAAGACAATGACATCGCGTTCCATCAAGAGTCTCCAACTGATTTATATCCTCCTATCCTTCCTGACCTACTTCTATTCCCACCCTATCCATCCTCTGCTGCTATATACGGTGGCATCGACTATACCAATCTAACCACTGATAAAACAAATATGGCTGAAGCGTTGACTATATCAATGTAACTTCCCCAGCAGGAAATTGGCAATCATCATCACACGTCTAGGGGAGCATTTCCACCATTTCCCTCCCACAATTCCAGTTTTGGAGGTTACACGGTGGGAAATACCTCCACCCCTCCTCACAAATTGGGTCAACACCCTAATATGGACCACACTACAACACTGGTTGGATACTTGTCATCGAATAATCCAGTCAGGTAGTCTTGTCACCTATCATTCACATTTTACCCATGTCATAAGAGTGCATATCTAGTAGATACAAAATGTAATAGAACAATGTACATTATAACTTTTCTCATGAGATGTCTCGACCTTCCCCCAATGGAAGAGTAGATCTTGGCTATCATATAGTTCTTTCCAATCTGCAGGTTAGCTCTCATTCATGCATTTATATAACAACAAGATATATATAGATAAGTGATTTTAAACATCATGTTATTAAGTCTAGTATCCACGTGTCAATATTGCAATTCATACTGGAAATAAATCATAATTTCACTAAGTCATTCATTAAATAAATCATATCCACTTCAGCCATACATGAAACAACAATAATTTTGATAAGTCATGCACTAGATAATTCATCACCAAGTAAGTCATACATTAGGCCATACATCAAACATTTCCATCATCAATACCAAATCCATCTAATGATTTATATAAGTAGTTTCACATATCCAACTAAATGCATCAATATTACATAGAGTTCATAAATAAATAACATGGAACTGTAAAATAGAGCCTCAGCATAGGTAGCTATCTAAGTCAAAATGGGCATCATAGATGCTCAAAATGTGAGGGGTAGTCACGACATATAGTCTCTGCATCCTCCTAGGTAGCAGATCCTAGGCTATACTTGTCCCACTGGATCTTAACCTGGTCCACCATGCGACGTCTGAGCTGCCAAACTCTGCAGTCCAATATGCGTAATGGTTTGACCACCACGGTTCCCATGTCTGAGACCTACAATTCCCTCCAATCCAGTTTGTGAGATTCATCATAAACATAATGTCGTAAAATAGATACATGAAAAACATCATGAGTTTTATGCAAATGGGGTGGTAGTACAAGATGATAGGCAACTAGTCCAATCTTCTCCTTGATCCTAAAAGGTCCTACGAACTGAGGTGACAACTTTGTCCCTTTCCCAAACCGAATGGTGCTTTTGTTGGGTCAGATATGAATAAAAACTTGGTCCCCTACTTCATAGTTGCGATCAATCCTATGTGAATCAACATAACTCTTCTGTCTATCTTGAGCTTCCTTTAACCTTTTTCGAATCTGTTTTACCTGTTCCTCCATTTCTTGAACTAATTTTGGCCCAACTATTACTCGGTCCTCCAACTTTTCCCAACTCAACGACGTCCTACATGGCCTTCCATATAGAGCTTGATAAGGGGGCATCCCGATTGACTTGTGGTAACTGTTATTATAGGAAAACTCTACCAATGGTAAGTACCTTTCCCACTAAGTCTGATTATCCATGACGTACATCCTAAGCTTGTCTTCCCTAACCTAATTTACTCTTTCAGTCTGCCCATCTATTTCTCGATAATATGCAGTGCTCAGGTTCAACTAAGTCCCTAGTGCTGACTGCAAACTTGTCCAAAACCTAGAAGTAAATCGAGAGTCTCTATCAGAAGTGATATTTGTGGGTAACCTGTGTAGTCGAATAACTTCACTTATAAAAACTCGTGCCACATCAGTAACATCGTAAGTGTCTCTCACTGGGATGAAATGGGCACTTTTGGTCAATTTATCAACTACAACCAATACAACATTGTGCCTCTATGAAGTGAGTGGAAAACCCACAACAAAATCCATAGAAATTACCTCCCATGTAGACATAGGGATGTCATGAGGTTGTAGGAGTCTTGCTGGATGGCGAGGATCAGCGTTCACTCATTGACATTCAAGACATTTGGCGACAAATTGGACTATGTTGTGCTTCATGCATACCCAAAAGAAGAGTTTCTTCATGTCCGCATACATATTCTTCACTCCAGGATGTGCACAATACAGTGCTCTATGTGACTCTTCGAGGATGGTTCTTCTTATACCTCCTTCCTTAGGTATGTACATTCTCCTTTGAAATCTCAACAGTCCATCTAGTTCAAGGACATATCCCTCAAACTTTGGTTCTATCTACTTCCCACTCTGGAGTGCTATTATAACCTTTAGATACCAACTATCTTCAAAGAGTTTCTCCAACATACGTTCCCTCAAATTGACCCTCAAGGGTACTAGGGAGAAGGTTCATGGCCTCCTGCTTAGTGCACCAACCACCACATTCTCCTTTCCGTTAATATATGAGATCCCAAAATCATAGTCACTCATGAATTCGCTCCACAGCCTCTGCCTAACATTCAAATCTATCTGACTGAAGAGGTGCTTCAAGTTTTGATGATCAGTTCTTAATTCAAAGTATCTCCAAATGAGGTAGTGTCTCCACAATTTCAAAGCTAGCATCACTGCTGCTAACTCTAATTCATGTGGCACATACAACTCTTCATGTTTATTCAATTTTTTTTTTGGATGCATAATCTTTTGCTCCCTCTCTTGCATTAACACGACTCCTAATCATTGATTTCGAGCATATGTACAATCTGTGAAGTCCTCCATCTCTAAGACTTGAAGGATTAGAGCACTAGTTGATGATTTGCTCAATTCAATGAATACAATGTTATATTCATTTGTTCATTCATGGAACATTGAAACTTTAGAGGTGATTGGAAATTTTCTTTGTAATTTTCTCAAAATTGATGCTACACATTGAAAAGGAAGCATCACCTCTACCAAAATGGGTAGAGGTCAGTATGAGTGAAAGTTCTCTTAATATATCATAATATAGTGTGGAACTATCAATGGCCCCAAATGTTAAATTATGAGAATGTGGATTTTCAATGTAAGACTTGTCAACAAGCCTTGTTCCCCTAAGGAAAATGATTAAAATAAATAAACCCAAAAGGGTGTAAACAAATGAAAAAAATACCTCCAAAGAAAACTCCATAAACTCCAAAGGAAACTACATCCCACTAGTGCTTGATTGAATCTTGCATAAATACAATGATAACATTTCCCATTGCCCATTGCATCCCATTGGTGGGCAGATTGTTCTTACATTCAATAGTAAAGTTATCGTTAACTTAGAATCTATCTAGATGGATAGCAAAACATATTCAAAATTAGGGCTACCCCCATTAACCCACCATAAACTCTAAGACCACCCACCATATGAGGTTATGATAGAGAATCATTTCTTACCACCTATGGGATATTGCTATGGTGATAAGCTAAGGTGGCATATTCTACGAAGGCCTTAAATGACAATGCCTCTAAGATCGATTGATTGCAATGTGAGAGAGTGATAGCCTTTAGATTACAATGCCATAAAGCCACAATATTCAAATTAAATAATAATATAATTTATTTTATACATTAATTTTTACTATAAGGGAAAAAAAAAAAAAACAAAAAACAAAAAACAAAAAACAAAAACAATTCTAATTTAAACTAATAATGTGATAGATTAATAATATCACATGAAAGAAATTTTAAACAATAATACAAAAAAATTATATTTGAAATTAAAGAAATAAAAATAGTTCATGGAATGCTAGTTTTAATAAACATATTAGAAAAATAAAATTTTGAGGTTGAAGAAGTTTAAAAGTTTCACAACCATTTTCTCTTCTCTTCTTTTCTTTTATATATATATGATTTTGTTAAGCTTCAAAGATTGGGAATGTCTACTATTGACAACAAAGAACTAAGTATGATCAAATAG
The DNA here is from genome assembly GCA_031772625.1 of Pinus tabuliformis. Taxonomy (NCBI): domain Eukaryota; kingdom Viridiplantae; phylum Streptophyta; class Pinopsida; order Pinales; family Pinaceae; genus Pinus; species Pinus tabuliformis. The sequence goes on from CM062805.1 coordinate 112,512,559, forward strand.
ATTTTGAAATAGTTTCTGGAATGAATAAGAATATGGAATGGCTCCCCTAGACTACTAATGTTAACTCTATCCCATTGCTTTCATAGTGGGGACCTCCTATCCCTTTTACCGATGACTATTGCTACAACTTCTTCACCAATTTGGCATCTCGTCAAAGGTCAAAGGCAACAACCGAATGCAAAACAATTAAGTCCTAGAAAAACGGTGGCCAATTTCACATAGTACTTTAGCCCCACTTCCTTCATGCCATCTATTATTTTGCTTAAATTTTATATTTATCATAAAAATATATAGAAAGAAATATATTTCTAATAACTTATTTAAATTTTACATAAATATTTAAAGATATTTTTATTTATTTGAAGAAAAAATATAATTAAATAAATTTCTACGATATCTATTTCTATTTCCATAAGCACCAATAAAATTGAGAGCTCAATGAATGATAAATTGTGAAAAGATTGAAGTTATATAAACCTTTCATTTTAAAAACTGCAAATGTACAATAAGCTATGTGCTTGTATTGATTCACTGATACAATAAATCACCTACCATATTTCCCCACACACAAAATTTAAAATCACAAAACGCATCTAAAACAATTTAAATGTTAAAAATATAAGCAAATGAAATTGTAAAATAAATAAATTATCTTAAACAAACTAACTTAAGCAAAATTAGTTAAATATAAGCAAATGAAATTGTAAAATAAATAAATTATCTTAAACAAACTAACTTAAGCAAAATTAGTTAAATAGTGGAATCTCATTTTGTTAGGTGTTGAAACGTAATGTTCCTCAATAAATGGGGATAACTAACAAAATTTATAGAAGTTTGTTTCAATACCGCACCATTCACGTATTTGGAAATACTAATTTTGATTGTAAGTTTGTTTCCATACCTTTTATAGGTTGGAATACAAACTTAATTGTTTTATAGTATTTGGAAATACTAATTTTAGTTGTAAGTTTGTTTCAATACCCCATATATATATATATGTTGGAATACAAATTTAATTGTTTTATAATAATTATTCAGAATTTTTAAAATAAGGCTTATTAATTTTTCCAAACTTAGACCTACTAACCATGTCCTTAAATAAATAAAAAAACGAAATTATATAAAATAAAAATGGGAAAATAATTTTTATGCTTCAACAAAAAAGATGATCGGCCTGGAGTATGCCGTAAAACTGCTTCCGTTTGGCTAAGAGCTCGTCTTCCTCGGACATAAGGAAACAGGTTAACGGCCCAAGACCCAGAGGTATCTGGCAGGAGTGAAACCCTGCTCCCTTACGGACCACCAGCGGGTTATTACAGGTGGCGTGGTTTTCTTTGATAACAATGATGAGTCAAACCGACATCGGATAGCAGCCAGAGATGGCTGTCCTCACTATTGATTTGACACCTGAGTTTGATAAGTTTTGCCACCTTCGAAAAAAAAGAAAAAAGATGAGTGCTTTAAATTAGGGAGCATTCTCCACCATCATGCAGCCACCCCATTTATGATAAGATCAATTCTTGTTGTCCACCTAGGTCGACATATATGAGAGCATGACTCATAGGGCCACCCCACTAAGTTTTCTTGACAAGATATCCCATCCAACATGTTTAATCACATAAAAGGGTCGTTGATTTAAATAAAAGTTGTCTTATCAACCTGACTCGCTATGTCTTATCAATCTGCCCATTTCTATGTCTTCTTGACCGAATCACCGAACAAAATACTATTTGTTGTTCGAAAACGTTTTCACGAAATTGTTTATGAAACTGCCCAACCCCACCTCAAACTAAAAATCTAGTGACTCAAAATTAATTTGATACTGTAATTTCGATAATGCTATTATAAAATGTCATTTTTTTTTTCAATGCTAAGGACTCAATGCTTTTGCATTATTTGTTGGTGTAAAACACCAGATAAAAAATAACATTAATCGTTTGAGAAATAATAATTAAAAAAACAAACACAAACAAACATGGGTATAGATGGAAAAAATTCCCCAACATTAGCAAGAATAATGTTTTTGCAGCAGCTACCGTTGTGATTGCTCGATATGTTATGAGATTCAGAAGCACTGCCCATTGCAATTTTCTTCCCAAATTAAAACAAAAGCCACGTGAAATTTGAGTTGTGGCTAAATCTTCTTATGCATTGGGTACATGACTCTCTTCAAGTCTATAAGGTGTAAAATTAAAAGTAAAAGGTACGTGTGCCCAAAGTAAAAGTCCAAGAATAGAGCTTTATAGAACTTATATGTTGTTAAAGATTAAACTGATTTTTTTTTATGCTACTCAATGTTTCATGAAATTATTTAAATGCAAATTATTATAATTGGCATCTCTTTGCAGAGTCACTACCACAATCTCAGGATTCAATTGAAGTCAGAATTTGGGAAAGGCCAAGCCCGCAGGGGTGGAGAATTTGTTTAATTGAAGCTAGAATGGGGAAAGACGAAGGAATTTCTTGGGTTTGGGGCGTTATGAAATTATAAGGCACCTTATAGGCTCCTCCCTTTGGCTTGGCGCTTCAGTGTCTTGTCTTCCAAAGCAGTGCACATCGTTCTACAAAATTTACTTGGAGGCTTTATTTATCGTTCTGAGATCGACGATGGAGCCACATACTATGTAGTAGAGCCATTTTATTATTTATTTATTTATTTATTGTAGAGTGGAATTTGTTTTTTACAGGCAGGAATGCAAGGTTACAGAAATTGTAACGGGGCATGCTAGTGCAACAAGTATCTATAGAAGAATAATTAAAGGTACTCTTGTGGAAAAAGAGCTATGATGAAGTAGTCTATATAGCATAGGACTGCATAAAGAAGGAGAAAGGATATCATGCTAAGGAGAGGTTTTTTTTCTTTTTCATGCACAAGTTGGTTTTCTGTAGCTATTTGATCAAAAATTCCATAAATCAATAGCCCATTTCCAGTAATCAGAAATCCAAATCACCAGTCACCTTTGGTGGCCTAAGAATCATCATTGGGGTCTACATCCACCTCCCCAACCTTTAGAGGAAGATGTTCAAAATGGGATATCAACTATTCAAAGGGACACTCTTTTGAAAAAAAAGGCATGTGTTGCAATTGGACCATGTACTTTCAAGTTCTTCAAAGAGAAAGATGTAACAACTTATATCTAATATAAATTTTGTTATTTATTCTTTTTCTTTTTCGGCATGTGACCCTCCACCATCTCAATGTCGGAGGAAGATTTGCTCGCTCAATGCCTCCGGTGAGACATACACCGTGAAGCTGGATGAGAAGGGAGCTTACAAATTCTATTGTGGCCCACACTAGCACTCCGACATCACTGGTAAAGGCATCATCGATTAGTTCTTCTTTTCATCAATCACACCAAATGTTTCAGCCCTCACTACAGCCACCACCACCAAATTCTTGTAATTTGCAGGTTCATAAGTGGGTTTCTTTGCGGTATGGGATCAAATTTTAGCATATTGTTGTTCAATTTAGTCTTAATATGTAGCCATGTTGTAGCTAATATTCTCTTAGGAGCATGAGAATTTGGAGAGGAAATGCCAAATTTATACCTTCGCTATTATAGTTGTGAAGTTATTTAAAGAGAAGTATCTTATTTGAGTTTGCCATTCAAAATATTATTAGGTGTCTCAAGGCTTCTGAAACAAGAATCTAACTCCTTCACTGAAGGAAGTCATCGATACACCATTGATTTAACTTTACAGAGTTCTTGGAGTAGTTAAAAGCAATGTTGCAACAATTTAGGGAATGTAATATCATTTTCACATGTAAGAAGCATTAAATGCCTGTGCAATGGCACTAAGACAACTGTAAAATCACCATACAAAGCCACTAAGACAACATTGCTCTCACACAATTGTGAGAGCATATAAGAGGTTGCACCATTATTGAAGTCTGAGAGCTACAGAACGATGAAGTCTGGGAGTGAAAGAACATTTGTAATTGTCACTGTGTCGATGAGAGTCTATTTCAGTGAGAGCATCAGAATCTATGAGATTCCGACGATGGGAGGTGAGCATTGGACGCTCAGAGGATAGTTGAGCAGAGCATCAAATCAGATTTGGATGAATCCTCTCTACTAGTTTGCACCACATTTCTAGAGGTCCAAGGTTGGTTTTATTTATTCATTTCATTTGGACAACACATTAAGCATTGAAAGGAGAGACACAAATATTGAACGAATCTAAACATTAGCATTTTCCTATAACAGGACAAACCCTGCTTTTTTCCTATTAGACTTTCTATTAGTACATGGTTTAAATCTCTTGGAATTAGGCGTTTGCCCACTTTTGGGATCTAGTTATTGGGTGTCGGGTGTGAATTTAATCTGGATATTGGGAGTGTAGGTGGGTTTTAGGTTCAGATTTCGAACTTAGCTCTGATACCACGTGTAAGGACTCCATCCTAGGGTCCTTTAACATAACTAAATTTCTCTAATTTCAAATACAATAAAACAGGAAATAATTTATTTCTAACTAAAAATTTAATCAATGATAACCTACCATTAAAATTGATTTCCTACAATTAAATAGTGAGCATTTAATTTCAATCACTTACATGAGTAATCTATAAATAGAGGAATACCTGTTCCGATAGCCTTGTTGAGATGCCCTTGAGCTCCTAATCCTGCTGGGATGCTCCTCTTTACTACTGACTGGATTTACCTCAGAGCCAACTAGGAAGTATTTCCTAGCCCAGGAAATCTCCACAGGTTCCCTAGCCCTTCGAGCCCAAGTCCAACTAGATGTAGTGTGTCCAAGATAAACAATACTCTCCTTCTCTCCTTTCTCTCTTCCCCACCTTACTATCAAAACAATTCCTCCAAAACCACAACCAAACCAAAACCAAAAGCAAGACCAAGGATCCCCCTCTCCTCCCCTCATCCTTCCCCTTTTATGCCCCCTTCTCTTCTCCACCTCAACCACCTCTCATTAATGTCATAACTACCCCCTCATCCTTACATTTGACTTATCTTCTCCCAAGTAAATTTGAGAGGATAATTTGGGGATGAGATATGAATATATAATTTGGTAATTAATTGGAGAGGACCATGTCTTATCCCAAGTAAATCTGAAAGGACATTTTGGGGATAAGATATGAATATATAATTTGGTAACTAATTGGAGAGGACTATGTCTTCTCCTAAGTAAATTTGAGAGGCCATTTTGGGAATGAGATATGAATATATAAATTGGTAATTAATTGGAGAGGACCATGTCTTCTCCTAAGTAAATCTGAGAGGGTATTTTGGGGATGAGATATGAATATATAATTTGGTAATTAATTGGAGAGGACGATGTCTTATCCCAAGTAAATCTGAGAGGGAATTTTGGGGATGAGATATAAATATATAATTTGGCAATTAATTGAAGAGGACAATGTTTTCTCCCAAGTAAATCTGAGAGGGCATTTTGGGGATGAGATATGAATATATTATTTGGCAATTAATTGGAGAGGACCATGTCTTATCCCAGGTAAATTTGAGAGGGCATTTTGGGGATGAGATATGAATATATAATTTGGCAATTAATTGGAGAGGACCATGTCTTCTCCCAGGTAAATTTGAGAGGACAATTTGGGGATGAGATATGAATATATAATTTGGCAATTAATTGGAGAGGACCATGTCTTCTCCCAGGTAAATTTGAGAGGACAATTTGGGGATGAGATATGAAATATAGTTTGGTAATTAATTGGAGAGGACCATGTCTTCTCCCAAGTAAATTTGAGAGGACATTTTGGGAATGAGATATGAATATTTAAATTGGAATAAATGGAAGGAGACCATATCCTATCAAAATTTAAATTTGAGGAGGTAAGTTGGGAATAATAACAAAATTTCCGTAATAAATTTATAGTTTCACCAATATAGGTATGTACCAATATTTTTTGATAATTATAAGTTAGTATTTTAAGGTAATTTAAACACTAGTAAAATTTTCATGATAAGATTAAGTAGGGCATTACACTGGCTATTACCAGATTCTAGCTTCTGCGAACTCTCAGGCTGGGATGGTGAATACCGCGAAGTTACCTCAGGGTTATTAGGGTGGCTTTGTTCTCTTTCACTTTCAGATTCACTTAAAAGAGGACTATAATTAGTCTCTACAAATTTCTTTGGGTCGTGTCCACAAGATCTCTTTCTCATATCTACTCTATATCTCTTTCCACTTCCTATTACTCTGATATCTTGCACAGATTTATAATCTCTTCTTCCAAACATAAGTAAACTAGCAATTTGATTTCATCCGTGAAACTCCCTTTTCGCACAAAAACATCTTAATCCAAAGTTTCAGAGATTTTAAATTCTTACCTCGTGGTCCTTTGAAGAATCATCATTCCGCTTCGCTGTAGGACACGGTCAAGTCTATGACGAACTCAATAATGAATCCTCCCAAGATGTTATCAATCCAGAAATCGACAGCCCTTGAAATCTTATTGTCAATGCTTTTGAGTCGTTGTATTAGTTCAGGAGCCCACACCATAGGTTCTTCACCTTTAAAATGGTTCCTCCTTTCGGTCAACCTTGATATCCAATCATACAACTCGATAGGAAATGAAGCGAAGAAAATCTCGTATTGATTTGTAAAAATATACTTCTGTATCCAAGCTTCGAGTGTGAGTCGAGGGTTTCTTTTTTCTTGATCTGCAAATTCTCGCTCTTTTAGGTCTATCCAGTCTTGAATCTCCTTCTTCGATAGGTACTACATCCACATATCCTTCAAACAGATCCTGGTCCCGGCAATGGAACCATTTGTTGGCTAGGTTTGGGCTAACCAAGGTTCAATCTATACTGCACACCAACAAAACCCTCAATCACTAGCCCTTTTGGTAATGACCTGCAAGCAGATCATAGTCTCACCTGAAGTGACTATGGGAGGATCTAGAACTAGGTTTCTGCAGCCTTGAAGTTTTAGGAGATGTGGTATTATTATGTTATCTTTTTATTAGTACTTATAAATCACATCACCACATTAGATTAATCACTTAAACATGCCATATAAACCATCACTATGCTGAAGTAAAATGCGACTGTAATAACTGCTACTCCGTAACAGATAATAAGAAAATATACAAATCAAAACACCATTTTACCGTGGTTCACCCTAGTGTAGGGCTACGTTCACAAGAACTATTGCTTAAATAATAAATCTTTGAACAACAGATAGTTCTTAGCCTGCGCACTAAGCTGCAGGTTGTTTTTGCACTCAACTTCAGACTCAGGCCTCTGCACACTCAGCTGCAGACTTAGGCTTTTGCACACTCAGTTACAAAGTATTTCCTTCTCTACCAAATTATAGATCACAATAATTTCCCCATAACATTGATCTGGATCAATTCAATTTGATTGATCTTGATGATTCTATTCTTATTATTTTACCCTATATATACTATTACATTGTAGGGTTACATCATCAAAATACCATGGACTCCCTAAAACAAGAAAATATGGTCCCAAAACCATTGATCCCTTAAAAAATCGTGCGCTTTTACAAAAAGGAGGGGCTTCAACCCACCCCGAAGCCCTTACGACACCGTGCGGTATATCCAAAATGTTCCACTGTGTGGTGCACTACGCGCTCCGCTACGCGCTCCACTGCACGCTCTGCCCCACAAAATGCAGAGTCTTTGCCAAAATATAGGCCAAGTTGGTCTTTGCCCAACAGTGATGAGGCAAGGATGTTCCTTGTATTTGAACTCCTTTTGAGATTGAGAAGCAGAGAAGGGAATGCCTGAACTTGGAAGATACGTGACTGCATGAAGAGGGAGTAACTTGGTGGCTCAAGGGACTGATAAGAAGAGAAGGGAATGTTGGAAGACAATTTTATTTCAAATGGTCATGGGATTCACTGATTGGTTCAATGGAACATTGGGGTTGTATCGGGAAGAGATGATCCATGAACTCTTCGCAAACTGGACCCCCAGAATAAAGGAAAGGATCCAAGTTAGATTTGGTGCAACAAAGACACCAAAAAATTACAGAATTGCCACAAAAAAAGGCTAATTTAATTTAAAATTTCTCTCTTATAATTACTTAGTTTCTTGCCAAGCAACTGTGAATGTGTGACATGTAAATAAATGTAAATATTGTAAATATATGTAAATATAAAGCTCCAAAGGTAGTGTTAGACTCCGTCTCATGTCAGAGATAGATTCTTCTTCAAAACCCTGTTTTGAAGAAGAAATCATTAATGTGTTGTTTAAATTTGTGTAATTTATGCTCCAGCTCTTCAAAAGGCAGTGATTGCAGCGACTACCTCTGTAAAAGCACAAAGAAAACAAAACATACATCAGACTCTACTGTTGATGAATTTAGTCAAGTTTTATCTTCATATGGTTTCAACTATCATGGCACAGAGGTTCTCTACAGTGGCACCCTTGGTCCAGATCTTGATCAAATATTCATAGCCTCATATACCCTTGAAGAAGAGCACAAGGTTTAATTTATGGGCAATTCAGTCAACCAGAAGGCCTTCTACTCGTACTCGGGCAAGTGTTATCGTTGGTGTTAAGAATGAATCCTCCTCCTCCTCTGCAGCTGCTGCCATGGAGCCTATGCAACATCCCTCTGCTCGTCCTCTGCGGATATTTATCAGCACAGGTGATGTTATGGGAGATATGCATGGGGCCTATTTAACTGAAGAGATTTTAAAACAGGCAGAATTGGATGGGAGTAATATTGTGGTTTATGCTCTTGGTGGTCACCAAATGAAAACGGCAGGAGCTGTTTTGATTGGAGATAACAGTGGGTTGAGCTCCATTGGATTTTTTGAAGCATTGCCATTTGTGTTTCCTTCACTATATCTACAGATGGTAGTGCGGCGTTTCCTTCAGAAGCATCCTCCAGATATTGTGGTCTTAATAGATTATCCAGGAAGCGACAATTTGGAACGTAAAAAGGTGTTAGATGGCTATGAAGAATTGCGCCAGTTGTTGGGAAAACCAGGAGTAGTAACTAGAGCTGCAAAATTAGTTATACGAACACTGTATAGCTCAAACAAAGTCATGTGAAACAGTTTCATGTTGTTGTCCTTCGCTTTATTAATTTACACAGGTTTGCAGGGTTCTCATTAGATGTATCGAGCTTCACTGTTAACACTAGAATTATTCCTTTGTAGGCATTCTGTTTCAGGGCATTAACAGTGAAGAACGTGTTGAGGGCACTCTTGACAAATTTGTTCAAATCTGGTCTGGCTGTCTCTAGTTTTGGATCTGAAACGTTGGATACAGCAATATTCCAGCGGGCTTAAAGCATGAAACAATGTCTTCAAACTTCAGAGCTTGAGCGTGAAAGAAATGCAAAGCAGGAAGCGGTTTATCAGTTTAAGAATTTGAAGAAAATGTACAGAGGTCTCAGGGCTCAATATGATGTTATTCTTAGCTTGAATGGTATCAGTACCGACAAGACTTCGTCTGGCAAGAAAAAACTACAAAATGAAAGCCGCATCAGTCCAGATAAACTGAAGCAGAAAAGCTTATACGATCATCAAGCACCTGACACTGGAAATGGAGAAACAAAGACGATTTCTGAGCAGAAAGAGGTTGAAATCAATGTAAATGGAAACCACACGGGAGCGGATCATCCTCAGGTTAATCCAGGCATGGGAAATGTTTAGAACAAAGAAATGGCTGCCCAAATGCCAGAAAGAATGACAGAGCCACTTTTGATTGCATAATGGCGGTTCCCTTTATTCCAAGCAGAATTTTAGTTTAAGAGCTATTTTTATTTAAAAATTAAAGGGCTCAGGTAAAGGGAAAGTAAATAATCAAAGACCGAATGCCACAGAAATGGGTTTTCCTAATGCCATTATTGGGTTTGCTAAATACCTTCGATATACATTTCTTTGAGCAGCATTATTTATTACACAATGATGTGGTTGCAACGAACTATTTTAATAATGTCATGCTATTGTCGTCTTCATCTTCCTGAAGCATGGTTTTTATTATGTGCGTTTGCTAAAAATCATGATGAATAGTCCTCTAAGGAGCATTCAATCAAGACTAAGTGATTAGCAGTCTGGTTTGGGCCGAAAATAGGATGGGAGGATAAGGATCGACCCAACCCAGGGATAGGGAAATCGCCTACCACAAACGATGCCCATCACTCATATGTAGCAGTAATGATTACTTCCTGTTGTACTCTATCACCTGTAATCACCTTGCTCTAAATAAGTAAAATGAAGAATGGTGAATATCAATGGGAGAAGAGGCATAAGCATGGCTCAATCGGTGATAATGGAAAGGAATTTCCCTGTGACTAGACTTCATGCTGCATTGACCAGAGCATCATTCATGGACCGACTAGAGATTCTTGTTGCACCTTCAAGCACAGAAGAGGTTAACGGAACTCCATGTGAAGCAGTAGGATGTGGAAGTGGATGGAAAAACACCAACAAATTGTGCGCAATTTACTATTCTGTGACTAACGTTAAGGCATGAAAGCATGGCGTGGACATTAAAAATGCGATTACGCGTCAATCTTTCAAATGCCAAAATCCGCAAATAAAATCTAGATGCAGAGAGAGTAAGCGGTCTATTCCTGGCTTCAGTTCCGATTCAGAATGGATATGCAGCTACAGTTGTTGCCTCCACATTGATTATCATCCGATTTTATATATAATACTGCCCCTTTTCAAAACAGACAGATAGGCAATTGCGCATGCAGTGCTAGAACATCTTGCCCATGAAACTGGATGCCGTGGCTTGTTTTCTCCTCACTATCACCACCGCCACTTTCACGAATGATGCGGGCGCCCCAATAACAGATATCTACAATAAAAAAGGGATATGGAATCGGGTGATGTCAACCCCGCCAGAGCAATAAATCCGGTCCTCATTCACGCATTCACGCCACAAAGACATCAACCGCAACAGAAAAATAGGAACCAATTTCCTATTTCAAGATCTCAGAAGTCAAAAAGATCTACGCTCCAGCATTCATCCTTTAATTAGCCAGCAGAGGATTTCAAAAGAAACGCATTTGCCTGTTTTGATCCGTAGCCCTGATTCTATGAGATCTTAGCACCAGATTTTCTCTTAATGAGCCAACTGTCAAAAGAGTCAGAGAAACGCTGTACCATGTAGAGAATAGATGTAACGTTTTTATTTTATTTTATTTTTGGTAATGTTAGTTAAAACAACGCCCCTGTTTTTGGGAGCAGTTTGATTTTATTATTGTATTCATTTTGAAGAGAGGGGGAAGGAGGGAGAGTTTTTTCTGAGCGCTGGGAGCTGCTGGAGAAGCAGAGAGCTTTTTATTGTACAGTTTTATGACAGAGAATTTAATGGAATTTCACAGCTCTGTTTGCTGAGATTCATGTGGTATGTTGATTTAGCATAAGTTTTTCCCTTTGTCTCATATGTAATCAGTTATGTTCCATTTCATTTCATGACCCTTTCAAGCTGAACAAATGAAGTGATTAGGTAGGAATTCATAGTATTATATGCTCCTCCTATAAGTTTGTTCACATTCGATGTTTTCTACTGTTTAAGGAGGATTCAGAGTTATTGTCTGCCCTCCTTAGCTCCTCACCAGTCTTGCCATCCCATTTGAAACCAGATTTGGTGTTAAATTGCATGCCTACCTTGCCTCAGTTGATAACCTGTGTAGTCATTATATTTTTCTGTTTGAAGCTGTGATTTTGCCCATGTAGCCCAGAAAAGCCCCGTCATTCCATTAAAAAACCCCAAAAATCATTAAATCCAAACCCCCTATCAATTTACTAGCCTAAAATCTTTATTATTAATTGGTCAGCCTAATCATATTGAAAGATCTATCGAATCTGACCCGAGAGAGCCTTCTCATACCTCGTAGGGCTAGCTACGAGGTGAAATGGTTTGATGTAGCCTTGAGAGTTTGTCTATCTCAGCCTAGGTGAATTCCAAGCGCTAACAGGTAGTATGTTAATGTTTCCTCGCTTTATCATGTTTTCTTTATGTATATGGATAGAGAACACTGAGGATGGTGTTCCCCTAAGGGGGAGGGGTATGTAACAACCCAACTCGATATTGGCTTGATTTTGGCCTTATAGTTACATAATCTAATTGAATTTTAAAATTTAAATGGGTTGAGTCAAGGGAGACCGATTCTAAAGCTGGGGGATCACTTGCTTGGGATGTCAAGTTTTCCTTGTTAAATGAAATATGAACTATTTTGACATCCATTAAAGGCTAGTTGGTGTGCCTTAATGGACTGGTTTTCAGAAGTTAATGGGAGTGCAAGAGAACTACATAGACCACATTTCCTTGCAGAACACTCACAAGGAAGTGAGGAAAGGAATTAATGAAGTGGATTATGTTGTTATCTAGGACAGTGACAATCAAACACTATGAAAGAGAGGGAAAAGGAGAGTTCGACCTCATGGAGGGACACACTTGTTGTCATTCACTCCTTCATGAGGAGAGGAACCATTATTCAGCAGCAAGGCAAGGAGGAACAACGAATAAATTTGCTGAAGAGAAGGTCGAGCAACGGAGAGGAGGATCCTAATGTTCATTAAATCATTCATAGAACACTAGAGAAAGGGAGAAGAGGAGTTGGAATATTGTTGTTTATTGATTGGTTTTGGGTTCTGGAGTCCCTGTATTTCTGGTCGAACCTCATTGTTTATGTATATTGGTCGTGATACGACTCAATTGTGGAGAGAGATTGTAGAATCTCTGGATCCTAGTCACAACTAGGAGTTGTGGTTAATCCCCAAGTAGTACCCCCTCAGACTCTTGAATCTAGATCGGGGGTGACAACTACAAGTGAGCTTGTCACAACTATCTATGGTTGGGTGAAGAGTCCTTGTCCCAGACTCTGTTGCCCATATCTTTTTAAGATAAATTTTCTTGTATATGTTATGAAACCAGCTCAAGAAAAAGATAGAAAAGATAGATCAACGCCTTAAAATTCAGCCTCTTCGAGGGGGCAACCTCCTTTACATTACATAAATGAACAATTCTTGGATGATTCAAATGAAAAAACCTCCTTTCTATATATAGGAGTCTAAGGAGTCACAATATAACCCAGCCGACCTAACAATAATAATATAAAGCCACAAAAATAACAATAGAGGGATTCTATGGGGCACAGTAATAACAATATGGGGACAATAGGGGCACAACAATATTAATAAGGGGTACAACTACAATAGTAATGGGGTAATCACTAGTATTATAGGGACCCAACATGCCCCTCTCCTTCAAAAAAGTGTTGTCCTTAATGCTTGAGTAGTTTTGGATGCTTTTGTATAAAATTCTCATCCCCCCATGTGGAATCTTCAGCAGATAAGTTCTTCCACTTGATAAGATACTCTGAAATTGATCGATTTCGTAGCTATCGAGTTCTTGTTTCTGTGACTGCTTCTGGTTCCAATATAATTTTTCCTTCCTCGTCAAGTTCTGGCAATATTGTTTGAACTGGAAGCTTATCGCCTATAACCTTCTTTAAACATGAAACATGGAAAACTGGGTGCAATCGAGAAGCTGCAGGAAGCTCCAATTTGTATGCCATAGTACCAATCTTTTGCAACACCTTGTATGGACCATAATACTTTGGTGATAATTTATTATCCTTCTTAGCTTGCTTGAGGGACATTTGCTTATATGGTTGTAGCCGTAGGAATACCCAATCACCTACATCAAAACTTCTTTCGCTGCGATGTTGATCTGCCTGTTGTTTCATTCTATTCTGTGCCAACACGAGGTTATCCTTTAAGAGTTGGAGGACTTGTTGTTGATGTTCGATGTGATGTTCCACTGCTTGAACCTTAGAATTTTCTCTTAAATATGATGTGATGGATGGTGGCTGATACCCATAAAGTGCCATAAATGGGGTCATTTTTGTCGCTGTATGGAAGGAAGTGTTATACCACCATTCAGCCAGAGGCAACCATTTGACCCATTGTGTCTGTTTATCAGATACAAAGCAACGAAGATATCCTTCCAAACATTTGTTTACTATCTCAGTTTGCCCATCAGATTGAGGACGATAAGATGAGCTATGAGCTAACTGAGTACCAAGACAAGAAAATAATTCTGTCCAAAAATTTCCAGTGAAAATGGGATCTCTGTCACTTACAATAATCTTTGGGTTTCCATGTAGCTTTTGAATTGTTTCCATAAATGCAGTAGAAATTGTACTGGCTTTAAATGGATGTGATAATGCACAAAAGTGCGCATACTTGGTAAGTCTGTCAACTACCACCATGATGACACTCTTTCCCTCAGAGTTGGGTAAACCTGTGATAAAATCCATTGAAACCTCCTCCCAACGTTGGCTTGGAATGGATAAAGGTTGTAATAGACCCAATGTCTTAATTGTTTCAACTTTATTTTGTTGGCAAACCAAACATTCCGCCACAAACTTTTGAATATCTGATTTAAGGCCATCCCAAAAAAATTCCTTCTTAACCCTGTGGTAAGTTTTTAAAAATCCCGAGTGCCCTCCTAAGGGAGAAGTGTGCAATTCCATAAGAATCTTTTGTTTTAGCTGGGAATTCTTACAGAGGTATAAGCGATCTTTGTACCATAACGAATCATTTTCCAGCTAAATGTATCCGACATACTGGAATCTTTTGTAACTTTCGAATAAGTGCCCACACTTCTTCGTCATTCTTCCATTCCTCCCTTGCTTCGTTTATCCAATCTGGTTGGATAATAGAAATGGCGCAAAACAATGCTTCCACATCCTCATCCTTTCTTGAGAGTGCATCTGCCACCACATTTTGCTTCCCTTTTTTGTAGATGATTTCAAAGTCATAACCCAACATCTTTGTGACCCACTTTTGTTGCTCTTCAGAGGATAATCTTTGTTCTAAAAGGTATTTAAGGCTATCATGATCCGTTTTTACCTTGAAGTGTCTTCCCATTAGGTAGGGTTGCCATTTCTTAAGTGCATGGAGTATTGCCAACATTTCCTTCTCATAAATAGCTTTGTGTAAAAACTTTCCCTTGATTGGATGACTTTCAAAAGCAATGGGCCTTTCATCTTGCATTAAAACAACACCAATTCCATTTCCTGAAGCATCACGGTTTTTGTGAAGTCTGGTGTAGCTAAGACAGGTGCTTGGCACATTGCCTCTTTAAGATGTTCGAAGGCCTTTGTTGCTTCTGGAGTCCATGAAAATGCATCTTTCTTCAATAGTGTTGTTAGAGGTGCTGCTATTCTCCCATAATTCTTAACAAACTTGCGATAATACCCTGTCAACCCGAGAAATCCTCGCAAATGCTTTATGGATGTGGGGATTTTCCATTCCTTAATGGCTTTAATTTTGCTAGGGTCTACCTTAACTCCTTCATGAGATACAATATGACCCAGATATTCCACCTCTTGTACTCCAAAGAAACATTTGGATCTTTTTGCATATAATTGTTTCTCCTCTAATAGTTGTAGCACCCTGTCAACATGTTCAACATGATCCTTCCAAGACTTGCTGTAGATTAGTATATCATCAAAAAATACTAACACAAATTTTCTAAGGAATGGTTTGAAAATTGAATTCATCAAACCTTGAAATGTTGAGGGTGCATTGGTAAGGCCAAAAGGCATGACCAAAAATTCATAATGAACCTCATGAGTTCTAAATGCTGTTTTCAGAATGTCTTCAGTCTTCATTCTGATTTGATGATATCCTGAACGAAGATCCAACTTGGTGAAGTAAATTGATCCATGCAATTCATCCAGTAATTCATCAATGACAGGAATGGGAAACTTATCTTTAATAGTGAGCTTGTTGAGCTCCCTATAATCCAGACACATGCGCCATGATCCATCCTTCTTGTGCACCAATACTACTGGAGCAGAGAAAGAACTTTGACTCAGTTGAATTATACCAGCCTCTAGCATTTCTGCAACCATACGTTCAATTTCACTCTTTTGGGCATAGGGATATCTGTACGGCCTGATGTTTGGAGGAACACTTCCTGGAATCATATGAATAGCATGATCATGATCACGAATAGGTGGGAGACCTTTGAGAGTCTCAAATACCTTGGAATGATTGTCCAAGACTTTTTGGAGATCTGGAGAAATAGATGATTCCAATGTGGAAACATCTAGCGAACATAATTGTGCAATTACACATTTTCGTTCCTTTTTTAGAAGCTTTGTCATACCGTTAGAGCTGATTATCTTTCCCGGTTTCCTTGCAATACCCCTTAATTCAACTTCCTTTCCTTCCACAGAAAATTTCATGAAAAGTTCTTGAAAATTAAAAGCTATTGTACCCAAGGATTGTAGCCATTGGACTCCTAATACAACATCAACACCTCCCATTGGAATGGAAAGCATTGGGCTAGTCAATACATATTCTCCCATGGATAGCTTGATATTATGGCACTTTCCAGAGCAATTTATTGTTCCTCCATTTGCAACCATCACTTGACACTCTGGTGCTGGATATAAGAAGCAATTCAATTCTTTTGCTACCTTACAATGAATAAAATTGTGGGTACTTCCTGAATCAATCAATACTATTACCTTTTTCTTCTTGATTTGTCCTTCTATCTTGATGGTTCTAGGAGTGGTAATCCCTGCCAATGCATTACAAGATATGGTCGGATTCATTTGTTCTTCATCTAGGCTTTGTTCCTGGAGTATATCCTCTTCTTTTGACCTTTCTTGCTCCTTTTCTTCTTCCTCTTCACAATCTATGTAGAATAATTTCTTCTCAGCACACTTATGACCTTTAGTGTATTTGCTATCACAACTGTAACAAAGCCCTTTTGCTCTTTTTTCTTCCAATTGTTGTGGTGTCAACCTTATAGGTTGTGGAAGACTAGCGACAACAACACTTCCGTCTTTATAGTTGTGAGTGGTATGCTTCCTGGTTGCCATAATTTTGCTTTCCATTTTTCTTGCTAACCTGAATGCCTTCTCTAATGAATCAGGTTCCCAAAGGCGAACATCATGTTGGATATTATCCTTTAAAGACCCTATGAACACATCAATCCTATGCTCCTCTGGAATATTTTTTACCCTTATGTTCAATTTTTGGAACTCCTCAATGTGCTCCATTATTGAACCCTTTGTTTGAGACTTATCAATTGGCTAAAAAAAGTGTTGCTTTTTGTATCCTCATAATGTGCTATCAATTTTTCCGTAAAAATTTCCCAAGTGATAAATTGTTTACGAGAGCAAAGCCATTGATACCATACAAACTAATTTGGTTCCAAATATAAAGTTGCAATACGTACGTTTTGTGTGTTTTGCACATTATTGAGATCGAAAAATTGCTCCATCTGTAATATCCATGTTGCGGGATCCTTGCCATCAAACTTCCTCATATCGATTTTTGGAATATGGTGCGTCTTCGATCCAACATTAGAGTCTATGAAATCATGATTAACATTTCCTTTGTTTGCATCATGAGTTTCCTTTCCTCCCCTTTCACCATTAGGAAGTATTTCTTGTAGAAAATTTGTCAAATTTGCCTTCAAATCTATCTTCAAATCGTCAATCTTGGCTTCCACGCCCTTTATCTTAGATTCCACTCCATTTATCTTAGCTTCTGTTAGCTTTTGTGAGAGTGAAATTTGTTGCACTTGGTATTGTAATTTTGATATATCATGTAGCATTTCTTCCTCTTCTTCATGAGTCATGCTAGAGCTTTCAGATTTCTTACTAGGTGTTTGCATTTTCTTTCCTCGGGGCATCAGTTACCGATACTAATGCTCTACTATGCCCTTTGAATTCCTTCAAAATAATTTTTCAAACCAAGCTTAAGCAAAAATTTAAAAAATATACACACCTTTTTTCACTTTGTAGGAGCTCGATATTGCCTCTGATGTATCTTTGTAATTTCGGATCATCCAATTCTGAAATTGCGACCTATGGTAGCCCTCTGTGTCCTCTTTCCAATGCCACCAGTCTGACCCCAATTGGATTCTCCAATGAAGAGTTATGCCAAATCTCCCACAGTGACCTGATTATAGACTAATTCAGTAGAGCGAACTTGTACGACGTGCCACGTGTCCCTGTTTTGACCTTTGGCTCTGAAAAATATATACAAGAAACTACAGTCCGTCCTCTTTCTATACCTTCTTACAAAATTTCAATCCGATGCTCAGAGAGAAAGTTATGATGATTTTCCTCAGGTCACCTGTTTGGAATGTAATTCAGGAGTCTGCAAAAAGACCAACTTCCTCAGATCATATCTCCGCAAATATAGCACGAAAAACTCTGAAATTCGGACTCGAGCTTCAGCGCGATGTCTTCTCAAATGGGTTTTTTTTTAGCTTCTGAAACGTCGCAGAAAAAAGTTATAGCGAAAATGCCACGATGACCTGTTTGGAGCAGCGAAACCCTAGAATCCAAAGCTCTGATACCAAATGTTATGAAACCAGCTTAAGAAAAAGATAGAAAAGATAGATCAACGCCTTAAAATTCAGCCTCTTCGAGGGGGAAACCTCCTTTACATTACATAAATGAACAATTCTTGGATGATTCAAATGACAAAACCTCCTTTCTATATATAGGAGTCTAAGGAGTCACAATATAACCCAGCCGACCTAACAATAATAATATAAAGCCACAAAAATAACAATAGAGGGATTCTATGGGGCACAGTAATAACAATATGGGGACAATAGGGGCACAACAATATTAATAAGGGGTACAACTACAATAGTAATGGGGTAATCACTAGTATTATAGGGACCCAACAATATACCTGCTATTTTAATGAATGAATATCTCTTTCTAGTTGAATGAATGCAACAATAGTTGATAAAAGCTTATGATCACTATGTTTGCATCTTACAGTAATCTGGCTTGGAGAATATTAGTTAAAGACACTGATATATATATATATATATATCTATATATATATATATATATATATATACATATATATATATATATATATATACATATATATATATATATATATATATATATATATATATATATACATATATATATATATATATATATATATATATATATATATATATATATGTATATACATATATATATAGATATATATTATGTTTGTTAAAATTTAATGTTTCATTGATTTCTTGAAATATGCATTATTTATAGTGGTAACGTTAAAAGAATGAGATTTTGTTAACTAGTCTTAAGACTGTGATGTGTTCTTTAAAGGAGGCATATATATATATATATATATATATATATATATATATATATATAACAGTGTCCCAGTATGCACATAAGTGGTTATAATTATACAATAGTGCGAGAAGCACTGGTGAAGGCATTTTTAATCTCTGTGGAATTAATTATTTAACCTTTAACTTAATTGTTTAAGAAGGAATAATGAGGGCTCCAATCATAGTGGGTCTACAGAGGTAAACCTAGTATTAACTAAGCCAAACTATTCCTTCTGTAATTACACTCTGTCTAAGAGCGTATAAATATATAAGTATAATTATATAAATGTTACAGTGGAAGAGGGGATGAGATGGCGTTTCCCATAGTTCCCTTCCCTAGTGGTGTGTACCAGCGATAGGGGGAGCAAGAGAGGTTGAATGTCAGGATGTTGGTTTCAGGACAATGGGGTAGGCTAGTCAGAGCAATATTGTCATTATGCGCTCGGTTAATATCCGAGCACATCGCCTGTTGCTTCCATTGATTTAGAGCGTGGGGTGATGATGACCATAGATCATATGGTTAGATAATCAATTTTTAGTGGTTGGTGAGAGCCATCGTAGATCAAACAATAAATATCTTCCTCCTAACGATCCTACGACGTGTGTGGTCCTACCCTTATAACGTCAGTGGGAGGGGAACCCCACACACATGTCGTCGACCTACTTTTTGGGATCGACAACCCAAATCTTGGTGCACCACCCCCCCCTGTGACGTTAGCATTGGGGCGACCCCCCATACACACTGTTGATATGCCCCGACTATTCACAATTGTCAGATCTAGCAGGCTCGGTGGGGACCACAGAGTGGGGCAAAGTGGTAGAATTTTATTGGTTCCATAGATTGGTCGACCATGGGGACCACCAGTATGATGTGGAAAACTAATATACGTGCCAGGGATTCAAATTAACGTGTGGGTTCCATTTTATCTAGGAGACATAACATTTAATTGGCCAAGGCTAATTTATGTTTATATATATATATATATATATATATATATATATATATATATATATATATATGAATGGGTTGTTGAGACCATGGCGAGGGGGCCCTGAAAATAGTATATATATGTATATATATATGATGAAATATATAAGTTACGTATTTAATATCTAACTAGGTTGCATGTGTGCTTCTATTGATCTGGAGTGTGGGGTGATAAGGACTATAGATCATATTGTTGGTATCCTAAATTGCCCTATTTTCTACCCCATTTCCATCAAAATCAACCTCTATTTTATCTCAATAAAAGACACTTTCTTCTTGCACTAGTATAAGATAGTTACCCATTCTTGCAAATGCTCATATTTTATATGAAGATTTATTTCAGCGCTTTATTAATCATTTTATATGGATTTCATGCCTATTTACATACTTATTATAGCTCATATTGATTTCCTAGAGTAATGGTGGAACTTAGTGTTAATGATGAATGAGTTGACTAGTGCAGGTAGATTCCTGCACCGCCACGAAGACTATCCGAGATTTCCGAGAAGCTAAATCTTCCATGGGGACAGGTCTTGATCCCCAACTTTGAGTCTAACTGCTGATGAACTGAAGCAAGATAATAGGTGGTGCGCATTTAGGAATTATTCTCCAAAGTTAGGTTACGACCAAGCAAAGTTCATGTGTATTATAATTGCTGGCCAAGTTTGTAATTTTGGTTTTCTAAGTCTATTCGGCCGAAAGGCCTGAACAAGAAATATTTGTAATTAGTGTAAACATGCTAGAGCCGAAAGGATATATATGATATAGATCATAGGTAGGAAGCTAGCGAACCATCGACTGTCATTTTGTTTTATGTAATCTGGTTATCGCCTTAGCTCTGGGGCTGGACTGCTCTGTAATGTATATTTTCCAAATCAAGTAATACAAGAGAACCACCATGATTTGCATATGCAATGTTTAGTTTATCTTTGATGTCCATTTGAAGTGCTGAGCTTTTTCGTTCCTTAGAAGGGGAATGAGCTGGTTGGCTAGGGCCCAGCCAACCCAGCTCATTTACCCCTCTCGCTTTCACTATTCAATAAGACGGTGTGGTTATTTCTTTTGCAATTGTGTGATGTTATAGTTTTAATCATTAATCTTTAAGTTCTGAATTAAAATATCTTTTGTAGCTAATGTGTGAAACGGATCCATGGTTTGAGAGTAGTTGTGTTTATTTTGCTTATGAAATATCTTTCTCACATTTCCTTTACTCTCATTCTTTGTTTTAATTCATTTTCAATCGGATCATGCAAGGAACTCTTTCCTACACTAGTGCATGCTATTGCCTACACTTTGGTCTAGTCATTCGTTGCAGCAAACAGTGAATCACTTACCTGCATATTATTTTCAGTTATTTCGCAAGTGAATGAACCATTAATTGAGTAATTGTCTTCAGTATTAAAAGTTCATCTTTAAAAGATCTAGAAGCAGTTGTATCAAATTATCATATTATACTTGCAAAGAACATAAGCATTTTGGGTGAAGTACCAAAGTTGATTAACACATGCAAAATACTTAGGCTACTATTTGATTCTTTTAAAGTGATTTTATTTCATGAAGTTTATTTCCTTTGCAAAGTTTAATGAATTGAAGCATTTCCTTTTTCACAGATAATTTACTTCAGAATTTCATTTACAGTTGCAATTCTTTTTCAGCACATCTTTCAGTTCTTTCGAAAGTAACTTGGAAACTAAGTGAAGGGAACTCTGCCTCGGTGCAAGAGCAAGTCTCTTGTCACAGAAACAGAGTGCTCTAAGCCCTGAGGCTTAGAGCACCTTCACTCAGACATAAGTCTTCAGTAAGGAAGGTCAAATATACTCTTACACAAAAATATTGTACCTGCACTAGTGCAAGCAGATTGCAACAGTGCAAGGACAAGTTGTTTGTGTGAGAGGAAGATCAGAAGGAAGACAAAATTCTGCAAGGGCCCACTTGTTAGACTATTGACCATCCATCTGAAGATGAACATATCATTTCATTCCAGCATTTAAGATTGTTTCCATTGTGTGGAATTTCTTTACTTGATTTACTTGCAAATTGTCTTTTACATTCCAACACTAGAGTTGCCTTGGTGTTAATTGCCTTTCCAATTGTTTTCTATCTGATTCTGCAAAGAATTTCCTTTAAGAAGTAGGATTAGAGATAGGAAAAGTTCATACCATTTATGGCATTGCTTGTGCTTCGTCTCTAAGTTTACACAACCCTCGGGTTGACAATTAAGTGTTGAGGAGTTTTCTCAAGCACAATTCCTGCACACAACACATATGGTTAGATAATCAATTGTTAGTGGCACCAACGGAACACGATGTTGGCAAGGACCACCGTAGATCGAACAGTTGAGATCTTCCTCCTGATGAAACTATGACGTGTGTGACCCTACCCCTGTGACATCAAAGGGAGGGGAACCCCCCACACATGTCGTCGACCTAATTTTTGGGATCGATAACCCAAATCTTGGTGCACCATCCCCCCTTGCGACGTCAGTGTCGGGGCAACCCCCCTGACACACCGTTGATATGCCTTGGCTAATCACAACCATTGGATCTAGCGGGCTCAGGAGGGACCACAGAGTAGGACAACGTGGCTGAAGTTTATTGGTTCCAGGGATTGGTGGACCCTAGGGACCACAAGTGTTATGTGAAAAACTAATATAGGCACCAGGGATTCAAATTAACGTGTGGGGTATGTTAGAGTCGGTCTGGTCAGTCCTCCGTCAGAGATCAAAACTCTTTATGCATTTCATTTTTAGGTGTCTCGCTCCATTCACTCAGCTGCATTCCGCTAGGGGCCATGCCATGATCTGACAGAGAAGGTCATGCTAGTCATTTCCCCTCATATCTGGCTCCTGCTGGCTTATGTCTTTTGTCAATAATCACAAACATCCATAACAGTCAAGGTCTGGTCCTTTAATGGACAAAGGTCATTTTCGGTCATTGGGTCTAGGGATTAAATCAATTTGGTCTTTAAATATGTCCAGTAAAGCCATGCAGGCCAGAGTGATGCCCTTGTAAAGTAATTTTTCACAGAGTTTCATCGTCATATGGATAAACTTCGACTGTTCTTCAAAACTCTGTTTTGAAGAAAAGTCAAATAGGGTCATTGGTGATAAAATCTTCAAAGAGATCATCAGTTGATTTCCTCAGATGCAGTCATGGTTTCCGTGGCCAAATGTCCCGTCGTGCAATCCCTGCAAAAAGTGCTGAAAATTTCATCATTTGAGCTAAAATTTCAGAGGAAAAGTGAAAATCAGGGTTGTTTTAAAGTCAGTGAAAAAGTGTCAAACATAACATTAGAAAAATGGGTTTTTGGAGAAGCAAAAATCTAACCCATCACTTCCAAGTCTTTATAAACAATTTTCCACCAAAATTGAAGTCATTGTGCAAATCAAGTGCGTAGGGAGACATTGCAAAAGGTTTGAGTGTGCATCGTGGTGTTTGGAGCAACGTTTGGAGGCCATTACAGGCGCGCGGTGCATATAGGCAGGGGCACGGCGCACACAGAGCCTGCCCGCAGTGAAAATTCTTAACGGGAGTGGCACACACCCAGAGCGTGGCGCACTGGGTTTTGCGCGCGGTGCACAGAGACAAAGCGCCCAGAATTTGCCAAACTCCCTCAAATTTTTTTGTGAAGCACATAAATTGCAAGGTAGGCTCCATAAACTCACTTGTGCATCAAATTTGATAAAGATATGGTGGTTTATTGCCTATGATTAAATGCAAAAAATTTCATAAAGTTAACCACAAGAAGACACCAAAAAACCATTTTGCTAGGGTTGTGCCATTGTGTTGTTGATGCCAAGGCTCTATTTTTCCTGCCCTACCACTTTTCCTTATTCCCCTATGCCATTTTTCCTATTATCACTACCCTAACACTACCAAACTCATATTCCCTTTCCCTTCCTCCTAGTGCTCAATTAAAACCCCAAACCCTAACCTGTCAAAATACCCAAAACCCCTACATATCCCTAAACAAAATTCTCCCTATAACCCTTATTCCCATTACATTACTCCCCTCCTAATACTCCCTTTGTTTCATTGTTCCCCTTGGTGGCAGATATCACAAACAACACCCAACTTCACCATCATCAAAGGGGCAGCCTAAATACAGTTTATAAACAGCAGTCATGGCATCTGAGGGTTCATCAGAGTATGAGGTGGAGACCCACAGTGATACAACTTCAGGAGAACAGGCTCCCTGGAGACATCATAGGAGTGGCAAACATGTTAGGGATGAGCCAAACACCCTCACTGAGTTGCAGGCATGCCCTCTTGCTATGTCATGTTTCCAGCACCTAGCATGTTTTGAATTTTGTCAAAGGGTGGCAAATGTTAGAGTTCATCATGAGTTGGCCCGTCTTTTTGTGCTTCACCTACATGGAGGTCAGTCTATCTTGGCCGGGGTCACCTTCACATTGACAGCCGAAACTATCTCAGTGGCAACAGGAATACCAAATGTTGGAGAACAATGGCATAAGAAAAAGAAGGTGGATAGGCATCATTATGAGCCTTACATTAAGGCCAGTTGTTTGATGCATCTCACAAGAGTCTTCCCATTCAGATTTTTGAAAGATGAGTATGCTTCGCTCATGAAATTGATCATGAAGTACTTCAGTTGTGAGGGGAGGTTTTCTCGCCTATATGCCTATCACATCAGGTTGCTCATTCACTTTACCAGAGTGCGGATGATGAACCTACCATTTTGCATTTGCGGGAACATAGAGAGGATGAAAATTTCATGCAGCATAAGACCCCTCAGCGGCAACTTAACAGTGTTTATCAATTTGCTCTTATCCGGATTTTGGTGGATCATCAGTTGGGATTACTGGGCATTGCTTGGGAGGACTTCATCTCCTGTGACTTCTTCAGCACTCCACAGGTAGTATCAGAGGCAGAGCATGAGATAGGTGGTCCTTCTCATCAGTATGAGCACCATGAGACCGCTACTATGCCAGTATTCATCACCTATCAGAGAGGCAGTAGACATTTGTTTGCAGCGGCAAAGCGAGTGTTATCTCCACCCGGGGTGGAAGGGGCCTCGCTTCCTACATCGATGACACAAGAACAGGACAGAGGTAAGGAGCCAATGCATGATGAGGGGCCTTCAGGTGAACGAGAGATAGAATTCGTTCTCCTTCATGATGATGAGACAGATACAGAACCGACAAATGCAGAGCTTAGAGAGATCATCCATGAGCAGAAATCAGTGATCGAGGCCTTATCCCTTGACTTGGAGAGGGCTAAGTGGAACATGAAATACCTGGAGTAGAGAAAGAAGTAGCTTGAGGATCAGCGGGCGATCATGGAGCTACAAAACATTCGTGAACATCGCCAAGCTGCACAAAGGAGAAGAGTTGAGCTCACATCATTGGAGCAAGAGATCAATGAGGACTGGGAGTCACATCTCGAGAGCGTTAACATGCACTTGGAGAGACTGCAAGACAAAGCTGACAAGGACCATGCTTTGCTGAGACACATGGCTTATCATTACAAGACACGAAATATGAGTGCAAAGGCCCAGATAAGGAGCTTGAAGGCAAAATTGAGCAAAGCAACAAAAGAGGCAAAAGAGGCAAAAGAGAAAGATCGGCTTCGAATCTTGGCTGAGGCTTCTTTGGCACGACATAGCACCCCATAGGGAACCTCCAACCCAAATTTCAAGGCATTTGGGGAAATTTTGGTCACATGACAAATTTTTGGGCAAAACACAGGTTTTTTTGCTAAAAATTGGGAGCTCCAAATGAAGAATGGTTTGCATTTTTGGATTCAGAATGAAAAATCACGACTACTGGTGCTTGGAAAAGAAATTTGGGCAAGATCTGAGTCTCCAGGAGGTCAAAAACACCCAAAAATGGCCTCTCTGCCCCTTTTTTGACACACAGGAAGCAGTCTTGGGAGAATGAAGATTTGGAGGGGAAAATGAGCACCAAATTCAGAAATTCCGGTTGGGTTAGAAAGTAGACAGGACAGGCTTTCCAACAAGGACACTTGGGCACATTTTGGACACATGAAAGTGCCTCAAATCAGGCTCCAAAGTAGCGCGGCGCACAGAGAAAATGGTGCGGCGCACACAGGAAAAATTGCCAAATTTGCTTCCGTTTTGCGAAATTTCGATTCACGACTTCTCCAAGTGGGCCCGCTCATCTACATTTCGGTTTTTTGGCACCTAAGGCAGCATTTAAAGTATTTTCTCTCTATATTGGCTCCTATCTAAGTGGCGAAGGAAGGCAAACGGTCACCCAAGCCATTTGTCATGTTTGTAACGCTGCACTTGTAGCTGATGGTTTGCTCTTCATCTCCATTTTGTAATGATTCGAGTAACTCCCCAACCCTTGGGCATTCTATCTCTTCATGGCACATTCTATATATTGTATGTAAACCATTTGCAAAGGGTTGGTTGGCTTGTAACTTCTGGGAGACTATGGGAAAGAAACTCTGCTTCTTCACTGTATATTTTTGACACAGAATTAATGAAAGGCAACGGCGTTGTTTCATGAGATTCATGTGGTTGTGAGTGTAGCAAATGTGTCTCTTATGTTTTCATATGTATTTTTTATGTTTCATAATTCAATTCATGTTCATTTCCAGTGAAATTTTCTGAGTTAGATAAGGTAGAATTCAATTTTATTGCTCTGCCTGTGGGAAAATTTCATGTTCAGTGTTCTTCTTCTGTTGAAAAGGATTCATGTTCTTATGCCCTTTTCACTCTCCTAAACAATCTCTCCATTCCATGTTATTTCAAACTAAATTGCTACACTTTCCACCTACCTTGCCTCACGAAGTAATCTGTGCCTTTGTATTAAATTCTCTGTTCTTTGCTGACCGTTGGTCCCATACCATCCCAGAAGCTCAGTCATTCATAAAAATTGTTTCTTGTATCCCTATTCACTTACTAGCCTAAGATCAATATTTCATTGTAAGTCATCTCAGACCATTTTTTCTTATCTATTCACTGAGCATGACTCGGAGAGAGCCCTCTCCTGTTCTGGTAGGGCTAGCTACCAGACTGAGCGTGGTTTGTGGTTACCCTGAATTTTGCCTTCCTTCAGCCTAGGGTAGATTTAGGTGCTAACAGGGTCCATCTTATCCAGGCGGCATAACATTTAATATGTCAAGGATCATCTATGTGTGTGTGTGTGTGTGTGTGTGTGTATAACACACGTATGAATGGGTTGTTGAAATCATGGCAAGGGGGGATTGAAAATAGTATATATATATATATATAATAATTAAAGAAGCTCTAATTGACCTAAGAGACAAATTTTTTTGATAAATATCATTCTTCTGATAGAGACAAGAGGAGTTGGACTATCAGTGACATGCATCCACTAGGGTAGGTAAGGTAAGGGTATTGTTACATTACCTTCCATCTTACCTCCCCACTCCTACAATCATTAAATGATTGTTGGGTGTGGGATCCCCCAAGGGTAGTTTTGGGGCTTAGAGCCCAGATTTTGGTCCAACTTTGTAATTACAATGTAAAGACTCCACATTTTGTGGGCGCGGAGCGCGTAGTTGTTAAAGAGTCATAGGGTTGTTCGCCCTTATTTTGATAATGTAATGTTGGTTGTAGAAGATCTACCCATGGTCCGCGGACCATGGAATTGTATAAATAGAGCGAAGCTCTAAGTAGTCAAAGGCATCTAATCTAAGATAAGATAATGCAGATGTATGCGAGATAGTTCTGAAGTGTAAGTCTAAGTTTGGGTTGTAGCGTAGGTAGAGGCTATGCAATTGAGTGCACAGATGCCTAGTAGTTCACAGCTGAGTGCGCGGACCTCTGCAGCTGAGTGTGCAGGGTGAGTCGAGTCTGTAATCATATGGAAGTATTAATAAAGAGAAGTTTCTATCAATTCTGCGTCTTTATTTCCTGTTTTATGCATATGTTATATTGGGTATGAATTTCACTTCTAATGCTTATATGATGCGCGAATGTGTATAACTGTATTGGTTAAGTGAACGCAAGTTAGAATATCTGTTTACATGAAGATAATTAAGATCTATTAATAAGATAAGTAAGATACTTGGCATAGTTTGGGAAACATCACAGTTTGTTGCCCTAGCACCATAAAAGCATCTTAGCCCCTGGTTAGGGTTGCGTGAAAGCCATTGGTAACAGATCGTGAAGGTACTGAAGGTTATAACACAACATGAAGCGACCTGAACAAAGGCAAGGTCTAGTTGGAATAAATCGACACCACATCCATCTCAAGGGTGCAAAAACTTGGTTCCAGCATCCCCCCATACTGCTATGGGTGAGACTGTAGTTCGCGCTCTGCGGGCTGATGTCGAAAGGGATAGTAGTGTAGGGATTTGTTTGGCTAACTAACTCTGAACAAGGGTCAGGCCCCTATAAGCCAAAAAATGGTTCTGTTTCCAGGACTAGAATCTACATAGAGATGTGTGATGTCGTATCACTGGAATCCAACTAAGAAAGAAATTGAAGGCTGGTTGGACAGAAGAATTCACGATTTCGCGACGCAGGAGAATAGAAACCCGCGACTGTCAAAAGAAGAGTGGCTAGACAACTACCTGTATACAAAGATCCACAAAATATTTTTCGTGTTCTTCCCTACTAAGCTATACGGGTGGATCGCGAAGCTAGTAGATAGCCAAGGAAGGTGGAAGCTTGACATTCCTATTGTGTGGACCTCAGAGCTAGTGTGGAGATTGGAAGCATCAGGAGATAAGATCGCGTGTGCCGTCGATCATTGGCTTGATCGTATTATAGGAGGAATTGTTACTGAGTTCGCGGTCAACACCTCAGTAAGCTATAGAGAGGCAGAGCGACGCTTTCTCAAAGGACCACGAGGTAAGTACGTAAAGTATTTGAATACTTGGATTAAAATGATGTTGTGCGAAAGTGGGTTATGTAGTTACCTTGATGTTCGGGGCTACGTGAAGTGGAAAGGTTTACAGGAACGAAGGAAATAAGGGTCCAGAGAATAGCCCCTTGATTTCACCTCCGTGAGGGGACGAGGAAGAGCTTGCAAAGGTCTCTCCGCGAAGTGCTATTCATCTTATAAGACAAAGAATTCCGTGAATACCACCTCCACCCACACCACCACCGGCTTCACCGCCATCACCTCCATCTTCGCCCGTACCAACTCCACCATCACTACAATTCAGTATGGCAAACACAATGAAGTTTTATGTGTTCAAGGGTTTGGGAAATGAAGATCCGGACCGATTCTGGTTCGTTGTAAGGTTGTATGGGAAGCGCAAGGTGTTATAGATGACCATATAAAGAAAGCGACGTTGGTTAGCACCCTGTAGGATTGCGCGCTAACCTGGTATATTAAGTACTCCAACGATAACCCAAATGTGAGAGTCGCGGATATCCAAACAACACTAAATAGAGAATTTAGCAGGCCTAAATCTAAAGCGTAGTCGATCGTGGTATTTAAAGAGATCACGATGCTACTAGGCGAGACTCCTTGGGAACTAGATCAGAGGCTGAAATGTACAATTCGCGAAGCCAATATGAATCTGACTAATGGACAACATCACGAGTGGTTTGTAGCTTCGCTACTACCACATTTAAGGAGTTCGATATCGCAACAGAAGATAACAACTTAGGAAGAGACCTTAGAGATCGCCATGAGGCTACATGAGACCCCAATGCAGGATCCTAACCTAGGAGTTTAGCAGATCCACACACAACTGAAGAATTTGTGCCTTGAGATGCAGAGTTTCAAACAGGATAGGATGGTTCGACCAGAAGTGCGCGGTGCGTAAAATGCAAGAGTCAGGGTCATGAAAAAGACCACTACCCAGTCTTTACAAATTACCTTACCGAAGGAGGACCAATGCCTTTAAGGCTGGAAATTCAAGCAGGACCTAGTGCGGCGCCTGCTTTGTGGTGTGTTATTTGTCAAATAGCACGAAAACATACCACGAATAACTACCACTTGTTACAGAAGTATAAATAAACTTCACAACAGTTGTTCTGCAACTTTTGTAGGTTAGTGGGACATGACGAGCGTACTTGCAAAAGCTATGAATTAATGATGGATAGAACTCCCACCTATAGGGTTTAGGCCGAAACGTGGCCCCTTGACCAGAATGCAGGAATGACGCGGACAGGATGTCAAGGGCGTGGACGAGGCCGAGGCGGAGGAGGACCTGGTAGAGGTCGTGGATAATTGATTTGCTACAATTGCGGAGGGCCAGGACACTGTGCTCACTATTGCACGAATCCAACATGCCCATCGTGCAAGTATTGCATGCTGTTTGATCATTAGATAGAAGATTGTCCTACGCTGATAGCTAAGATACGCAACAAAGGAGCGCTAATGCCTCCCCCAACTCAAAACTTGCATATGATGAGGTCTGAGCTACATGAGGAATATCCGAATGTAAACATTGTGCTCCGAAGTGGAATCGCGACGAGGGACGACAAAGGAAAATAGCTAGAAGATAGTACATGGGTTTGCAAAGCCCCGGCAAAAGAGGCCGAGTTTGATTTGGAGCGCACTCAGGAAATGTTCATGGAAGCTAAGAAGAGCTTCGTTGATGCCTCCACTTCAGGAAGCAAAGATAAACCAAAGCCACAAATGGACCCATACATGCTGACAATGTTCTTGGAAACTTGTATAAAGTTATTGCGCGACAGTAAGGCTGTGAAAGGGCTACAGGAACTTATCAATAGGTGTTTTGGGACCACGCCAGGTGAATCATGCGTAGTCCGCAAGATTGGAAAGCATAAGACAAGGACAGGTCGTGAAATGAGACTCACCGTGCAGATCGGAGAATATGAGATGGATCAAGTCATTCTGGATTTGGGATCAGATGCGAATGTTCTACCGAAACAGACATGGGAACGAATGGGGAGACCTGCACTGCAATGGTCTCCAATTCAGCTGAGAATGGCGAATCAGCAAAAAATAATACCCATGGGGCGATTACAGGGAATAACTGTGGATATTGAGGGAGCGAGCATGCTGGCGGATTTTGAAGTAATAGAGATTGTTGATGATAGTAATCCCTACCCCGCACTCCTGGGAATTGACTGGGCCACTAATATGAACGGGGTAATTAATCTGAAGAAGCGAAAAATGATCTTTGAAAAGAAGTCACTGC
This sequence comes from Pinus tabuliformis, assembly GCA_031772625.1. Taxonomy (NCBI): domain Eukaryota; kingdom Viridiplantae; phylum Streptophyta; class Pinopsida; order Pinales; family Pinaceae; genus Pinus; species Pinus tabuliformis. The sequence continues at coordinate 112,543,721 of CM062805.1, forward strand.
GCGTAATTATACCCCTAGACCCTACTGAAGGATCACGCTATAAAGAGTTGGTCCATAACTATGAGAGTGATGATGATCTAGACTGTATCTATAAGATAACAACGCGAGACCAAGACTAGGTAAATCCCACCACGGATGGACGGATTACATGGGAGCGCGAGATCTCCTGTACTTTAGATTCTGATGAGGAAATAGAACGTTGGCAGAATTGGTTACATGAAGTAACTACGTTGAATTGCAATATGATGACCAGGTCGTTGCGTTGCATGTCAACAGAAGTAAGAGATATGCCTATTTATGATGGTCTAAATGAGGTATATACCTTCTTGGATGCATTTGAAAGGGAGGTGTCGAAAAAGAAATGCTTCTAGGCCTTGGACTGGGTATTGCGTGCTACACCCATGAGATGGTGGGGTAAGCACAAAGGAAGCTTTGATGATTGGCGTGAATGTAGGAGAATGATGCAAGTACAATTTGGGAAGCCTAAGGTGCCACTGACAAACATGTATAATGGCAAGGATGATCCACGCGCACATTTGGCCAAGTGGACACAAGCCTATGGAGAAAAGCCACAACTTGAGTGGCTGCACCTGTTCTGTCATACCCTAGATGTTATACCAATGAATTGGTATATAGAAACAAAGCTCCGCCATGGGACAAGTGAATGGGATATCCTACACGAAGGGTTTGTGATGACCTTCAGTTTTGAGGATGGGTGGGACATTACTGATGAAATGCTACAAGAGGTAAAGGCAGCCATCTTTAGGATACCACAGGAGCCGGTAGACTTGATTCAGCTTGAATGGGCTACTCAGCTAAGTTTCACGCTGGAATGTTATAATGTAACTGTTGAATAGGAGGATGAGGATTCATGGAATATTAACATTCCAGAAAAAGAAGGCCACAGCGAGGTTCAAGGACCATAGATTGAGAACCCTGATATAACCGCGTCGATGAAAACTAAGCAGGTAAACATTGGTACGGAGGCAGAAACCAAATTTGCGAAGATCGGAGACTACTAGGACGCCGTGATGATGGATAAGGTCACTGAATTACTCTGCGAATATCAGGACATATTCCCGACCAAGTTTACGAATTTGAAAGGAATAATCAGAGATCTAGGAGTGATGAAGATCATGTTAAATCCTGACGCGAAGCCAGTTAAGTAGAGGCCTTACCGCTTAAATCTGAAATACAAGGAGAGGGTCCGCGTAGAACTAGAAAAAATGCTCGCAACAGGCATCATTGAGCCTATGGAAGAGTCTGATTGGGTAAGCCCAATGGTGGTACAAGAGAAGAAGCATAAGGATGAGATAAGGATATGCATGGATCTCAGAAAATTGAATGATGCTTGTGTGCATGATCCATTCCCAACTCCGTTCATGGATGAAGTGTTGGACAATGTAGGAGGTTAGGAAGCATATTCTTTCACTGATGGGTTCTCGGGGTACCACCAGATCAAAATCGCACTGGAGGATAGGAGTAAGATAACCTTCACAAGTGAGTGGGGTTGCTTTCAATATATTGTCATGCCGTTTGGATTAAAGAATGCCCCTGCTATCTTTTCACGCGTGGTTGTTGTGGCATTCAAGGAATATATTCATAAGTTCTTGGAGGTCTATTTTGATGACTGGACTGTATTTGGGCTGGTTAAGTGCCATGTAGCGAGCTTGTCCTTGATGCTGGATACCTGTCGAAGATACCAAATCGCACTCAACCTCAAGAAGTGTCTGTTCCTCGTTCCTTTTGGGAACCTATTGGGGCATGTGGTTTGCAGACAAGGGCTGATGGTAGACCCCGCGAAGATCGTGGTGATTCTGAACTTGGAAGCACCGAGAAGTGTGAAACAGCTGTGCGCCACTCTAGGACATATGGGATATTACAGAAAGTTTATCAAAGGCTATGCCCAGATCACTGCACCGATGGAAAAATTATTGAAGAAGGATGTCATGTTCTATTGGAACGATGACTGTAAGAAAAGCCTGGATATATTGAAAGAAAAGATGGTTACTGCGCCGATTCTAGTCTTCCCGAATTGGAAGAAAGAGTTCCATGTACATGTCGACACGTCATGTATAGCATTGGGGGTAGTACTGACACAAGATGGCAGAGAAGGCTTGGATCACCCTATCACGTTCGCAAGTCGCAGATTATCCAAAGCAGAGAAGAACTATTCCACCATTGACTGCGAGGGACTAGCTATGGTATATGCACTCCAGAAGTATCGACATTACTTGCTGGGAGGCCACTTTAAGATGTATACAGATCACTCCACGCTAAAGTACCTGGTCAATAAGACTCTATTGGGGGGCGCATTTGTAGATGGCTTTTATTTTTCCAAGAACACGATTTTGAAGTTTTTGTGAAGCTTGGACAATTGAACGCGGGACCAGATCACCTATCACGCATCGAGACAGGGGAGGAACCTACTAGTTTGGAGGAAGGATTACCTGATGCGCAGCTCTTTGTTGTGCATGTAGCGGATGGACATTTTGAAGATATAATACACTTTCTAACGGCTGGAACTACGCCGAAAGGATACTCTGTCCCGCATAAGAAGGAATTAGTGGTGTGTGCCGTAGATTTCTCTGTCATTGCTGGGCATCTATAAAAGATGGAGAATGATGAAATACTGCGAAGGTATGTACCTGAAGTTGAATGAAGCAGCATCCTCGCGGATGCTCATGGGGGCGCCGCAGGAGGACATTATGCAAGTAAAGCAACTGTGTAGAAGATTCTATGTGCCGAGTTGTGGTGTCCAACCCTTCATTAGGATTCAAAAGCATATTGCAACGCATGTGATGTATGTCAGCGGATAGGAAGTCCATCATGGAGGGATGAAATGCCTTTGAATCCACAAATGACATTGCAACCTTTCGAAAAGTGGGCAATAGATTTTGTAGAACCTATTAAAACTCAAGGAAAGACAGGTGTGAGGTATAGTATCACTGTGACGGAGTATCTGATTCATTGGGCAGAAGCGTAGCCGATGAAGGATTGCACGGGCGTGACTACCACGAAGTTTCTATTTGAAAATGTACTGATGCGATTTGGATGTTTGAAGATCTTGATGAGCGATCGCGGTACACACTTCGTGAACGAGACGATCAGCGCGTTGACAGAAGAGTTTCAGGTGTATCACCAGAAGAGCACACCGTATCATCCACAGGCTAACGGGACAGTAGAAGCATTCAACAAAGTATTGGAAACCACGTTGACCAAGGTATGAAATTCGCAGCGAGGTGATTGGGACCTACGCATACTTGCAGTGTTATGGGCTTATCGGATGACATGCAAGAAACTGACGGGACAAACACATTTTAGGCTTGTCTATGGAGTGGAAGTTGTAATGCTTATGGAATACATCATGCCTAGTCTGTGCATAGCAATGCTCACAGGTATTATGGATCGTGGAGCCTTGGAGGAGAGGCTCGCGTAGCTGGATGAGCTCGAAGAAGATATATTTTTGGCTGGATTTCACTAGCAAGTACAGAAGCAACGCGAAAAGGCACGACATGACCGACACATCAAGCTGCACACATTCAAGGTAAACGATCTGGTTTCGTTGTATGATAGTAAGTTTGATAAATTCTCAGGAAAGTTTAGGATGCACTGGTTAGGGTCGTATATTATTAAGGAGATTATCGACGGAGGCGCGGTACAGTTGGTCAAGATAAACGGAGAACCCTTCCCAGGAAAGGTGAATGGCAGTCACTTGAAGCCATACATCGGCTATCCGGCGATGTGACTATATGAAAGTGGTACAGTCTTAGCGCTCCAGGCAGCTGAAAGGAGGCGCGGGACTATAAACTACTCTGCCCGGGAACTGTGCGATGTTAGGACTGCACGCAGTAGCGAAGTGTCACAGGGTCCGCGACAATGCGAAGACAGTTGCGCTGGTGCGCAGGTCTACTGGAAAGTGACCATTACAGTCACTATTCATGATGTGATGCTTGGTTTGAGGCCAAATGGAGCAGGTGACAAGCATTTAAGGTGAACTTTATGGGCTAGATTCTTGAAAATCTGCTACCAATATAGCATTAATGGACCGAATGTGGGGGGAACAGTTGAATTCAAATTCAAAAGGCGTTATAAATTACAAGTGGTTGTCCAAGAAACAACACTTGGCAATTTGAGAACTAAGTTGTTGCGCGCTCAGGTATTCATGAACCGAGACTTATTCGATATTCTAAAAGTGAATTCATTGTTTGAGCAATTACCAGAGACACTAAGAGAACTGTGGAATAACACTATGTTAGCACCCGAAGAATCCATGGACACAGGAGTAGTGACAGCTGAGCAAGCTGCGTAGGAAATTGTGAAAGTAAAGCCCTAGAGAGCACCAGAATAATCGCTGAGGTGCCTAAATCACCACGCACGTCGATACCCAAGAAGGATAAACAGGCCATGATATCGGTGCACGTCTCAACCAGAAACCCACTGAGGACAAAGCTCACACTGGAGGAAAAGGGGAAGGCCATTAATCTGGAGGCTGATGAGGAGGAAGAGTTTGAGGCAATCCTGGTGGAGGAGGAGGATGTAGAGATGGAAGTCGAAACCCAGGGTGCAGACCCTATCACTAGGCTGCCAGAATATGTTCCTCCGCTAAAGGGTAAAGCTAAGGTTCCAAAGGATATAGATGAGAGCAAGAGCTCTCTACAAACCCCGCTACTCCCAGATGATATTATTTTTGAGGGCACATACTTGGGACGGGTTCTCGTATTGAAATTTGAAGATTGGGACCTTACAAACCACATAAATTTCCCACATTTAACAACTGAGAATCTAATGCACCAGAAGATAGACATGCCAGCTGGAATGATAGAGTTGGAGCTGCACAAATGGCTTAGAGGTTTTGAGAAAGAAGGGTTGCTAAACTTGCTCTGGGTGCCACATTACCACCGCGCCCCAGTGACTGCTTTTGTCATCAGGCAGCTGCTTTGCTTGGTGCATGATGGGTGCTTGTGGCTGGAGGATTACACGACTACCTTGCGCAGGGGAGGACCCAGTAAATATTTCAGAGAGAAAAGGTAGCGATTTGGCCCTCACGGAGGCAATGAAAAAGAAGTTTAAGTTGGAGAAGAAGAAGCGAGGGTATGCCATCTCCAACATCAACAACCCTACAGTCAAGGTTGCAACACAGATATTGGTAGGAAAGGTGATGCAAAAGTACTGCGTGGATGAGGTGCCTATGCCAGTGGTTACACTAGCAGTGCAATGCGTAGAAGGGGTCCAGTTCAACTGGACAAACTATCTATGCAGTGAGTTCCTTGCGAACTTCTGCGAGGCATAGGAGTAGGGCAAAACATTTCATTATGCATGGCTCCTATTGTTGATAGTACTGGTGGCATGGGAGTTTCTCAAAGATAGCCAGTTCCCATTGATTGCACAGGACCTTCTAGAGGCAGCGAAGTACGCTTCACTGTGGGCGACCAGGGATGCACAGAGGATAAGGGAGAGAAAGATATTTTGGGTGCTTATGGAGATGAACATCCAGATGGGGATCAATCGCAAGCCGCGGTTATCACCCACAGTCTACAACAGTTTACAGAGCTTTGCGGAGTTCAAAGCCAACTTCCACCATGTCTTCATCAGGGCACGGAAGGACCCTATGAAGACGTGGCATGAGTTACCATACTTGGCGACTGATGATGTAATTTTTGTGGTCCTTGAGTCTTGGTTGTCGGAGTTGCGCGCTCCAGTCGACTCCACAGTGAAAGCAGAGACGAAATTGTGGATGGCACAGCTGGTGGAAAAGCGCAGGAAAGAAGAAGCAGTGACTAAGGCCTAGGCGGCGTGCGACACTGCGAAGTTAGCAGAACAACAACAGAAAATAGCAGAAGAAGAGCGCGAAGGACAGAAGTCACCTTCACCCGAACCGGAGACAGACACAGAACAAGGTGGTGTAGACCCACAGACAACGTCCACCCAACTCAAGCATCCGTGACCACGAGAGCAGGTAGGGCCACGAAAGAAAACAAAGGCCTCAAAGACATATTTCGACCCTATCACCCTTACTGAAGGGGACTTGCATGATATCGGCAAAATGGTGAGGGATGTCACCGCGAAGGCCCTCCAACAGTTTGAGGAACAACACTAGTTGGTATTGGGGGCTCTCCGGACACAAATATAGGAGTTGCAGGTGCGCACTCCACAAGCTAGCATAGTGTCCACCAGCCTCGCAGTCGGCACTTCAGTTGCCGAGGAAATGTTGCGCGCCAAGATGACCAACACAATAGTGCTACCAGATGGAGCACTCATTGCAGAGAATGAGGCCGACAGGCATATGGTTGGTAGTTTGAAAGGGGTCAGGTTAAACATGGTTGCTCTCTATCAAGAGATGCTCTATCTTTTGCAAGATGGAGTCACCGCAGAACGTCGAGCTAGGGAGAGTCACGCTCTACAGGTAATGAGCGAGTGACACATCAAAATTGAGCAGTTGAGATTGCAGCGCAACGAGGAAGTGGAGTAGAACAAACAGATAGTGCAGGTTGTGAAGGAAGCCTACCAGATGGTCCTAGAGTTGGCCATCCAAGTAGAGGAACTAGTGGAGGCGCGCGTCCGAAAGTTAGCCACAGGGATGCGCGACACAAGAGCAGAAATGGCCAAGGTTCAGCTGGAGCTGAACTTGCAGATAGTAGAACTGCAGTTGAAGGCTCAGCCTTCAACTCCACTGGAGGTCAGAGAACAACGTACCACTATGGTCACAACAACAATGGTGGCGGTTGACAGTGCAGTGACAGAATGCATGATGTTGTTTGAACAATCGTTCAAGGTCCTAACCACCCTGCAGGAGGACTCGAACATAAAGCGCCTAGAGACGGAGGTGCACGAGATGCAACAAAGATATGATGAGGTGAAAGGGAAGTGTAGATGGTTGCCCTTACACAGAGGCTTGTAAGGATGCAGCAGGCAAAGGCACTCAAGGAGCAGGTGGATGCCGCTCGACATAAAGAGGCAGTTTTGAAAGCGCGCCTACAGCCATGGATCGATGAGGCTTATACAATTACAACCTCCATTGAAGCAAAGCTCACGCAACTGCAAGCAACTCAGGAGAGGATTCAAGGCAGCAGTTCAATAGCAGCGATCACCAAACAATGCGTAGAGGAAGTCCAGCAGGTAGCCGCTCAGTGCGCTGCCGAACTTGCAGCAATCCAATCAGAGTTGGGAGGTCTTCGCGCTAAGATCTCCGCACCTGTAGAGTGACTCGAGGGCGAGTCACAATGTTTGTGTTGGGGGCCTGTTGGGCGCGGGATCATCCTAGGGTAGTTTGGGGCTTAGAGCCTAGATTTTGGTCCAACTTTGTAATTACAATGTAAAGACTTTGAATTTTGTGGGCGCGGAGCGCGTAGTTGTTAAAGAGTCATAGGGTTGTCTGCCCTTATTTTGATAATGTAATTGCGGTTGTAGAAGATCTACCCATGGTCCACAAACCATGTAATTGTATAAATAGAGCGAAGCTCTAAGTAGTCAAAGGCATCTAATCTGAGATATGATAATGCAGATGTATGCGAGATAGTTCTGAAGTGTAAGTCTAAGTTTGGGTCGTAGCGTAGGTAGAGGCTCTGCAACTGAGTGCGCAGAGGAATAGTAGTCCACAGCTGAGTGCGCGGACCCCTGCAGCTGAGTGCGCAGGGTGAGTCGAGTCTGTAATCATCTGGAAGTATTAATAAAGAGAAGTTTCTATCAATTCTGCATCTTTATTTTTTGTTTTATGCATCTGTTATAATGGGTATGAATTTCACTTCTAATGCTTATATGATGCGTGTATAACTGTATTAGGTAAGTGAACGCAAGTTATAATATCTGTTTATGCGAAGATAATTAACATATGTTAATAAGATAAGTAAGATACTTGGCATAGTTTGGGAAACATCACAGTTCGCTACCCTAGCAGCGCGAAAGCATCTCAGCCCCTGGTTAGGGCTGCACGAAAGCCATTGGTAACAGATCGCGAAGGTACTGAAGGTTAGAACAGAGCACAAAGTGACCTATGCGAAGGCAAGGTCTAGTTGGAATAAACTGACATCACATCCATCTCAAGGGTGCGGAAACTTGGTTCCAACATCCCCCCATATTGCTTCGGGTGAGACTTTAGTCTGCGCTCTGCGCGCTTATGCCAAAAGGGCCAGTAGTGTAGGGATTTGTTTGGCTAACTAACTCTAAACCTAGGTCAGTGATCTAGGAGGATCCATCGATCCAATTGCATAAGTGTTCAAAGTGTCGTCATCAGTATTCATGGGCGTCGTTCAGTGTTGTCATCGCTTCAGTTCAGCTTCGATAGATCGATAGTGTTGGTAATAATCAGGTTGTTCAGGATTTATGGTTGATATAGTTGATTGTGTAAAAGGATTTGAGTTAAAGTACCTGGTTGACAACATAGTCTTGTCGTCGTCACCACCAGTGTCAGTTTCAAAGATGTGATGGTCATCGTCATGCAATGTTGACGAATGTCGCACGGAGACCACAAGGATGTACCAGGGTCGATCATCTGGTCAAGGCTTCAGTTTCACCGATGTCACTGTGCAGAGCCGACATTGGTCTTGAACAGTTAAAAGAAACATCAATCCCAAGCCTAGACCTAAACCCTAACTCCTAAGCTATCTTATTTATCTTTATTTACCCTAAGAATCCTAATGCACCGTTACCTAAGACTAAACCATACATCCATGTTTAAACCTATGCTAAACCTAAATTCCAACCCTAAATACATTACATTCATGTATTAAAGTCCTAATACATTACATCTATGTCTGAAAAACACATTACAAGTCCTAAACCCTAGTCCTAATGGTCGAAACCTAATAAAAATAACTCTTGGCCTATTCCTATGTTAGAACATTGTTAAAAATTGCAAATTAAATCAAATAAACATAATAGTCCCTAACCGCGTCCTTAGACCACAGCGGGACCACAAGGTATGTGACCAAACACAAATAATCATCGGAGTTAGTCAGCGGGGTTAGCAGCTAACCGTTGATCCAAACTATAACAGGTACATGTGAACGCCGAATGGGAGACAGTGCAGTTAGCGGGCAGTTAACAGAACCGTCAACATCCAAACCGCGGGTTTTGGCCAGTGCTCACATGCGTAGTTAATGACCTCCACGCGGTTAGCCCACTGTTAGCAGTTTCGGGGTTAACTATGTTATTTTTGGGTTTTTAAAACAGTTTATCAAACAAATTATTTTGATACCCATGGAAACCTACCCTAGGTGTCTCATGTCAACAAGACCGAGCTCTTAAACCAACCAATTTGCAACCAATTCATCCTGAATTTATTTAGAAGTGGTTTCAATGTATCTTCAGGCTTATAAAGGCATGATTTCTCATTGAAGAATGGAAGGAGTGCTTTTCATCTTTTGTATGTAGGTTCTGGAGGGATAGAGGCGATTTTGTTTTCAATGTTTAGGAGCATCCAGAGTCGGATTTGGAAACCGTAAGCGGCATTGGAAAGCTGGTTCAGAGAGCTATGTGATGAAAGAGGTCAAAATTACTTGTGTGCAAGTTTCGTTTGTCCATTTCATTGTGTAACCGACTTCTTCTCTCTCATTCCTAATAAAACAGTCGCCCCTCTTGAAAGCGGACCCGGAGACATAGTCCATGAGGGACAAACTCCGTAATCAATATCACTGTCTGGTATATCTGTGTTTTCACTTTTGTTTTGCATCTTCATTATGGTTTATCAGCTGTCGTAAACTGTTCTGCTCCAGTAGTTTTCCTCGATTTCCCACTTTCAGTTATCATTCAAATCACTAATGGCTAATCAATTCTATATCAGTATTTAGTATATGGTCATTTCAGATCATATAATTTGGTATCAGAGCAGGTTGCGTTTGTAGAAGGTTTCATTGAATATTAAACAAGTCTAAGTCACAACGAGGAGGAGGAATCCTTGAGCAGATCGATCCAAAGATTGGAAAGGGACGTGTCGTTTAGAAATCGACCATGTCAGGACCTGATGCAGGTGAAAACACTGAGACGAAGATGAGAGGAACAGTTTCAGCAGGCGTTCTTAACTATGCAACAGATGTTGGGAGAATTGTACGAAGATAAGACGGCGAGAGAAGCAGCTTCTTCTTCAAAGGCGTCGAAGAAGGATAAAGGTAAAGGCAAGGCTAATAAACCTCCTTCATCTCCATCATCTCCATCATCCTCTTCTTATTCTTCTTCTTCTAGTGCAGAATTTGAAACGGGAAAGAAACCTAAGAAGTCATCTCTTTTGAAACTTGATGTTAAATTTGAGTTACTTGTTTATGATGGTGAAATGAATCATGAAAAGTTAGATAACTGGATAAAGCAGTTAGAATTGTATTGTTGCATTCAGAACATTTCTAAAGATAAAATTAAAATTCAATTAGCTACACTTACAATGGGGGGAACAACTTTAATCTGGTGGGAAAGCAAAACTCAGTTAGATGTAAAGCAAACAAGAAAAGTTATCTCTTCATGGTCTAAGTTTTTGAAAGCTCTTAGGAAATAGTTCTATCCTTTAGGATACATGCAACAAGCTGTTATTGATTGGCAGCATTTGAGGCAAGGTAAAGGGCAAAGTGTTCAGGAGTTTACTTAGGAGTTCAAAAAGAAAGCATTGGCACTTGGTATTTCATTGGATACACGTGAAACTTTGTTAAAGTACATCGACAGTTTACATTCATATTTGCAGCATGCTTTATTGATGTTTAATCCTGATGATTTTGACGAGGTCTATGTTCAGGCCATACATATTGAATCAGGTGGCAGACCATTCAAGTTTTCATCTCAGTCATCCAAAGAGATGGAAACCAGAGATTCTAGTGACAGTAAGGGGAAGAAAGTTTCAAAGAGAAAGAAATCCAGAAGGAAATACCTACTTGTTCTCATTGCCAGAGAATCAGTCATGATGAATCAAAGTGCTGGAAACTTCATCCAGAACTTAAGCCCAAAAAGTTCCTTAAGGCGAAGGATGAAAAGAAGGCCATTGTAGCAGTCCAACAGGATCTAGGTTCAGATTTAGGTGATGAAAGGAGGATAACCGCCATGGTTACGACAGGTAAAACTTCTGATACGAGTTTGAAAACTAATGTATCTTCTTCAAACATAAATCCTCCACATGAGGATAAAAGAGTTGAACTCTTCCACATAAGGATAACTTCTAAGCATACAAAGATTGACACAATGTTTGACAGTGGATCGCAAGCAAATTTAATATCTGAACATATAGTTAATCAATTGGGATTGGAAACACGGAATCATCCAAGACCATACCCATTAGGTTGGATTAATAAATCAACTCAGATACATGTCACAAAGCAATGTTGGTTAAAATTTGCAATTACATCTAAGTACATTGATGAAGTGGAATTAGATGTGGTCCCAGTAGACATTTGTGGAGTTGTTTTAGGGAGTCCTTATCTTTATGATAGAGATGCAGTATTTTACAGAAGAGAACATAAATATCACTTAAAGAAATAAGGGGTTGAATTTATTGTTAGGGCACATAAAGTCAAATCAAACTTGGATTTAATTGTTTCAAATCAAGTTAAGCAGTTTATAAGTTCAAGTAAATATGTACTCATGGTTATTAAGGAACAACATAAGGTTGATTGTTCGAGATGCGAGATTCAGTTTATAGATCAATTGGTTAAGGTGGTTAATTCTTTTCCAAGAAGTCTTATTCATGAATAGGATAAGCAACATGAGATACATTTAATGTCCTATGAACATCTTCTTAAAGACAGAATGAATCTCAATTCATTCATTCAACTGAATTATAGAAGCTATCATCATCAGCAGTGTATTGCAAGGAATGGTACATGTGAGTCTAATCAGAGACTTGTTTCAGATGGTATGTTTATTTTCAGTTTCAGGGGTGCAGGTCAGTATTGGGGAAAGTCAGTGTCGCATTTATTTAGTATTGCATCATCATTTCATGCTTTTAAAAGTAATGAAGCCTCTCTTCAAGTGGAGAGGAAGTCTATAAGTTTTCATGACAAAGCATTTTTGAAAGCAGATCTAAATTTTCCTTACCATGGTTTGAAAACTAATGCATTAAGTGAAAGTATTAGTCAATGGAAATATTAGATAATAGACATAGTGATTCAAGCAAATCGACAATTAATTAGATAATTTCATAATCAAACTAAGTTGCAGCAGTCTTTACATCATAGTTAGATGAGTTGTGTGCAGCAAGTTCACTTTGTAATCAGTCAACAGGAAAGTAAATCAAGTCAAGTAATTGATATGAAGTCAAAATCAAAAGAGTCTTTGAATATTTCAGTTATTCCGGGAAGTAGATTGTTAATACCCATCAGATGTATTGAACAAAGTTATACAAATACTGTTTTCAAAGATGTACATAAATCACTAACTCATGATTCTTTGTGGAAAGAATTCAATTGCCATGTTGATAACAAGTTGTTTTCCCATCGTCACAAGTTGGCCATACTGCGGATGGAAGAAACAGGTCACCGAATCAAAAAGTATCATGGTCAGCATCATCAGGGTCATCGCATGCAGATGATTGATCAAATGTATTGGTACATTGTCAGGTCAAGGTGGAAAGAGAGGGAGTTCTACCCTCATCAACTATTTAATTAGTCAAAATTTTGTGGTCCAAAAGCTTTCAAGTGGAGAGGAATGATCTAGGAGGATCCATCGATCCAATTGCACAATTGTTCGAAGTGTCATCATTAGTATTCATGGGTGTTGTTCAGTGTCGTCGTCACTTCAGTTCAGCTTCGATAGATCGACAATGTTGGTAATGATCAGGTTGTTCAGGATATATGGTTGATATAGTTGATTGTGTAAAAGGATTCGAGTTAAAGTACCTGGTCGACGACATAGTCTTGTCATCGTCACCACCAGTGTCAGTTTCAAAGATGTGATGGTCGTCGTCGTGCAATGTTGACAAATGTCGCACGGAGACCACAAGGATGTACTAGGGTCAATCATCTGGTAAAGGCTTTAGTTTCGCCGATGTCATTGTGTAGAGCCGACATGGGTCTTGAACAGTTAAAAGAAACGTCAATCCTAAGCCTAGATCTAAACACTCACTCCTAAGTTATCTTATTTATCTTTGTTTACCCTAAGAATCCTAATGCAGTCTTACCTAAGACTAAACCATGCATCCATGTTTAAACCTATGCTAAACCTAAATGCCAACCCTAAATACATTACATTCATGTATTAAAGATCTATTACTTTACATCCATGTATGGAAAACACATTACAAGTCCTAAACCCTAGTCCTAATGCTCAAAACCTAATAAAAATAACTCTCGGCCTATTCCTATGTAAGAACATTATTAAACATTGCAAATTAAATCAAATAAACATAACAGTCCCTAATCACGTCTTTAGAATGTAGCGGGACCACAAGGTATGTGACCAGACACAAATAACCGTCGGAGTTAGTCAGCGGGGTTAGCAGCTAATCGTGGATCCAAACTGTAACAGGTACATGTGAACGCCGAATGGGAGACTGCGCAGTTAGCAGGCAGTTAGCAGAACCGCCGGCATCCAAACTGCAGGTTTTGGCTAGCGCTCACATGCGTAGTCAACGACCTCCATGTGGTTAGCCCACTGTTAGTAGTTTCGGGGTTAACTATATTATTTTTGGGTTTTTTAAATAGTTTATCAAACAAATTAATTCGATACCCATGGAACCCTACCCTAGGTGTCTCATGTCAACAAGACCGAGCTCTTAAACCAACCAATTCATCCTGAATGTATTTAGAAGTGGTTTCAATGTATCTTCAGGCTTATAAAGGCATGATTTCTCATTGAAGAATGGAAGGAGTGCTTTTCAGCTTTTGTATGCAGGTTCTGGAGGGATAGAGGCGATTTTGTTTTCAGTGTTTCGGGAGCATCCAGAGTCAGATTTGGAAACCGTAAGTGGCGTTGGAAAGCTGGTTCAAAGAGCTATCTGATGTCAGAGGTCAAAATTTCCTGTGTGCAAGTTCAGTCTGTCCATTTCACTGTGTAACTGACTTCTTCTCTCTCATTCCTAATAAAACGGTCACCCATCTTGAAAGCGGACCCGAAGACATAGTCCATCAGGGACTAACTTCGTAATCAATATCATTGTCTGGTATATCTGTGTTTTCGCTATTTTCACTTATGTTTTGCATCTTCATTATGGTTTATCAGCTATCGTAAAGTGTTCTGCTCCAGCAGTTTTCCTCGATTTCCCACTTTCAGTTATCATTCAAATCACTATTGGCTAATCAATTCTACATCAGTATTTAGTATATGGTCATTTTAGATCATATAATTTGGTACCAGAGTAGGTTGCATTTGTAGAATGTTCCATTGAATGTTAACGAGGTCTAAGTCGTAACGAGGAGAAGGAATCCTTGAGCAGATCGATCCAGAGATTGGAAAGGGACGTGTCATTTAGAAATCGACCATGTCAGGACCTGATGCAGGTGAAAACACTGAGACTAAGATGAGTGAGGTACAGTTTTAGCAGGTGTTCTTAACTATGCAACAGATGTTGGGAGAATTGTACAAAGACAAGAAGGCGAGAGATGCAGCTTCTTCTTAAAAGGCGTCGAAGAAGGACAAAGATAAAGGCAAGGCTAATAAACCTCCTTCACCTCCATCATCTCCATCATCCTCTTCTTCTTCTTCTTCTTCCAGTGAAAAATCTGAAATGGGAAAGAAACCTAAGAAGTCATCTATTTTGAAACTTGATGTTAAATTTGAGTTACCTGTTTATGATGGTGAAATGAATCTTGAAAAGTTAGATAACTAGATAAAGAAATTAGAAGTGTATTGTCGCATTGAGAACATTTCTAAAGATAAAACTAAAATTTAGTTAGCTACACTTAGAATGGGGGGAACAACTTTAATCTAGTGGGAAAGCAAAACTTAGTTAGATCTAAAGAAAACAAGAAAAGTTATCTCTTCATGGTCTAAGTTTTTGAAAGCTCTTAGGAAACAGTTCTATCCTTTAGGATACATGCAACAAGTTGTTATTGGTTGGCAGCATTTGAGGCAAGGTAAAGGGCAAAGTGTTTAGGAGTTTACTCAGGAGTTCAGAAAGAAAGCATTGGCGCTTGGTATTTCATTAGATACACATGAAACTTTGTTAAAGTACATCAGCAGTTTACATTCATATTTGCAGCATACTTTATTGATGTTTAATCCTGATGATTTTGACGAGGTGTGTGTTCAAGCCATACATATTGAATCAGGTGGCAGACCATTCAAGTTGTCATCTCAGTCATCCAAAGAGATGGAAACCAGAGATTCTAGTGACAGTAAGGGGAAGAAAATTTCGAAGAGAAAGAAATCAACGATTGTTCAGAAGGAAATACCTACTTGTTCTCATTGCCAGAGAATCAGTCATGATGAATCAAAGTGCTGGAAACTTCATCTAGAACTTAAGCCCAAAACGTTCCTTAAGGTGAAGGATGAAAAGAAGGCCATTGCAGCAGTCCTTCGAGATCTACGTTCAGATTCAGGTTATGAAAGGAGGATAACTGCCATGGTTACGACAGGTAAAACTTCTGATACTGGTTCAAGTTCGAAAACTAATGTATATTCTTCAAACATAAATCCTCCACATGAGGATAAAAGAGTTGAACTCTTCCACATAAGGATAACTTATAAGCATACAAATATTGACACAATGTTTGACATTGGATCGCAAGCAAATATAATATCTGAACATATAGTTAATCAATTGGGATTGGAAACACAAAATCATCGAAGACCATACCCACTAGGTTGGATTAATAAATCAACTCAGATACATGTCACAAAGCAGTGTCGGTTAAAATTTGAAATTACATCTAAGTACATTGACGAAGTGGAATTAGATGTGGTCCCATAAAGTCAAATCAAACTTCGATTTAATTGTTTCAAATCAAGTTAAGCAGTTTATAAGTTCAAGTAAATATGTACTCATGGTTATTAAGGAACAACATAAGGTTAATTGTTTGAGATGCGAGATTAAGTTTATATATCAATTGGTTAAGGTGGTTAATTCTTTTCCCAGAAGTCTTATTCATGAACAGGATAAGCAACATGAGATACATTTAATGTCCTATGAACATCTTCTTAAAGATGGAATGAATCTCAATTCATTCATTCAACTGAATTATAGAAGCTATCATCATCAACAGTGTATTGCAAGGAATGGTACATGTGAGTCTAATCAGAGACTTGTTTCAGATGGTATGTTTATTTTCAGTTTCAGGGGTGCAGGTCAGTATTGGGGGAATTCAGTGTCGCATTTCTTTAGTATTGCATCATCATTTCATGCTTTTAAAAGTAATGAAGCCTCTCTTCAAGTGGAGATGAAGTCTATAAGTTTTCATGACAAAGCATTTTTGAAAGCAGATCTAAAGTTTCCTTACCATGGTTTGAAAACTAATGCACTAAGTGAAAGTGTTAGTCAATGGAAATATCAGTTAATAGACATAGTGATTCAAGTAAATCGACATATACTTAGATACTTTCATAATCAAACTAAGTTGCAGCAATCTTTACATCACAACTGGATGAGTTTTGTGCAGCAAGTTCACTTAGTAATCAGTCAACAGGAAAGTAAATCAAGTCAAGTAATTGATATGAAGTCAAAATCAAAAGAGTATTTGAATATTTCAGTTATTCCGGGAAGTAGATTGTTAATACCCATCAGATGTATTGAAATAATTTCTACAAATATTGTTTTCAAAGATGTATCTGAATCACTAACTCATGATTCTTTGTGGAAAGAATTCAATTGCCATGTTGATAACAGGTTGTTTGCCCATCATCGCAAGTTGGCCATACTGCGGATGGAAGAAACAGGTCACCGAATAAAAAAGTATCATGGTCAGCATCATCAGGGTCATCGCATGTAGATGATTGATCGAATATATTGGTACATTGTCAGGTCAAGGTGGAAAGAGAGGGACTTCTACCCTCATCGAATATTTAATTAGTCAAAGTTTTGTGGTCCAAAAGCTTTCAAGTGGAGAGGAATGATCTAGGAGGATCCATCGATCCAATTACACAAGTGTTCGAAGTGTCGTCATTAGTATTCATGGGTTTCGTTCAGTGTCGTTGTTGCTTCAGTTCAACTTTGACAGATCGACAGTGTTGGTAATGATCAGGTTGTTTAGGGTTTATGGTTCATATAGATGATTTTGTAAAAGGATTCGAGTTAAAGTACCTGGTCGATAACATAGCCTTGTTGTCATCACCACCAGTGTCAGTTTCAAAGATGTGATGGTCATCGTCGTGCAATGTTGACGAATGTCGCTTGGAGACCACAAGGATGTACTAGGGTCGATCGTCCGGTAAAGGCTTTAGTTTTGCTGATGTCGATGTGCAGAGTTGACATGGGTCTTCAACAGTTAAAAGAAATGTCAATCCTAAGCCTAGACCTAAACCCTAACTCCTAAGCTATCTTATTTATCTTTGTTTACCCTAAGAATCCTAATGCACTCTTACCTAAGAATAAACCATACATCCATGTTTAAACCTATGCTAAACCTAAATTCCAACCCTAAATACATTACATTAATGTATTAAAGTCCTAATACAATACATCTATGTATGAAAAACACATTACAAGTCCTAAACCCTAGTCCTAATGCTCAAAACCTAATAAAAATAACTCTCGGCCTATTCCTATGTTAGAACATTGTTAAACATTACAAATTAAATCAAATAAACATAACAGTCCCTAACTACGTCCTTAGACCGCAGCGGAACCACAAGGTATGTGACCAGACACAAATAACTGTCAGAGTTAGTCGGCGGGGTTAGCAGCTAACCATGGATCCAAACTGTAACGGGTACATGTGAATGCTGAATGGGAGACCACGCAGTTAGCGGGCAGTTAGAAGAACCACCGGCATCCAAACTGCGGTTTTTGCCCAACGCTCACATGCGTAGTAAACGACCTCCGCGTGGTTAGCTCACTGTTAGCGGTTTTGGGGTTAACTATCTTATTTTTGGGTTTTTAAAATTGTTTATCAAACAAATTAATTCGATACCCATGGAACCCAACCCTAGTTGTCTCATGTCAACAAGACCGAGATCTTAAACCAACCAATTTGCAACCAATTCATCCTGAATGTATTCAGAAGTGGTTTCAATGTATCTTCAGGCTTATAAAGGCAGGATTGCTCATTGAAGAACGGAAGGAGTGCTTTTCAACATTTGTATGCAGGTTCTGGAGAGATAGAGGTGATTTTGTTTTCAGTGTTTCGGGAGCATCCAGAGTCAGATTTAGAAACCGTAAGCGGCATTAGAAATCTGGTTCAGAGAGCTATCTGATGACAGAGGTCATAATTGCCTATTTGCAAGTTAAATATATCCATTTCACTGTGTAACCGACTTCTTCTCTCTCATTCCTAATAAAACGGTCATCCATCTTGAAAGCGGACCCGAAGACGTAGCCCATCAGGGACGAACTCTGTAATCAATATCACTGTATGGTATATCTATGTTCTCACTGTTTTCACTTCTGTTTTGCATCTTCATTATGGTTTATCAACTGTCGTAAAGTGTTCTGCTCCAGTAGTTTTCCTCGATTTCCCACTTTCTGTTATCATTCAAATCACTAATGGCTAATCAATTCTACATTAGTATTTAGTATATGGTCATTTCAGATCAATCAGGTCCCTATAAGCCAACAATGATGAGGAATCCAATAAATAAAATTAGATCACCAATGTTCTTATCTCTTGAGCACCTCCCTAAAAATGGTGCAAAAATGTTGGGTGAATTTAATTATAATGAATTCACAACATAAATATGCCAATCTAGGAGTAGAGGCATCATGCAGTATGCACAAGGATATGGAAACTGATAATCTTTCCTACTCAACTACTCCAATAATTCTTCTATCTAGTATCAATATTGTATTCTATGGGAAACAAACTTAGAAGGCTAACTGTTGCAAGGCCAATAAAGTTTTTATAGGCTACCTCTAATTCTTACCTTCAGTAGACCTCACTCTTGTACTCATTAATAAATCTAATTAAACCTAATACAATGTTATGATAAGAAAATCTAAGCTATGGGGACCACTGGGATATGTTGTAGAGCCCTTACCTGAACGGCTATAATTTTTCACACTCAAAATGGAGGTGTTATTAACGACACGAAATATTGCAATCCTTCAAAGGTGTTATAGACATATTTGGGCACATCAACCCCAACTCACATGTCGATGTATTAGGGTTCATCAACCCCTAAAATAGTTGTTTCATGCCCTAAAGGAACTAAGTCATCTGAATGCCTCATTCCCTAAAAGTTCCATCTCAAAAATCATCCAGAAAGTGCCTGAAATGAATCATTGCTGAAAGCCCTGTGTTAAGGTGCTATGCATAGCAGGTACTACACTATCAAAGTGTTATGCATCACAGTTTGGTCCACTAGAAGGTGCGATGGGCAAGGTAGGACAAAATTCTGGGAGAGTTTGAGATTTGGTTGCTCATGGAAACTTCTAGAAACCTCTCCTGTGCCACTTGCCCCTCTGAGTTCGCCCAAGGATGACTAAAGAATTAGGAAAACATCTCCAATTCCCCTCTTTCATGGAACCAATTCCTAAAAATAGAAAGGCATTCATCATCCCCATTGATGACTCAACCTCCTGCAATCATCTATAAAAGGATCTCTCATCCAAGAGATCAGAAGGCTGAATTATTCTTAGTTGTGCTGCTAGTTTCAGTATTGAGGTGAGAGCATTGTGTTTTTGTTGGTATGTTCTTGCTGATTCATGAGGTAAAGAAGGCTTGAAGCTGGGAGGATGGCGCATTCTTATGGGTTGTAATTCTCCTTGTTATCAATAAAGTTCTTCAATATTTTTCCCAATTGACTGTGTTAACTGTAAATGCATTCATTTTTTATCATATTTCTAATTCTATGATGTTTATACTATGATGGATCATTATGCTTTGACAGGTCTTTGTTTCTGTAGCTGTGCAGGTACTCTCCAAGCGTGTTAAGTACGAGGAGGAGTTACGGGATCGGCCAAAGGAGAGGGAGATCAAGCGAGGATTCAAGCGAAAGTTACAGGTTGGTCTTTCATAATATCTTTCTTATCTATCATTCATAGGAAAGATAGTGAATTGCTTTGACTGTTGTTTCTAGGTTAGCTACCAAACCTAGAGGGCTAGCATTTCTTAGAAATACTAGTTTTCCCAGAAACAAATTGGTGACTCCACTGGGGAACGATGATTTTTTTTGCTATTTCTTGCTCTATGTTGAATTATATAAACTATAGATAGAGTTTGAAGCTAGCCAGGAAGCTTTCGAACCGCTTTTGTTCTACAATTGCGTAGTAGATAAATGCTACTTCAGTCAATCTCTAGTTTAGTTTATATCTTGAGCATTTGATTTGCAAAAGGATCAAAATTACCTTTTGGTAGCTTAGTAGCCTCTTAAGACATTCCATCACACTTTACTTATTATTGTTCATTAAAATCAAGCTTAATCCATTGAAAACTGCATCAAATTTGAGCCAAAAACACTTTCAGAATCGCTCCTTGTGACCATCGCACTGTCCTGAACTGTAACCTGCTATGCATCTCAGTTCCCGAATGGGAAAAGTGCTATGCATCGCACTGTCTATCACTACAACCTGCGATGGATGACTGAAACTCAATTTTCCCATCTAGGAGTTGAGGTTTTTGACTAGTTTTCATTCTTGTTTGGTTGCTTGCTGAATATGAACAATGTCTCATCACTGAAGCCAACTTACACCACTTAGATTAGCCTCTATTTAGATTAGGATTGGTGAATGTTTTTTTGTGTTTGTTTTTCATTTACAATCCATTGTCAAAAGTAGTATTAATCGATTGTCGTTTCGATAGAAAAGTGTCGTAAAGTCTTCAATTTCATCAAAAAAGCGAAGTGTCGTAAAAATATTCCTTCATAGCTAATCGATTAAACTATTTTATGCATTTGATTTGATTTCATTCAAAGTGTCGAAAAGTTTTGTTTCTTCAAACTTGAAAGTGTCGTTTAGTCCTCCTTTCTCTCTTTGAAGAAAAATTGTTGAAAACCGTCGTTTTGTGTGAAGTATTCTGAATCATTTCTGCATTTAGTTTTCCTTGTTGTCTCATTCACATTAAGGGAAGCTGAAAACAAATACATGCATTTTTCATTGTGAAAATTAAGGTTTGTGAATACTTGATAGGAATAAATAGGGAAATTGCATTAGATGTGCTCTTTGCTCTATCCTTTAGTAGCTAATATTTTCATCGTTCAAACTAAATCAAAAGTTTGTTTATCATGATAGTTGCATTTTAGGAATTGCGAACATACATAATGTGGTGAACCTTCAAAGGAAAATCTTTAAACAAGATCAACTTAAAATGAACCTCAATTAATCTAACAATTCTTTGGAACTTAACACAACACATCTAGAGCTCTAGGATAGAGACATGTTCCGGCGTCTTTAAACCTAGTGACTGTCATTTTCATTGAAGGATGGGTGATTCCTCCTCTTTGATATGATAAGTGCTAGTACGGACTTGTGCTCCCTATACCGTCATGTATATAGTGGGAGACCCCAATAGGTTGAAATCCTTTATCCCTAGGAAGCCGAGTCTGCCGCCTTACTGATCACAATGCACTGAACACAGCATTCGGGAAGACTGACTATCGTACGGTAAATCCTTGGTAATTTCTCTTTAATTTACCACTAAGGTGTATATTGCAGTTTTGTGATTAGTTTGGTAAACCCTCTTGCTTAGTATCTCCAGAGCAGTCACTTTTGCTCCTTTTCGACTCCTTAAAAGAAAAGGTTCATCTGAGTGCTTGTCCTTTCAAGCTCATTAAACAATGAAAGCGACTAGAGTCATCTTTTGCTTTTTCTCGACTCTTAAAAAATGAAAAAGCAAAGTTAAGTTCTAGTGTCGTAAAAATTAATTGACCGTGGATAACATCCTCCATGCTTGTTTTTTAGTTGATCTTAGGTTGAAACATATGGTGACAAATCCAGAGTCCACCAATCAAGGAATTCATTCTGATGGGAATCCTAGTCCTTTTCCTCCTTTAAGAAATATTGGTGCTCCTTATATGGCTACATTGTCCCTTCCGGGATTTACAATTGGCTTGCCAGTATGGTTGTTTTCAACCTCCTTGGTTCAAAATGTCGTGATTTCTTCGCAATCGAGTACACCTCCAACTGGACAAAATCAACCTCCAGTTGATCCTAAAGTTGACCCTTTGTCTTCTTCCTCGGTTGATTCTTCCTCCCCTTCTTCCTATTCGCCTGGTGAAAGTATTGGTACCAGTAACCAGGTGGCTAAGAAGAAGAAGAAAATTCAGTAGAGGGGCAACCAAGCAATCATTGCTTTGAATGCAAAATCTGATGAGAAACCGCCCATCAAGCCTCACAAAGTTCGATATCCATGCAAACTTTGTGCGGGAAACCATCTTCTTCGAAGTTGTACTGATATTTTTCGGAGCTTAGAAGATTGGTTTTCCCGCTCACATCATCCTATGTCATCAACTTATGGAGATCATGTTGGTGACACACCATCATCTAGTGATAGTAAAGATCATGGAAAGAAGGGAAAATTCAAGTTTCCATGTAGTTTGTGTGAAGGGAATCACCCCATTCACCTTTGTCCCTATCTGGATGAAGCCAAGAAAGTGTTGGATAACCATCCTGCTTCATCGCAGTGACTTCCATCTGGTTACAGGAAACTCTCCCTAAATCCTTCACTAGTTGATGAATTGATTGACCAAAATCAACCGTCAGTCGAAACCACTCTCTCTAAAAGTGAATCCTATGAGTCTATACCCGATCCAAATCAACAGGTCGAGGTAAAAGTTGACCCGATTTCACCTTCAGCTAATCGTACCTTTCCCGAAGAGAGTGAAAATCATACCACTCAGGTTCTTTTTGTTTCTTTAGATTCAAATGAGCTTGGGGGCAATCCACCTGTTCCATCAATGCAGGAGGAAAATCCTCCAGTTCTCATAACTCAAGGGGTTAATTCTCCCGTTTCTACGGTACCCCCTCCAAATAGCCTAGTCACTTCCTTTGATTGGAATCAACTGGCAAGATTCCGCCTGACTTCTTATGTGCCTTTCCAGATCATAGTACAAGTTTGTAAAATGATTGTATCTGGCACTATTATAAATGAAGGTGCATCAGTGAGTATCCTTTCCTCAACTGCTTGGCAAGCGCTTGGTTCTCCACTGCTTGTGCCTGTTACACAGAATTGTTGGGCTTTAACAGAGGACCCAATTGACTGTTAGGGATCCTTCCTCAGTCACCTATTACTTTGGGAGGGAAAACCGTTTATTTGAACGTGATAGTAGTACCAAGCCCTTTAGATTAAAATTTACTTCTTGGGTGTGACTATGTTTATGGCATGGGAGCTATTGTTTCAACACTCTTTCGAGTGATTTCTTTCTCACATGAAGGTAGAATTGTCAGCGTTGACCAGCTTTCATTTCCCGATACAAATATAGCTCCTAGACAACCATCATCCCTAAATGGTCCATTTATACCAATGGTATCATCCCCACCACAGGTTAATTATGTGGCAACCTGTTCCATACCTACATCAATTGACGACCAATCCAATGATGTTGTACATCATGTTGGGGGTATTGGAACCAGATCTATCCTTCATGACCTCTTATGAGTTGTGATAGGAGTTCGAGGATAGTTCCTTGTCTTGTGTCAAACTTGTTAAAAAATGAAACCAAGGAATTTGAGGATAGTTCATTGTCTTGTCTCAACCTCGTTAAAAAAAGAAACAAGGGCCTATGAGGATAGTTCTTTTACTGTGTCAACCTCGTTTAAAAAATGAAACAGGTTCATAAGGATAGTTCTTGGTCTTGTGTTAACCTCGTTAAAAAATGAAACAAGGAATATGAGGATAGTTCCTTGTCTTGTGTCAACCTCGTTAAAAAATGAAACAAGGAATATGAGCATAGTTCCTTGTCTTGTGTCAAGCTCGTTAAAAAATGAAACAAGGTCCCCTAGAGCAAAGTTCCAAGTCGAGTCTTTGAAGTAGATCTCGTAAAATCCCAGTCGAATCTTTCACTTGATATCGTAAAAGAACCTTCATTCCATCCACCAGATAGCCATGAGTAGTCTACTTAGGTGAATAAAATGAAGCTTAGGGGGCATGCACCTAATGGTAAAATTAAGTTTCCCTATAGGTTATGTGAAGGGAATCTTCCCATTCACCTTTGTCTATCTGGACAAAGCCAAAAAGGTGTTGGATAACCATCCTGCTTCACCGCAGCGACTTCCATCTAGTTACAAGAGACTCTCCCTTTCATCATGCTGGGGGCATGCAAACCATTTTCAAGCATAGTTTTTCGTTTCAAGCTTGTGTAAACATGAAATTGAATCCAAGCATAGTTCCCCATAGTTCAAGCTTGTCTAAAAATTAACCCATTTTCAATTTTTAACCCTTGTGATTGCCATTCTATCAGCCTTTTTGTCAGATAAGCCTTGGTTTTTTTCATCCCATCACCACCATCCCTTTGGCCGATCATACACTTTCACTTGGTTGTTTTACCCCTTTTGAGGAATAGTTGCAATGAGTGGTCTTATTAGCCAGCCTCTTCACATAAATCAACATGTTTTGAGAAGTTCCAACATCATCGGAACCAGTTGCTACCCTAGACACCACTCGTTCCTCAAATTAGAGTCCTCTTTAAACTCTTTTCAGACTCTCTAAATAAGAAAATATTGTCGAGCGCTTGTCTATTCCAGCTCGTTAAAGTATTGGAAACGACATCTCTCTTGTATTATTTTATCCTTTTTCAGACCTGAGGGATTATTTTACAAAAAAGAACTTATGGAGTTTTCTTTTTGTCTCTTTTCAAACTCTCTAAACATGAAAAGGACCGAGTTATCCTTGTCGTTAAACTCGTTAAAATAATAGCGACAAACTTGTCCATCTAGACGAGACCGAGTTTCACCATCGCTAGACTCGTTAAAACATCAAATAGCGATGGGTTTGCCAAAGGGTGAATTATAGAACAAGCATATGTTATCCTCCTCAAGCTTGATAAAAAATAAAGAGGTACTGGTCAACAATGACTAGGGAAAATGGGGAAAAATCTTGAAAACTTATGGTAGCAAGTCGCTCTTGAACATGACACTTTCACCTCATCACCGTGATTAAGTTGGGCTGGGTTATTCCGTTTGCTGGTCATCATACCATTGGTCTATCACACCATCCATCTTTTTGGGTTAATGTTACCAATTCATCTCAGTGTCGCCGATATGTTCAAGAGAAGTCATCTAGTTAAAGTCTCATCTGTTGCAATACTACAAACCTTCATTTTCATGATCGCCATTCCTGAACCTTATGTCGTCAGTTCATTTTCATCTCAAAAAGTCATTTTCTTCGTTTCATGTCATAGATGTGGGATACATCAAGGCCCTCCTATGACGAGTCACTTCTTGTCGACATTAGCTCATTATCCAAGAAGTTGACTTAGAAACACCCTTTCAGTGCTTTGAAGCTTGCATACATCAATGGAAAGTTTCTCTCTTCCAGCGACAGGCTAACATCAATGGCCTTTGACTGAAAGATTTTGCGTGGTGTTCGACATCGAATCATTTATGCACACCACGTGAAATGTACTGTTGTACCTTGAGGATCATCATCATTATGGTGATCCCTCTCACGTCTGTTAACAACTTACATCATTGGCTGGTTTGACTTGTACATTGAGTGAAGATTGAATGAGTTGGAAGACCCCGGATCTAGTTTCATCCATCTGGGATGTGATATATTTAGGAGTACAAAAGCATCAAATGTACGAAGGCTTTACACAGATGATCATCCAATCATGGATTACAAGTCTATATCTGCAAACGACTGTCTGATCTATGTACATGTAATGAAAGTTTATAAAGTTGAGCATGGGAATGCCTCCCTCAGCTAATTCATGAAAAATCATATTATCATGATGTATTGTATTGTAATTGATGCAGGTCACCTTCCAGTTCGAAACTTCCGATCCTCATGATAAAGCATTTCACCGACATGAACATTTACGACCTCATGCTTTAGGGGGCAACTGTTATAGACATATTTGGGCACATCAACCCCAACTCACATGTCAATTTATTAGGGTTCATCAACCCCTAAAATAGTTGTTTTATGCCATAAAGGAACTAAGTCATCTGAATGCCTCATTCCCCAAAAGTTCCATCTCAAAAATCATCTAGAAAGTGCCTAAAATGAATCATTGCTGAAAGCCCTGTGTTAGGGTGCTATGCATAGCAGGTATTGCACTATCAAAATGCTATGCATCGCATTTTGGCCCTCTAGAAGGTGTGATGGGCGAGGTAGGACAAAATTCCGGGAGAGTTTGAAAGTTGGTTGCTCATGGAAACTTCTCTTGTGCCACTTGCCCCTCTGAGTTCGCCCAAGGATGACTAAAGGAATTAGGAAAACATCTCCAATTCCCCTCCTTCATGGAACCAATTCCTAAAAATAGAAAGGCATTCATCATCCCCATTGATGACTCAACCTCCTGCAATCATCTATAAAAGGATCTCTCATCCAAGAGATCAGAAGGCTGAATTATTCTGAGTTGTAAGGAAGTGCTGCTAGTTTCAGTATTGAGGTGAGAGCATTGTGTTTTTGTTTTATGTTCTTGTTGATTCATGAGGTGAAGAAGGCTTGATGCTGGGAGGATGGCACTGGATCAGACTTCTTATGGGTTGTAATTCTCCTTGTTATCAATAAAGTTCTTCAAGATTTTTCCCAATTGACTGTGTTAACTGTAAATGCATTCATTTGTTTATCATATTTCTGATTCTATGATGTTTATGCTGTGATGGATCATTATGCTTTCAGTATTTTTAAGTGGTTTTTCCAGCAGAGTCGCCAATTTGTTTATGGGAAAACTAGTATTTCTAAGAATGCTAGCCCTCTAGGTTTGGTAGCTAACCTAGAAACAACAGTCAAAGCAATTCACTATCTTTCCTATGAATGATAGATAAGAAAGAGATTATGAAAGACCAACTTGTAACTTTTGCTTGAATCCTTGCTTGATCTCCCTCTCCTTTGGCCGATCCCGTAACTCCTCCCCATACTTAACACGCTTGGAGAGTATCTGCACAGCTACAAAAACAAATACCTGTCAAAGCATAATGATCCATCACAGCATAAACATCATAGAATCAGAAATATGATAAACAAATGAATGCATTTACAATTAACATAGTCAATTGGGAAAAATATTGAAGAACTTTATTGATAACAAGGAGAATTACAACCCATAAGAAGTCTGATCCAGTGCCATCATCCCAGCTTCAAGCCTTCTTCACCTCATGAATAAGCAAGAACATACCAACAAAAACACAAGGCTCTCACCTCAATACTGAAACTAGCAGCACTTCCTTACAACTAAGAATAATTCAGCCTTCTAATCTCTTGGATGAGAGATCCTTTTATATATGATTGCAGGAGGTTGATTCATCAATGGGTATGATGAATGCCTTTCTATTTTTAGGAATTGGTTCCATGAAAGAGGGGAATTGGAGATGTTTTCCTAATTCCTTTAGTCATCCTTGGGCGAACTCAGAGGGGCAAGTGGCATAGGAGAAGCTTCTAGAAGTTTCCATGAACAACCAACTCTCAAACTCTCCCAGAATTTCGTCCTACCTCGCCCATCACACCTTCTAGAGGTCCAAACTATGATGAATAGCACTTTGACAGTGCAGTACCTGCTATGCACAACACCCTAACACAGGGCTTTCAACAATGATTCATTTTAGGCACTTTCTGGATGATTTTTGAGATGGAACTTTTGGGGAATGAGGCATTCAGATGACTTAGTTCCTTTAGGGCATAAAACAACTATTTTAGGGGTTGATGAACCCTAATACATCGACATGTGATTTGGGGTTGATGTGCCCAAATATGTCTATAAAAGTTGCCCCCTAAAGCATGAGGTCATAAATGTTCATGTCGGGTGAAATGCTTTATCATGAGGATCGGAAGTTTCGAACTGGAAGGTGACCTACATCAATTACAATACAATACATCATAATAATATGAATTTTCATGAATTAGCTAAGGGAAGCATTCCCATGCTCAACTTTCTAAACTTTCATAACATGTACATAGATCAGATAGTCGTATGTAGATATAGACTTGTAATCCATGATTGGATGACCATCTGTGTAAAGCCTTCGTACATTTTATGCTTTTGTACTCTTGAATATATCGCAACCTAGATGGATGAAACTAGATCTGGGGTCTTCAAACTCGTTCAATCTTCACTCAATGTACAAGTCAAACCATGCGAAAAGATGTTCCGAGGTCGAACATGGAGAGACATCGTCTGATTACCAGCCAATGATGTAAGCTGTTAATAGATGCGAGAGGGATCACCGATAATGATGATGATCCTCAAGGTACAACAGTACATTTCATGTGGTGTGAATAAATGATTCGATGTTGAACACCATGCAAAATCTTTTGGTCGAAGGCCATTGATGTTAGCCTGTCGTTGGAAGAAAGAAACTTGCCATTGATGTATGCAAGCTTCGAAGCACTGAAAGGGTGTTTCTAAGTCAACTTCTTGGATAATGAGATGATGTTTTCATTTTTGAACCTTGTGTCATTAGTTCATTTTCATCTCAAAAATTCATTTGCTTCGTTCATGTCATAGATGCGAGATACATCAAGGCCCTCCTACGACGAGTCGCTTCTTGTCGACATCAGCTCATTATCCAAGAAGTTGACTTAGAAACACCCTTTTAGTGCTTTGAAGCTTGCATACATCAATGGCAAGTTTCTCTCTTCCGGCGACAGGCTAACATCAATGGCTTTCGATTGAAAGATTTTGCGTGGTGTTCGACATCGAATCATTTATTCATACCACGTGAAATGTACTGTTGTACCTTGAGGATCATCATCATTATCGATGATCCCTCTCGCGTCTGTTAACAACTTACATCATTGGCTGGTAATCAGACGATGTCTCTCCATGTTTGACCTCAAAACATCTTTTCACATGGTTTGACTTGTACATTGAGTGAAGATTGAACGAGTTTGAAGACCTTGGATCTAGTTTCATCCATCTGGGCTGCGATATATTCAGGAGTACAAAAGCATCAAATGTACGAAGGCTTTACATAGATGGTCATCCAATCATGGATTACAAGTCTATATCTGCAGACGACTGTCTGATCTATGTACATGTAATGAAAGTTTATAAAGCTGAGCATGGGAATGCCTCCCTCAGCTAATTCATGAAAATTCATATTATCATGATGTATTGTATTGTAATTGATGCAGGTCACCTTCCAGTTCGAAACTTCCGATCCTCATGATAAAGCATTTCACCCGACATGAACATTTACAACCTCATGCTTTAGGGGGCAACTGTTATAGACATATTTGGGCACATCAACCCCAACTCACATGTCGATGTATTAGGGTTCATCAACCCCTAAAATAGTTGTTTTATGCCCTAAAGGAACTAAGTCATCTGAATGCCTCATTCCCCAAAAGTTCCATCTAAAAGATCATCCAGAAAGTGCCTAAAATGAATCATTGCTGAAAACCCTTTGTTAGGGTGCTATGCATAGCAGGTATTGCATTGTCAAAGTGCTATGCATCGTAGTTTATCCCTCTAGAAGGTGCGATGGGTGAGGTAGGACAAAATTCCAGGAGAGTTTGAGAGTTGGTTGCTCATGGAAACTTCTAGAAGCTTCTCCTGTGCCACTTGCCCCTCTGAGTTTGCCCAAGGATGACTAAAGGAATTAGGAAAACATCTCCAATTCCCCTCTTTCATGGAACCAATTCATAAAAATAAAAAGGCATTCATCATCCCCATTGATGACTCAACCTCCTGCAATCATCTATAAAAGTATCTCTCATCCAAGAGATCAGAAGGCTGAATTATTCTGAGTTGTAAGGAAGTGCTGCTAGTTTTAGTATTGAGGTGAGAGTATTGTGTTTTTGTTGTTATGTTCTTTCTGATTCATGAGGTGAAGAAGTCTTGAAGCTGGGAGGATGGCGCTGGATCAGACTTCTTATGGGTTGTAATTCTCCTTGTTATCAATAAAGTTCTTTAATATTTTTCCCAATTGACTGTGTTAATTGTAAATTCATTCATTTGTTTATCATATTTCTGATTCTACGATGTTTATGTTGTGATGGATCATTATGCTTTGACAGGTCTTTGTTTCTGTAGCTGTGCATGTACTCTCCAAGCGTGTTAAGTACGGGGAGGAGTTACGAGATCAGCCAAAGGAGAGGGAGATCAAGCAAGGATTCAAGCAAAAGTTACAGGTTGGTCTTTCGTAATCTCTTTCTTATCTATCATTCATAGGAAAGATAGTAAATTTATTGGACTGTTGTTTCTAGGTTAGCTACCAAACCTAGAGGGCTAGCATTTCTTAGAAATACTAGTTTTCCCAGAAACAAAAGGATCCTTTAGTGATAACTCATGCAAATCCAAAGAAATCTTACAAGAGAATCAAGGCATTGAAAAAGGATTGAAAACTATCTGTCATGTAACACTGCCAATCACACTTTTGTGAAACAAGACAAAACACAATTGAAGGAATTACATAAATGAATTGAGCCTAGATCTCTGAGAAAAATATGACTGTGCATATATATCATCAAGTGATTATAATTCAAACCAAAATAAAATCATGTATTAAGTCTTGTTAACCATGAAACCAATCCCTACTTCAAGGCACAAGTAATAAGAGTTATATCGACATGCCAACATTCCATAAATAAAAGTATATATTACTCATTCAATATATTAAGAGACAAATTATTGTTATCATTTAAAATTAGAATATAAATATTGCTAATCAAGCTTGTTCTCTATAAACCAACATGCAACCTCAATGTGTGTATTCGATATGACATGTCTAGAAAGTAAAGGTGTTGAGTTACATTCCAAAAGGAGTTCTCTGAATTGATATATGTAAAGCAAAATTTATATGGATCAAGCATGCATTCAAAATAATATACACCCAATACCTAATCGAACTATTATTTTAAAATAAAATAGATCTTTTGCATGCAAAAGGATGTGCATGCCAATAATGAAATTCTTGATCAAAACTCTGCAAATCAATTACACAGATGATATATTTACAAAATCAATATCCCACAAACCAAATCAATCACCGAAAGGTAGGGGTTAGTCACAACGTAGGGATCTAGAAATTTAATCACATGCCACACTTTCACTAAAATCACAATGAAACAGAAGGGGCAATGTGTTGGGTTGGTGGACCCAATCCAAATAGCAATGTTGCCTCGTAGAAGAGCTAGATAAAACCACAATTCAACATAGTAAATGGAGCTCAAACATTAGTAGTCTTCTCATTAATAAACCTTAGTATACATGAATGATAACACAGAGGAGCTCGACCCCAGTGATTGCATTATGGAATGGTGATATAAGTCTGAAACAATAATAAAACCTGGTGCTATCGCTACTAACTTGGCTCAAGGCCCATGTCTAGTTCTTACACAAAATGAAATACATGATAGTTTCGATATATCACATTATTTGAAACGTATTCAAATAAAATACTCAAGAGATCTAATGATCTCTCTAACTATCCAATCAGAGGGATGATCAAAACATACAAACTAAGAATGAACATGTGCAATCCAATTAAAAATACCCAAATAGGGGAACCCAAATTTCAACCTCATCAACTAGAGTTGACCATCGAAGTGGTAGATCAACCAAGAACTTGGTGTAGATTGAAGATCCACTCCAATAGGTGACAAAGCATCTTGATGATGTCTTCTAGAGAAACTTGGTGTTGCTCTATCCTTGAAATTTGCACACCTATGCCTAATGTGAAATTTGGTTGCAAGACCCTTTAAGGGTTACAATATATGCATAACCTTCATTAGTAACCATTATAATTATGATTAATTTCAATAAATGCACTCAAAAGCATATAATTTCAACATAAAATCAAAATATACCTTTAAATCCTTAATTAAGACAATTTAACATGATTTCCCTTTATTGTGCATGAGAAAGGAATGTATAAGGAAAAAATGGGTGGTTGAAATAGGTCAAAGGTGGACAATTGATAATAAAAAGTTAAGTCCTCCATGACCTAAACAATAAACAAATTATGATATTGTAACACTTTATTCTTGAAATTTTGATTGCTACTTTAAATTATAGTAACTAGAATGCTAATAAGAGTAAAACATATTTTAGATTTTTGTTTTTCATATACTTAACCTCAAATCTTAGGATCTTTCTCACTATAGTGGAGTGGTGAATATGGTTATAACAAAATCCAATGACTACAAAAAATAAATTATTAAAGACATATTTTTTTTTATGTAATAGTAAGAAATCAACTTTTTCATTGTTCTCTTTTCTGTGACTAATTGTTCATTGCAGAAAAATTTCCTTGGGAATGATATCTACTGATATTCTAGTATCATTATTTTCTTAATATTTGAATATCCCCCACCTCACAATGCATAAGCTAGAAATAAGCCATAAAATACTTAACGTATTTATGGTAGATGTAATAGATTATTCAGAAGATATGGTTATTCAACCACTTTCTTAGTTGTAGAAAGACAACAATGCATAACCTAGAAAGAAACCTAGAGAGAGATAACATGCGTATTGTAGATGTAAGAAACATACTTAAAAGTGATGGCGCATTCAAATACTTGTGTGTGTGTGTGTAACCTAATTCAATTGGTAAATGTAGTCTTGTACGGGATATTTCTCCATATCTGGCGAAGTATAAAAGCAGACTTTGGGGATCACTAAAGTGAATTCATGAAATGGAACATTATTGAATGTAGAGGATATTCCCCCCCCCCCCCCTCTCTCTCCCCCTCAGTTCTATCTAAAGGATTTATACTTTTCCAAACATGGAGAAATCTTCTATGTAGGGTCATGCTCTACCAAACCATTTGGGCTAATATGTTTGCACATGTTATATTTTATTATTATCTTTTCTATTTGAGCCACTTTTATTTATTTATTGTTATCTAATGCTAACATGACAACATGTTTCCTGAATTGGATTGTAGAGTGCCTCTCATCACAAAATTTGTCAACAATTGAAATGTTTGAGACAAGGATGGTTATAATTAAATGTAAGATACTACTCCAATATGGGGTTTTATCATTTTATACTCCATTCTTCTTTAATCCAATTTATTTCACTAACATATGTTGAAATTTTGTGATGTGATTTTGTGTGATTTTTCTTCATAGGTACAAGGCTCAAAACAATTCATTTTATTTTTTTACTTATATTGTGTTGGCATTATGTTTGCTTCGATGTGCCCCATAATAGTGTTATAGATGTGTTACTATAATTTATTGTGCATTATTTTGCATCATACTACAACAAAATAACATCTTGTTCATAAAATCTAGAGTGTCATGTTAGTATCATTATAACATTGTGATATTATATCGATAAAATATTTGTATTATGGAATTGTTGTTGTATTTACATACAATTCTAGTACCATTCTTCTAGGAAGTCTCGCTTGATCACTGATAAGAGCGAATTTTGCATGACCTAATATGAGGAATCATAAGGTCACAATTAAGGGAACATAAAAACTGATGTATTGAATGATCCCAAACTAATTATAAAGGTGGGGAGAAGAGAAAAAATAAATAAACTAGAGAACGCAAGATTTAGAGGAAAATGCAAAGAGAATATAGGCTCCAAAGTTCTAACCCATCCCTCCATATTTTCTGTCACTCATGGGAAGACCCCTCCCATGACATGGATTTTCTCTACTCCACTTTTTGCACATCCCAAAGGGAGCATACTCTGAAATGTTTGAGCTAGTATGATTCATATTGACCTTATCTTAGCCATGTTTACTAGTACGATAAATAATAAGGTACTACCATAAATAATAATATCATATCTTGTATGATTTGGTGTAATCAAATTGCATTAGACTAAATACACCAAGTATATTACGATAGGGATAGTACATGAATTGTTTTGAAAATATCAACTTAATCTTGTTTTTGGTCATTATCAAGTATTGAAAAAAATTGAATTTTTGAAAGGAATTTTTTTGAAAACTCATTTTTATATAAGTGCTTGTTTGAAATCAATGTATCAAATTATTAAACTCATTTAAGTAAAAGTATGTATTTGTATTGTACAAAAGAAATGATCTTTTTTTCAAGTGTGGATGAAACACTATTTATTTCACTAGTTTCTTCTAAAGTCATGTTTCATGACTATGTTGAGTCATCTATGAAATATTTCAATGTTGATGACTGGAATTTTGAGCAAAAAAATAAACTTCAATCCCTATTGTCATCTTTGAATATGGTCATTTCTTTTATTACAAATAAGGGGGGTCTCATACATCAATTTAGTGTCTAGCTTGGCCATGACCTTAAAATTAGATTATTATTATTATTTTATTAATATTATAACATCAAAATTGTAATTATTTTTATCCATATGATTCCAAGAAATTCACATTTTGGAATGCATTAGAGAAAATTATGATTGACACTATAAAAAAATTGCCATTGGTTGAGCTAAGAGTAATTATCATCATTAGAATGACATTTTCACAACAAATTCCATGAGTAGAAGCAATGCCTTTAATTAGTGGAATGATAAACTATTTGATAATTATCATCATGGACAATATTATTTGATATAACTAATAGCATTTACTTGAATTTGGTTAAGACAAGTTGTTCAAGCATGTTTCAACATCATAACTATACATAATTTTGTTATTTAGGTGAATATGAGAAACTAATTTGTATTCATTACTATATAAAAAAGAAAAAAATGAATTACATGCTTTCTTCTTTTAGATCCTTTATTAAGTTTATTTTATTTTGGTGGGATTGATAAGACCTCCATATCCTTAAATCACAACCATTTGTTTCTCAAGGATCCAGGCTTGTGTAGAACACATATTTACTATAGTACTTTAAGAGATTATATTTTAGAGTAAGCATTTGGGTTTTCATCATTGAAGACCCAAGGAAGATGAACACCATACTTAATAAAGTATTGAGGAGTAAGAATATTTTTTCTTGCTTTCACCCTTTTGTCTGTATGATCACTATTAGATTCATCACCATCCTTCTTATCATCATTCTCTCCTCCCTTTTTATTTTCTCCATCAACCTTTTTCTTCTCACTAGATACCATCATTCTTCCCCACCACCACAACCTTCATTCTTTGTTTCCCCTCATTTTTATCCACTTACTAATTGTCTCCCTCCTCCCTAAAATACATCCCTTTCACTAAAGATCAATCTAATACACTACACTAATTTTTTTAAGGTATACATTTCAATAATGAGCGAAGTTTCATGGAAAACATTGGGTTATATGTTCATAATGTATATCAATGCAATAATATCACGTACTTTAATAATATCCATAAATGGATAGAGCATCTTTAAAGCCACAAAAATCTTGCATTTCAAATAAATATGGTAAAATAATAATTAGATACCCATAGATCCAACAC
Organism: Pinus tabuliformis; assembly: GCA_031772625.1. Classification (NCBI taxonomy): domain Eukaryota; kingdom Viridiplantae; phylum Streptophyta; class Pinopsida; order Pinales; family Pinaceae; genus Pinus; species Pinus tabuliformis. The sequence continues at coordinate 112,579,165 of CM062805.1, forward strand.
ATGATTTGACTAATATATTAATTTTTTTTTGAATTAGACATCCACAAATATGGATTGAGAAAAAACATGGTAAAATCACTTGCAAATTGGAGTTTTGTACCATTAAAGGTTTATGGTAAATAATATATCATTGACATCCATTAACATAACTTTAAAATACTATGTACAACCAGACTTACCTTCAATTGAGTCTAGATTAAAGTACATGATGGAAATAATTGGTTATACTTTATTAGTGCTAAACATATAGGTGTTTTCATTTAAAATATGTTTTAATTAGCAATCTCATTTAATCAACATAAAAGTAAGCACAATTTACAAAAAAAAATTAATGTTGGCTCCTTTCATTAGCCACTAAGTGGATTACTCCTCTTGAGCTAGACTTGCATAAAATATGAAATGTATTTCATTGGATTTTTAGAAAATCCAATGGCTATAACCTGTATTTCTTGGAGCAATAATTCCTATGATATCCTTCATTTTCGTAATTTAAAGTTTGTATGCCTATTTTATGAAGAAAACAAGTTGAGTGTCTTGTATGGAGCCAAATTTCATAGTTGTGACTTCATTGGCGATGATGTAGGATATTTAAGACCTTCTTGATGGTATATTACATACCTATTTTGAATCCCTAGTTGTTAATTGACGTTTATTCTCACATATTTCATAAGCGCACAGCAATCAAGACATGTCGCTCCTAGAAAAAAAAAATCCACTCCATCTAATATTAAACTACCCCTTCCAGTTGTTACCCTCAATTCCTATCTATAGTTTATACATTGATCCACCACACAAACCTTGTAGATGGAATATTTAACCTCTAAATAAGATATGGGCACGATTAGAATGTTCTATATGTAATGGATGGGTCTTGCGACCATACCCATGGTCATGGGAGAAAATAGAGAGTCTTGGGAATTAAATGGATATTTTAAGGCTAATGATCCATGCAAGAGTCCTTGGACCACTACAAAGGCCCTTTAGAGGCAATGTTTGCCCTCTAATTTAGATATGGATTCCACTAGAAGGTTTTGTGCACTAAGATAGGTCTTAAGGTCTTGACCATGGTAAGGTTTAGAGGAAATAAAGTGCCTCAAATACTAGATAAATATTTTAGGGATATGGTCTATGAATGTGGACTATAGGCACCCATATCCAACTTAGGCCTATCAAAAGGATCTTTGACCTTGAAGTGGGATATGGGTGCCTATAGGAGGTATTGCATATTAAGGATGGATCCCAAGATCATGACTATGGTCAAGTGAGGAAACAAAGGGTGATATGATATAACAAAAGGTTTAAGTCTCATGGGACAAAGGTAGATATTGAACCGCTAAAAATGCCATTTAAATAGGATATTTAGCCACTAAGTGGGATACATACACCATTAGGATATTATTTTTACTAGGGTTGGAACTCAAGGCATTAACCACATACATGAACGACTACAAGATTTTCCACACCATGTGCCTCTTCAGACATAACCCATGGTTGAAGGATTAAAAGCAATGTATAGGCACTAATTTTTATGGTTAATGGACCATGCATAAGGTCTGAAACCACCACACAAGCCCTATAAATCAAATCCTTATTGTGCAAGCATAATACAAACACCATTATGAAGTTTATTGTTTCATTGAGTAATGATTAGTATTAAGGCCTTAACAATGGTCCAAGAACAACCACAGGGATTAAATGTATTTTTAAAGCTCATGGTCATATTTCCTACCTTTAGATTACATTTTATCATTCCAACTGATCACGATGTTGTCAGCATCCAAGACACTTGAAGGATCCTTCGCATTCTCTTTGCATAACACAGAGAAATTAAAAAATTAAGACTTTAATTTGTGATTGTAAAAACCTCATAATATCACATCTCTCACAATTTAATATTTTAAGCATTATATTATATTATCTATGAAGATAATGTAACATGATTTTCCCTAAGAAACTAGTGGTTGTTAGACCATGGTTAGAGCTATAATACCAAATCTCATAATGGCATCCATAAAAGTCGATACCCTATTGTTTGATAATGGTCGTGTCTCTTTTCAAGTGACTTTAGGCTATGCCGTCAAACAAAATAAATAGCAGAAGTCAATATGCACTAAATAAATAGCGAAACTAGATACAAAAGTCGTATGCATTCTTATTGATGATTTTTATTTTCACATTTATAATAAAGATTCATATATATTTATATATAAAAATATCATTCAAATATATTAATATAATTAAATTTTAAATAGATTTATTTAAATTTTAAATCTATCGTATGTTTATGGAAATCAAATCATTTTAAAAAAATATATCAAAAAAAACTTTAAAGAAATTCAAAATATATCAAAAAAAACTTTTAAAGAAATTTGATCTTGCTTAATAAATTGAAAATTAAAATAAATTTATTTTTAATTTGTTTATTTACACAAATATATAATGTTTGATCTGAGATTTTTGTAATTCATATTGTAGAATGAAAGTCTCTCGGACTAATCACATTATTAGGATTTGGTTGATGTTTCCAACTAATGTGGTTCATCCTTGTCATGAAGATGAACCACATTAGTTGGACCAAATCCTAATGATGCGATTAATCCGAAATATATAATAATAATATTTATTTATTAAATCTAAATAAATATATACATATATTTTAAATTACAATTATATAATAAAAAAATTAATTATTACAATTTCTTCTGTAATAAAATAAAAAATGTATTTACAATAATATTAATTTCATTTTAAATTTAAATTTAATGAAAAGGTATGCTCTCGGGTCTTTATCTATCCGATCTCTCATTCATCGTTGGCAGCCTTGGAGACTTGCCCCCGACTTTCACGTTCAAGTCCAACCACGCTGTCACCTTCTGGTCGAACCTGTGGCTTGAATGGTCGTGCCTCCGCCTATTCTTCTGGCTCGGTGGTTGCGGATTAGGCCAATAATCTTTCCCTTCCCCCCTATTCTGCTCTTCCTCCGATCCTGCCTAACACGACCTGTGGCTCGTCACTTGATCCTCCATCCTCTAATCCACATCGCTGCCATGCCAGTCTGTTAGTGTGTCCAATACGGGTTCTGGTTTGATGACGGACGTGGTAGACCTTGGATCCACTGACCCATCGCTAGAATTATTATCTCCGCCTTCCGCCCCTTCGCTCCAGCCTAACCATTCCATTGGCACGTCTCCGTCCTCCCTCTGTGACAGTTCAGACTTGCAGGTTGGCATAGATGACAGGGGCTTCCATCAATCCTGTCTGCGCGCCTCCCATTATTTGTTGTCTTCTGATAAATGTAATTTTCATTTTAATAACTATAATCTAAATAATTCGAATGTTAATAATTTTTATATTAATAATAATAGTAATATTTATTTTTTCCCTTGGAAAAAGTTGTAATTTTATTCATAAGACAAAATTACATTTTGTAGATGCTAAGAAGCATATGCATATGGTCTATTTCTGTTTTCACAGAAACAAAAAATAAAAAATAAAAGATAAAATGCTATTCTTTTCTCCCTTTCTTTTTCTCCACCTTTCGCCAACCTCCAGTGTTGGGGGTGGTTGTTACAATGGATAGCTGATTTTCATTTGTATTTATGGGAGAGTCTTTGTCAGAATCAGATCCTTCTGATCCATGAGTTTGCTTGTTGCCAGATATTTCCATTCCTGTTGGCTGGGATTCTATTTGCTGCAAGGGGTTGCTGGGGTCTTCCTCTTCCTTTAGTGTGTTGTTCTAGACTTTTTGATCATCCATTTCTTCTTTATTCTCTGTTGTGTTTGCTTCTTCATCCAAGGGGGCTGTATATTGCCATCCTTTTGGCTTTCTCTGTTGCTTCTTGTTCCATTTGGGGATTTGTTTTGCTTGTGGATAGACATTATGGAGGTGGCCTGTTTGTAGACATCCACGGCATTAGAATGTTGTATTTTCGTAATCTAAAGGTTGTGTCCACTGTGTATTATTGAAATTCAGTGTTATACTTCCTGGTAATCCTTGGCTAAGATCTACTTCAACACATATTCTGGTGAAAGTAAATATTCCCCTTGTAAGTCTATCCCCATCAATCTTTAGGAACTTTCCCAGAGTGTTCCCTATGGCGATTAATACATTATGATGCCAGAAGTGTAGTGGAAGGTTGTGTAGCCTGACCCAAACTAGCATCTTTGATACCACCATTGTGTTAGCATCGAATTCTGGAAACCAAGGGGTCATGAAGAGCCCTGCATTTCCCTAGAACCATGGTCCCTTATTGAGGATGTGTTCCCTTTCCTGTTCTGTTTTGAATCTGACTATGAAAAACCCCTTGGGGCATAAGTATATTTCGCAGTTTGGTGACCATGTATCATATATCCATTGGTGCAAAACATCAGATTTGGGCCAAAATCCATTGAATCTGCATATAACTGATTTGGAGTAGAGATCTGAGTACAAATTATTTACCTTAGGCATTGCGATGGTGAGAGCAGGATTCTCAGTTTTTTGTTCTACAATGTAGGTGTAATGAATAAAATATATAAATAATATAAATATAATGTAAATGATAATAATCATAATTAATTATTAGTTAAGTAGTAATTAGGTTGAAGAGGCATGTCTAATTGAGACATGACTCTTCATGAAGAGACGCTTGATATATAACCAAGCCTCTCATTCTCATTGTAAATCATTATCATTCTTATTCTTATTCATATTTAATATAATATTTATATCCTCAATGGATAATTTTATATTCCAAGTCTTTTGGAGTAATTAATTTGTAGAAGGAACTTTGTTCGCTTCATGTGGTATCAGAGCAGTTCGGTCCTCTAGGTTGTTTGACCTATGCTTCGATCCAAGTCTTTGACTATCGAAATTCGTCAACCTTGTTACCGTAATAATTGAAGCATTTTGCTCAATATTTGGGAGTTTCTCCTTTTCTCCATTTTTCTAGGCTTTGGCCATATAAAAAAAATTAACCAAAAAAGAAAAATAAATTATAAGTAAATAAAATAAAAAAGAAGAAGAAGAAAAAAAAAGTAAAAAAAAAAAAACAAAACGGATACAAAATCTCATACCACGTATATTTAAAACTTTTATGTGAGAAGCCGGTGGTTTTAAAAAACAACCCATGGTATTTTAAAAAGTTAAAGGAAAAAAAGAAAAAGGAATATGTTTACTTTTTACGTGGAGAACATTTTAATGGAGGTTTTAAAAACAACCCATGGTAATAGCCCATGGTATTTTAAAAGTTAAAGAAAAAACAAGGATACAAAATCTCTTACGTGAAAGGTAAATATTACTTTTTACAGGAGGTTTTAGAAACAACCCATGGTAATTGCCCATGGTATTTTAAAAGTAAAAGATATTTTGATAACATTGGAGAAAAAAGGTGTGATCTAAATAATTTTAATCGTTCAAATCTAAATATTGTGACCGTACCAAGAGTTACGTCTCATACAAATTAGTCACGACTCATCCAAATTCTAAAAAAAATATTATTTTAATTATAAAAAAATGATACTATATAAGCCTTATATAGTTACATATAAAAAGAAAAGTGGGCCTCAAAAAAGTATATATAAATTTTATATAATTATAATTTTATAATATATATAAATTAAAATTATATAATATATATAATTTATAATTATATATAAAAAAAATTATTATTATATAAAATTTTTAATTAAAAGATTGAAAAAAAGAAGAAGAAGAGAATATCTGAAATATATAGATATATATAAGAGAGAGGAAACAAGGGTTTTATATATAAAAAAATTATTATAAAAAAAGAGTGATTTAAAAATGTATTTAATATTTAAAGAGTAAAATGGAGACTAGTAATGAAAGGTTTCCTAAAACCTTTAGTAAAAGTGTTGATACATTATTTAAAATCAAAGGATCGCTCGCAGGAAGAGATATCATAATCACTATCAGTCCTGCTGAAAAAAGTAATTATGTTAGTCCTAAATGTGCTAACCAATTGGTGATTCCTGAATCAAATATAGTTGAAAAGAATACTCTTGGCGAATATGACAAACAATATGACATAAGCAATTTACACCTAAATATTGGAGATTATACTTTTACCTCAAAATTCACTGTGAAAACCTTACGTTTTTATGATAGTGACATTGATAGTGACATTGTTTTGGGGTTACCTTGGATGGAAACTCTAGGTTCCTTTATTCTAAATACAAAGAAGAAGTTTTTAACATTTTCTTACAAGAAGAAGAAAATAACGCTCCAAGATTTTACACTAAAACCAAATTCAGTAACACCAGAAGATATCTCAGATATTTCAAAAGTAATGTCTCAAGAAGGTAAAAAAGTATTACAAAATATGCAAAACGAAATTAATAAAATCACTGTTGACAAAAATGAAGAAGTTTCTCTACTTAAAAACCATAGTAAAAAATTGCTGACGCAAATTAAGAAACTTAAGAAGGATAAGAAGTCATTAGAAATCCAGGTACAACAACTTATCAAGAAGGAAGCATCAAATGTAGGAATTCAAGTTGATGACAAAACAACAAATATCAATTCAGTGAATGTCACAATTTAGGAAGAAGACAAGCAAGTTGAAGAAAACACGCGCTTTGATATTGCAGTTCAAACAATGAACATCCCTAGGGAATGTTTCATAACCAACTCAACAACATCTTCCCTAGAAGAAAATATAAAAAATGGCACATGCCCAGTAAGGAAAAATCAAACAAAAAAAGTTCCATATCGGCATCCGAATCATGAGAACAGACGAATCAACTGTGCCACATATTTGAACCAGTCAGAACCAAAACAACAAACTAATGTTCCAGAAAAGAGTAATGTAACCTCAACCCAGTGCTACGAGAACAAGTCGTTACAAAATTCCAGTGATCAGAATGCTATACAGAAGATTAATCTCGGATGGTCTGATCCCTTCTCAGTGCGACAATTTTGTTTGTCACTAAGAAGATCATATCAGCTTGTATCGACGAGGATGACTATTTCGAGACAGAAAGACTTTCAAAGCTGGAAAAGAGATCAAGCCTTTTTTCATCGACAAGCTTTGAGGACAAAGCTCTTTGAGGAAGGAGGCAATGTAATGAATAAAATATATAAATAATATAAATATAATGTAAATGATAATAATCATAATTAATTATTAGTTAAGTAGTAATTAGGTTGAAGAGGCATGTCTAATTGAGACATGACTCTTCATGAAGAGACACTTGCTTGATATATAAGCAAGCCTCTCGTTCTCATTGTAAATCATTATCATTCTTATTCTTATTCATATTTAATATAATATTTATATCCTCAATGGATAATTTTATATTCCAAGTCTTTTGGAGTAATTAATTTGTAGAAGGAACTTTGTTCGCTTCAGTAGGGCCCAAGAATCTCAGGCATTGTTGTTGGTTTGGTTTGCACTTTTCCCTTACCTTTGACGGCATCCTTAAAGGAGCCTGTGCTCTTTGAGCTGGTTCCAGAACATCCACCCCGCAGATGGAGGTTGATTATGATGGTCGAGTCTGTGGTTATGTTATAATCCTGAAGGGTGTAGTTATCCTATAAACTGAGACCCGCGTAGATCAGATTTTGCCTATATGCTGGTATACCAAGGTGGTTCTGTATTTTATACCTTAGATCCTGGATCCTGCTCCCCTTCCAAATCCTCCAGCAAAAATGCCTGCCTTCCAATGTTTTGATGAATATTTGTATAAGATCCGCCTCGGTAGGGTGTGGATCCGTCTGAGAAAGGGCTCGATCTGTTGCCTAGGTGTCCAGATCTAAGCATATCAGAGCTCTGTCAGGTTCTTGCATCGCCAGATCTGGGCTAACTGATGGATCTTCTAGCCTTGTGGTGTTCAGTGTTGTGTCGTTTTGCATTGAAAGGTTGTTATCGATCAAGTTTGCCCCCATCTTTGCTTTGTCGCGCACCTTCGCCAGTTCCTTCCTGTCTTCGAGCTGTGGGAACCCTCGGATCTGAAAATATTGATTTAGATCTGGCCATTTCAGGGGGCAATCTGCTACATAGATTCCTGGTTGAGGGGGGTTTGACCATATCGGAGCCCAATCGGTTGCACTGTGCACCAGATCTAGGGTGTGATTATGAAACCCCAAGGAATCAATCAGATCCAGTATCCCCAGGAAATTTTCCTGCCCTGTAAGATGACTTGTAAGAATAACCTTGGCCCCGTTGTCGATCGAGTGCTTGATGGTGGGAACGATGACCCTGATACGCATATCATCAGTGATGTTCTGATTTTCATCGAGGGGGACCTTCAAATCGACCTGGACATAACCCTTCTTGCCCTTAAGATCAGGTTCCTTCAGATCCCCGACTCTCTTCTTGGCCATGGAGACAACTCCTCGGCTGCTCCTGCCATTGTTGGCGCCACCAACCTGCGCTGCGACAGTGGAGACAAGATCATTCTCAGAGGCAAACAAGTTGGAAGTGGTGCCCAATCTGAGCCTGGACTTGACCTCCAGCAGGGAGGAAGCAATAGAACGGAGCCGGCGGGGAGAAGAGGCGGACCCCGATCTGGATCCAATGGTGAGGTAGGCCACAGGAGAAGTGGGCAGCGATGTCTCAGCTTGCAGATTTGGTGTTGAGGTAGTTCGGCCAAGCGCTGCAGTAGCTGCGGTTGTTGAAGCCATTCTTTCTCCTCCTTTTAGCTAGACAAAAGTCTTGAACCTTTTTTTCTTACCAAAAATCCCGTAATATTTATTATAATAATAATAGTAATATTTATAATAGTCATAATGTTAATAATTTTAATAATAATTATTATATTAATAATAATTGTAATATTCATAATAGTAATAATTTAGGTGAATTTGGTAGTAATAGTGAAAACTTAATTAATACAGATAAAAATAAGGAGTCACTTTATAATAATAATAATGGGAAATATTATATTGATAAAAATTTGGAAGAAGAAGAAGATAATAATAATAATAATAATAATAATAATAATAATAATAATAATAATAATAATAATCCGCTTTCTCATAACAAGAAGGTTGTTAATTTATCGAATTTTTCCTTTCCCCCTTCCATTTATAGCCTTCTAGAGAAGGGTCTAAATTTTTCGATTGCCCCTAAGAAGATCCCGGTAGAAGACATTATGTGTGATGTGGAATATGGGATTAGGAGCTTGTCTGATAATATTAAGGACACAATTAGGCAAGATTGCGCTGTTGTCCTTAGGAAGGCAATTCCCCCAAAAAGCAATATTAGCAAGGCTGAGTTTGAGGCTCTCAAATCCCTGAACCATAACAAGGACATTGTGGTTCTAAAAGTCGATAAAGGAGGGGTTGTTTTCATCCTTAATAAAGATGATTACTGACAGAAGATGTTGGACCATTTGGGTAACAATGGCAGTTATAAAAAGCTTAGCAAAAATCCCCTAAAGAAGGTCTCCAAAACTATTGCTCTAGCTATTAAATCTAGCAACACTGTGGGTTCCTTTAGCCATAAGCTTATTGAGAATAGCCCCATCACTCCTTGGATCTATGGTCTTCCAAAGATTCATAAAAAGGGGGCTCCCCTAAGGCCGATTGTCAATACCATAGGTGGTCCAACCTACCTCCTTGCAAAATACCTAGCCTTGAAGCTTAGACCCCTTGTTGCCTTCACAGAGTCGTTCGTTAATGACTCTTCGTCCTTTGTCAATGAGCTTAAAGACTTCAAATTCAACCTTGAGGACATTATTGTGAGTTTTGATGTGGTTTCCCTTTATACTTGCATTCCTAATAGGGAGGCCACTGAGGTCATCAACCGCCTTGCTGATCTTGACACCACTCATTTAGTTGAAATCTGTCTCACATCCACTTTTTTCAGCTTTGAAGGGGAATTTTATGAACAAACATGTGGGGTCGCCATGGGCTCCCCCTGTCCCTTGTTGTTGCTAATCTCTTTATGGAAGACTTTGAATCCAAAGCTTTGGCCTCGGCTCGTCTCTTGCCCAAACTTTGGAAGAGATTTGTTGACGACACTGATGTCATCTGGTCTCATGGCCAGGAGGAATTGGAACTCTTCTTCCAGCATCTCAACAATCAATCCCCATCCATAAGTTCACCATGGAGAAAGAAGTTGATGGTTATTGCCTTTCCTGGATGTTCTCATCTCGAAGAATGATGACAATTCTTTCTCCCATCAAGTGTTTAGGAAGAAAACTCATACTGAGCAGTATCTTCATGCCAACTCCCATCATTTCCCTGCTCAGAAGTTGGGTGTCCTCAATACGCTTGCGACTCGAGCGCTGAGAATCTCCGATGAAAAGAACCTCGATAGAGAGAAAGCCCATCTCCTTAACATGTTTGTTAATAATGGTTATAGTAAGCACCAAGGTCTGAAAGCTTTCCTTAAAGCCAGCAAAGGTCCTAAAGTTAAGGGAGACCCTAAGGATTCTGTCTCGGGGGTTCATCTACCCTTTATCCAAGGGACCACGGATAATATTGCAAGGATCCTTAGAAAGCATAATATTCCCTCTACCTTTAGACCCCTTAACACCATCAATAGGTCCCTTAGATCTGTAAAAAACCCTATTGATCCCAAGGACATGAAAGGTGTCTATGTTATTCTGTGTTCTTGTGGGACCCCCTATGTTGGTGAGACGAGGCGTTCTATTAATCAAAGGATTCATGAACACTTTGCTAACATCAAGCATAGGTGGACCCGGTCTTCCACCTTGGTAGAACACGCGGAAAAAACAAAGCATCACATTTGCACTGAGGAGGCCCAGGTCATTGCCAAGATTGCTCCCGTTCATCACCGGAAATTTAGGGAAGCCATTGAAATTGAGAAAAGGTCGAAGAATCTCAATAGGGATGATGGCTGGAAGATTAGCAGCTATTGGATTCCTGCCCTTTCCTCCTAGCTCCCCCCTGTTCTGCCCCCACCCTTTGGGTGGTTCTTCTCTAATCTTCTTTGTCTTCCCCCTCATCTTTGAGACCGTCTGTTTCCTTTTCTTCCTTCTCGACTTTGCCCCCCACCCGCCCCACTCACTTTTTTCCCCCTCATCTTTGAGACCGTCTGTTTCCTTTTCTTCCTTCTCGACTTTGCCCCCCCCCCCCCCCCCCCCACTCACTTTTTTACAGTGTCTGGGTTTGATTTTAGTGTTTGAATTCCTTTTAAGTGACCTAGTAAGGTATTGAAGCAAGCATTGTCTCGTGGATGGAAACATTCCAATAGTATGGCTTTTCTTTCCAACCCTTTAGATATAAATAAAATAAATTAACTAACCTATGGTAAATTCTATATTCTTTCTAATTGAATTACCATATTAATTTTATTGAGATAAAATCAAATTATAGTTAGTATGAGGTAATTATTTAACTAATTTATTAGGTTATCTATATTTTTTCTTATTTCATATAAATTTAATGCTATAATAGTATTAATTGGATCTAGTAATAAGATTATGGTTCTTGTTAATTAAATTCAAACTTTTACTTTTTAGAATAATAAATATAACATACTAACCCCCAAAAATAAATTAACGAACTATTTACATACCTAGTTTTAACTAAAAAGTCTATTAATAGATTATTGCTCTACCTTAAAATAACAATTATAACAAACCAACCTAACATTTTTAATTATTTTCTGTCCATTAAGTAATTTTTTACCTTATTAACTTTTATATATATATAGAATATATTTATTATTAAGTAGTTATAAATTGTTAATGGACCAATATAGTGGGATTCCATTTAGTTAGTTTGGGGTCTTTATTTAACAAAATTAAAAGGTTATCTATTTAAAGATATTTCTTATTATTTTATATTCAATTAAATATTATATAATATCCCTTATATTAACTTATTAACTATTGATGGATTTAATTAAAAGGCCTATTAGTAGATTATTATTTCATACTCTAGCATTTGGTATTAAATAAAAATTAATTAAATAATTATTTTTCCTCTCCCTATTTCTTGGTCTTGGTACCTGGTCAAACTTAGTCTTTCCTAGTAGTAGTTGGTACAACCTAGTTGTCTAGTCAAATATAGCCGTTCTCAGTCAAATTTAACTGTTTGAGGAGCTTCTCTCTCTATTTAATCGTCCTGACGTTCTTCAACTTGTCTTGACGATGAACCACACTTGTGGGTTTGAAATGTGTAGACAAATAAAATATGATGTGATTTTCGCGGAAAACTCCTCTCATAAACCTGATATGGATCACAGAAGTCTCAATTCAACAAGAAAAATATTTTCACATTAGTAAATTTGAGGAGTTGAAATTAAAAATAAATTTATTTTTTTAAATATATTTTAATTTTTAGATTTAAATCATGTAACGTGTATTTTAAAAAATGCATATTCTTAATCATTAAACTCACTCATATAATATAATTAATGATAATTATTAAAAAGAAACATTTAATACAATTATAATTATTAAGAAAAATAATATTTGCAATATATAAATTACAAGTTTTTTTTATTAATTTATTATTGGAAAACACTTTCAATATAATTATGAAAAAATTAATGCTTTTATCCTATTAGACTTATAAATCAAAACATTTTTTTTATAATTAGTTTATTTATAAAAATGATATTATTCATTAAACAGAAAACAAAAAATTACATTTATTCATATTTTTTAACCTAATGATTAGCTCAATTGATGGAGCCTTCGTAGTTAAGTACCTTTCTTATTGGGAGATCACTCGGTCAAATCTCATCAATGTCCTTAAGGTTAGGCCTGATATATTAAACCTCTTAATCATACAAATTCACCCACTTTAAGCCGGTAACTTATCAATACCATATGTCTAAAACAATATTCAATCTATTAAATATATTTTTTCTATTTTAACTTTTTTTTTTCCAACGCAGATCGCTCAATCCAGTTCATCGAGCCACAGTCATAATATATAAATAAATCATTCCAACAATAAATACATAAAGGACAATTTAAAACCAAGTCAGCAAAAATATTACGTAGATTTAGTATATCATACAATACAATATCCAAAATTATGAGGTATATTTTTAAGGTAATAGATACAATTTAAGATTATTTAATATATGATAAAATATGATATCCAAAAATGTCATAACTTTTAATTGGGTTACTTTATAACTTTTCCTTTTGTCATAAAGTGGTCCAGAGAGCCCAATTGGGGTAGGCCAATAGAATCTCATAGTATAATGGGTCCTGCATTGTGCATGGTGTACTTTGAATCGCCGCCATGCTTGTCTCCCGCATTGAGTAGATCCGGAATATATATGGGGTTTCGAGATACACATTCAGACTTTCCTCGTTACAGGTCTTTGCCTGCACAGCTTCACTTTAAACATGCCCACGAGTATTTTCAACCACAAGTGATAAAGCCTAGGCACAGACTCACACATTACTTTTCTTTTTTAAAGTGACTGTCGATGGTTAGATGGTAGTGCGGTTTACACATTTACTTGAAGCATGAATTTCCAAAAAGCAAAGCAACATACACTGTACCTTGGTACTTTTTACAGATCGAAATGCAGAAAAAGATCTCTGAAACGATGTGACACAACTGGACATAATGCACCGTCCAAACAGTAAACTTGCGTGGCGCCCTCCCTAAAGGAATTTTCCACGTATTTTGTCGTCTCTCTCCTTTTCCGTCGAATGGCCTTCAAATAATCGGGCCGCGTTCATTACAGGACATGAGGGTCTTGCTGTTTATGTTTACAATGTTCTCGCAGCTGGCGATTTCTGGTTCAATGAAAATGGATGGCTGGTCGAATTTGGGGTCAATTTTGGCGACCATGGTATTCATACGGACCATAGTCAAGGATTTCTTTCCCCCAGAAATTTACGATTTGTTTTCAAAATTGCTGCGCGGGCTCTTCGCGATGTTTTCTTCTTACATCTCAGTTGTCATCGAGGAGAACGATGGGACCGAAGTTTACGAGGCAGTGCAGAGTTACCTGAGCGCAAGGTCATCTTTGGCTGCGGAGAGATTAAAACTGAAGAAGCCGGAAAATAGCGAGGAGTTTACATTCAGTATGGATAATAACCAGAAAATCGATGATAAATTTGAGGGTATCACAGTGCGGTGGGCCTTTTATAGCATTGAGCTCGGCCATAAGAATACCGGGTCCCGCTGGAATCCTGCCTCCTACGAGAAACGCTATTACGAGCTCAAATTTCACAAGAAGCACAAGCACAAGATATTCGGGGACTATCTTCCCCATGTCATGGCCGAAGGGGCGATTTTGGAGCTCAAGAGCCGCCACCGGAAGATTTACACCAATGAATACAGCTACTGGTCGCCCGTTGTGTTCGATCATCCTGCGACATTCAGTACTCTGGCTCTGGAACCAAAGCTGAAGCAGGAGATCATGGAAGACCTCCAGAGATTCTCGAGCGGAGAGAAATATTACAAGAAAGTTGGGCGGGTGTGGAAGCGGGGTTATTTGCTCTACGGCCCTCCTGGAACAGGCAAGTCGAGCATGATTGCCGCCATGGCTAATTTTCTCCATTACGACATCTACGACCTGGAGCTCACCCAAGTGAAGACCAACACGGAACTGAGAGAGCTTCTCATCAGTACCACTAACAAATCGATAATTGTGATAGAAGATATCGACTGCTCTCTTGATCTCTCGGACCGCGAGAAGAAGAAGAACAATGCACAGAAAGATGCCGAGGAGAAAGAGAAGTCGTCCGAGTCCGGGAAGCTCGAGGAGAGTAATTCGACAGAGGAGAGCAAAGTAACCCTTTCGGGGCTTCTGAACTTCACAGATGGGTTGTGGTCGTGTTGTGGAAGCGAGAGATTGTTCGTTTTCACCACCAACCACATCGACAGGCTCGACCCGGCGCTTCTCCGGTCTGGTCGCATGGACAAACACATTCACCTCTCATTCTGCACTTTCGGGGCATTCAAGATTCTTGCGCGCAATTACCTCTCCATTGAAGACCATGATCTGTTTCCCCAGATCCAGAATCTGATGGAGACCGCTCAGATGACGCCTGCGGATGTAACGGAACATCTAATGAAAATGACTGATCATCATCCCACCACTGCCCTCAAGAACCTAATTCAAGCTCTTCAAGAGGCCAAAGAAAGAATAGCTAACGCCGCCGCTTCGAATGGCATGTCAGAAGAAAAGAAGTGCGTGCAGACGCCAATCTTTACTTACAACATCCTCGAAGTTTAATGGTAAATTCAACAACAAAGTCTGTACTATTACATCCGAATTGTTCTATTTCGGCTGAAATAATTGTGGCTGCTCTGAGAGGAGACAAGTTCTGAGTTCTGTAAGAGAAATGCATATTTTTCTGAATGTTTCCAGTTTGAAAGCATTCTTAATGCGTAAAACATTACGGAGTTATGGAGTTGTTTTTAGTGTTTATTTTTAAAGATTTTTTTGGGTTAATTTTTTAAATAGGTTTGATGGATAATTTTCTTTCTGGAAAAAAGGTTTGATAAATAATTTTGTGTAATCTAAGTGTTTTAGGGTTTTCCAGGTAGGGAAGTGAGTGTTTTAGGGTTTTCCAGATGTTGAAGTGAATTTGTATTTACAGTCAAAAAATTAATTTAAATAAGACAAAGCTCATTTGAAACCAATTGCACTAGTGGATTTGACATAAATTTTAAAAGTTCAAAATAAAATAAAATTATAACTCGACACATAAAAAGAATAAGAATCATGGAATAATGATTCATATATTTATTAAAAGAAGGACCATGGTCAAGGGTTTACTTAACTCGGTCTCACACTTCAATTGAGGGTTTTTTGCATCTACCCAAATCCTTCAATTGAGGGCTCATTTAAGTGCTTGATTGAAGCATTAATATCTCGATATAATGCTTAAAATCACCTCAATCGAGGGCATGAAAACAATATTTTCACACTTTTCCTTCCAAAAGTGTTACGTAGCTGAATGGATTAATCATTCACCCTATAAGTTGGGCATTAGTTTCTCAATACCAATATGACTTATTACCACCAAAATGACCTGCAACTTTGGAGGTGTGAGCCTTCATGATAAGTTGCAATCTTCCTCCTTAGAAACATAGAGCTTGTCCAACTTTTAGGGAAATTCATTTTGGATAGGTAGTCAATGTTGATGTCACATTCATTTATATAAACTTGAACTTGTAGCTATTGAAATACCTCATTGAATTCCTCATCTTATATGTATTCCTCTTTAATGCTTCATGGTTGAAAGTATCCATGTTGATAAGAGCACTAAATACTATGATATTGAAAGTGGGTGGCTTTGAAAGCATGTATGCCAACTTATTAATATTTCATTTAATATATTTGATGATAAGGTGAAATAGTCACTATAAAAATCACGTCTTCTTGTAGTGTCTAATTTGTTGAATCTTACTTTAGACCTATAAATATTACAATGGTTAGTGATCAATGTGGATGATTATTTCCTTGTCTATCATATAGTGAGCTTCCATTTCTCAATAACTTGTAGTCGAGCATAAACTCCTTGTTCTTGTAAGATAGTTAAGGAATCTACCATGGAACAATTTAGAAGGATAACATACTAAATTACCTCCTTTCATTAAGGCCAATCCCATACCATCCATTTGCAGCTGTCCCTAACTCAATGGGATTTTAGAAATTTGGCAATGTAAGAATTGTTCTTGACTAGTATTTCATTTCATCACTTCAAAAGGCTTCTATTAATGATCTGAGTTGACTCAACTCCCGGATTTAACCAAGATCTTTTGCTTTCGTGATGTGATTAGAATTGCATATAAAATAGCATAATTGAACATGTATGCATGCTGTAAAGAAGAAGGAACGTGACAATCATCAACAACATAAAAATACAAGACCTTGATAACGAAGTTCGTCCAAGAGGGACTACGTCTCCGGGCCTCAGTGCCAATATGGTGTAGGCCATTGCATTAAGTGTTGTCAATAGTGATGATGTACATAAGAGGTGACGTCGCTATCATACAAGGAAGATTCCCTCACGTAGGAGTGGCTCCAAGAGAAGTTCCGCTGCAGGAACTCTCATTCAAAAAGGACTCCTATCAGTATGACCTAAACTCATGCTTGATGATAATGAGCATCCCGCCAACATGGCATAAAAGGGATCTCAATGCAAACATACATGGCAACACATGAGTATCCCATCAACATAACAACAAAGGGATCTCAAACAAAACATGACAAATCATGACAACAAGTACAACCCACAAATGATTCCGTGTCACATCAAGCAAGAATCATGAAACAATAACGAAAACAAGATCCCACATCAAACATCAAACAGGTATCTATGCAACACAATGCATCTCATAGCAAAAAGAAGTACATGAACACACTGCATATACTTCACATCCTAGGGTCATCTGAAGAAAAGGATGTTAAACTGTTGAAGCTGGCCATACCATCAATTTCACAGCGTCGAATCGTATGGAAATGAATGCTCGCACATTGAATGTTGACACCTGCACTCCACTTTGAAAAGTGGCCAAAAAATGAAATGATAAAATGGGAAATCTGAATGCACCATTAGATTTGTGGCGTCGAATAGTGAAAAATCGATTGTCAAATTTCTGAATTCTAAGAAAGTGAAAATCTGGGGCTTAAGGAATCTTTTAGATTCCGCCTAAATTCCTCAAAGATTCCCTCCTTCGGGTCATCTACAAATATGCTGCTCAGATCGAAATTCTGACTATGCCATTAGGTTTTTGTCGCCGAGAGGTGTAGGATCAACATAAAGTTTGTCCAATTTGGACACTGCAAAAATTTCACCCTCCTGAAAATTTCACCCAATCATGGTTCTGCCTGCTTTTTCTCTAGGCTCATGGTTCCCCTTGTAAATAAATTAATTAAAAATTTATGTCTCGATTTCCGTGCAAGCTCCTGGCTCCTCTATGCTGCTGGGTGCACTGATAAAATGAGTTTATATGTAAAATTTCGGGCGGAGTTACCAACAGTGGTCGTTGGCGCATTGGTAAATAAAGCAATTTGTTGAGGATGGGTCAGGGGATCAAATCCAGCCCCTCCCAAATTAACATACATATTTTTTTTCGAATTTATTATTAGGTGGCAGCTCCACTATTCTGGTGGCCTGCGCCCCATTCCCTGTCGTCAATTCCGTGGAATTAAATGCAGATTGTTTGGCATATTAGTGTTTGGGTTAGTTAAGTGATGGTGTTGCCCGGTGGGGCCCAGCCCATGGGCCGAGCGGGTTCAATCCCCGCCGGCCCTGCATTGATTGTTGGTGTGCATGGTATGAGGTTTGGGGGTGTGGGTCGGGTCCACCTGAGGTGGCCCGCCCACCCCATATGTAATATGGTTTAATGTTATTTGTTGTGGGTTAGGTTGGACTGACTGGGGTCATGGCTCGTCGGTCCTTTCTTTTTTAATATAAATTATTGTGTAGTTGCGGTTGGGTCGGCGGGGATCATGGCCCGTCGGTTCTTTAATAATTATATTTGGTTTTTGTAATATAGTTTGGGGGTGGTGGGGGTGGTGGCCCGCCACCTCATTTATATATATATATATTTTTAAATAGGTCATTTTCTTGATTTTGTCTAACATAAGGGTTATTAAACAAATTAAAGAGGCAACAATTTCGCCCGCTTTCGGGAGCTAGGTTTCATGCCCCGGGGTCAGTCAAATTGTATGACACTTAAACCTAGCCCACAACCCAACTTTGACCAAAACTTTGACTGTCTTGTTCTCCTTCATACGATCTCAGATTGACGAATCGTTTACACCGTTGCGATCAGGATGACAAGATATACGCTTTGGTCTTGGATCGAAAGCATTCTGATCACTTTGATTTTTGAGCTTCCATAAGCCCTCTTTGTCCTGTGTGTGTCTCTAGAGCCGCCTAGATCAATCCTCTCCACTGAGGAGCTTTTGGTCCTCCAAAAACATAAAAAATAACCTGCAACTTCTCTGTATCTTGTCCGCATCACAAGTGTCCTAAAAAGGTCTTGCTTCCATCTCCTTCACCTTTGTTCTTTGGAGCTTTAAGCGATGAGCCGACACCTGCAACCTCTGCAACCTGTAGTACATTGTTTTGTAAATTACATGCTTGACTTTCATGACCAACTAATGACCCAAGCATCCCACACTTGCCACGAGTTTATAACACATACTCAGTGGTCAAGTTTACATCGAAAACAAGGCCAACATTTCATTGTTGCTCCAACAAGTGATGGTAAACACATCATCACTGCAACACATGATTTACAAAGATAATGCCAAACACTATTTTTGCTATGACAAGTGATGGAAACTCAACGTCACTTTCACAGTGTAAAATGCAATACAAAATAAGCCCAGACGTCATTGTTGCTTAACAAGTGTTCGAAAACACATCATCACTTTTATATTTTAAAATGCAACAAATGATTTACAAAAGCACGACCATGACAAGCTAACATATCTAGAAACCATTTTTCACTTATCAAGGTGAATGGGTCACCTCCTTGTGGTGCATTCGATGGTCGAACAACTGCTTCACCTGGTTCATGCACCGACACTTTGTCTTTAAGGCGTTGCTCTGGATGGAGCCTCCAACATGTGGCTCTTTGATGGCCACTTTTGTCGCAATGACTGCAATACATCTTCTTTCTCTAGATCTGCTTAACATGTTTCTTTACCTGTTGTTGAGAGGGTCTTTCATGCCTCCTACTTTTGCATGCTGCTATTCTTTTCCAACACTTAGAAAATGTATGGTTATGTAATCCACAAAAGGTACATGTTTTTTGATGCCATGTTTTATGTTGATCACTAACAACATGATTATAATCTAAATGAACATTCTAATATGGAAACTGATTATACCTTTCCTTGTCGTCTCTGGTGTAAGTATGGCGATGAGAGCTTGCCTCAGCTCTTTCCCTGCCATGGGCACTGCCATGGGATGATGGGGATGTGTTCCCATCATTCTTTTTCCTCAACGATTTCGATGATGTCTCAGAAGAATCTAACACCTTCAAGCATTCTCCTTTGGTGTATCTCAAGCCTACAAATTGAGGTCTTTACATAACCTCCAATGGTTGAGTTATGCCTTGGTTATTAACACCAAGCTCTTTTTCCTCCTCGTGCCTCGTCCTGGTAAGGAGCCTCATGTTTGTCCCTGTAATTGGGATCTCCAAATCTCTGACAGAAATCATACTATGTGAAGAAGAAACCAAAAGGAAATCAACATATTTTACCTCCTCTGCTGATTTGGAAAGAAATGATGAGGGCTTCTCATCATCTGTTGTTGGTGGTTCGCTAGTTGTCTCAACGCATTCCCCAACTTCCTTTCTAACATACCCAAGTCCTGCCTGATGGAGTAATTCTTCTACTTTGATGGGGTTGACAATGCCTTGGCCTTTAATGCCTAAGCCTTTTCCTTCATAACCCATTTTCTTCAACAGTTTGGAGCCAATTCCTGTGGTATGATTCTCAAAAACAACGAAATCATCATCAGGAAACATACATGAAGATGGAGAACTACTTTCTACCTCACATGGGTCACGCTGCAGCTTTTCCAAGGTCTCGTCCTTAGTTTGCAGCGGTCGTAGCAAACTATGTTTCTCCTCTTTCTCTTCTTGTACAATCATCTTTAATTCAACGTTATCTGCTTGATTACTTTGGTTGTTGTGCTTTAGTTCTTCCAGGGCCTCTTCCGTGGCTTGCAACTGAAGTTTCAATTGCTCCTTTTCCTTTGTCTCTTTTTGTAGAGCTTCATACATTATTTTCACCCTTTGGGAAATTTTGAGCATGGTCTCGTACATCGCTTTTTCATCCTCTGTCACTGCACATTCCATTATTCACACTTGCAATTCATATCCACGCAAAGGTCGCTTTGATACCAAACTTGATCTGAGTTGACTCAACCCCTGGATTTAACCAAGATCTTTTGCTTTCGTGATGTGATTAGAATTGCATTTAAAATAACATAATTGAACATATGCATGCTGTAAAGAAGAAGGAACATGACAATCATCAGCAACATAAACATACAAGACGTTGATAATGGAGTTTGTCCAGGAGGGACTACATCTCTGGGCCCCGGTGTCAAAATGGTGTAGGTCGCTGCATTAAGTGTTGTCAATAGTGATGATGTACATAAGAGGTGATGTCACTATCATACAAGGAAAATTCCCTCACGTAGGAGTGGATCCAAGAGAAGTTCCGCTGCAGGAACTCTCATTCAAAAAGGACACCTATCAGTATGACCTAAACTCATGCATGATGATAACGATCATCCCGCCAACTGTTGGTGTGGAGCCTGATTATCTTCTATATTCAAAGGTATCGCCACATAGGACCCCAGCTCGAAATGGGGGCGGCGTTGAATGTTCGCTGCAGGGGGGGTCCAAGGGGGGCGGCTGCGACCTTTGGGACCCCCCCTTGGCGGGGGGTTTCGGGGGCAGTGCCTCCGAAGCTAAAAACAGCTGTAAAATTGCCTTGTAAAAGTATAGTAATTTCTAGTCAATCTGGGCCGTTCATTAGGCGGATGATCTGACGGTAGAACTTATGTTTAGTTTAGGGTTTTTTCCCTAGAAGGCAACCCCTCTCTTTGTATGAGGGTATTGTATTTGAGGCTGTGTGATAGATGTGTATTCGGTGTGTGAGAAACAGAGAGGTGAGACTGTGAGAGAAAACAGAGGATATTACAACGGATTTGCTGTAGGTTGTGTCTCTTCATTTTGCTGGATAATAAAAAGGAAGCACTGGCTGTTCGGGGTGGACGTAGCCCAAACTGGGTGAACCACGTATATCTGTGTCTCTCTTGTTTTGTGCATTTTCTGTGTTTATATTTCTGCAATATTTTATGTGTTCCATTGCTCCGTAATATATAATTTTCTAACAACTGGTATCAGAGCCGAAGGTCTATTTGGCTGATAAACTCACAGGAAAGAAGGGTTCCTGGTTCGAGTGGGAGCAATGGCGGAAGATGGTAAGTTTAGGGTCGAGAAATTTAACGGCCAAAACTTCTTTGTTGTGAAGATGCAGATGGAAGATTATCTGTATCAGAAAGATCTATACCTACCATTGGGCGGAAAAACAAAGATGCCGACGGGTATGAAAGACGAAGAATGGAACCTTCTCGATAGAAAGGCACTCGGAACAATACGGTTGTGCCTTGCTGCGTCAGTCGCCTTCAACATTTCGAAGGAAACCACGACAGAGGGTTTGATGCAGACGTTGTCGAAACTATATGAAAAACCCTCGGCCTCAAACAAGGTATTTCTTATGAAGGTTATTTAATATGAATATGTCGGAAGGTGGATCTGTTGCAAACCATTTAAATGATTTTAATACAGTTACAAGTCAGTTAAGTTCTGTAGGGGTAAACTTTGATGATGAAGTTAGAGCTCTGTTATTCTTGTGCTCATTACCAGAAAGTTGGAATGGTTTGGTAATGGCCATTAGTAACTCCGTTTCTGGATCTAGTACTTTAAAGTTTGATGATGTTGTCGGTGCTATCCTTAGTGAGGAAATGCGACGGAAAAGCTCCGATGAGACATCGGGAAATGCTTTGAGTGCAGAGTCTAGAGGAAGAAAAATGGAAAGAGGAAAGAGCTCAGGATATCGCAGTAAATCAAGGAAAGGCAGATCCAAGTCCAGATCGGGGATAGTGTGCTGGAAATGTGGAAAGAAAGGACACCTAAAGAAAGACTGTAGATCTCAGAAGGGAAAAGAAGGAGATGCACAACAAGAAAACAATCATGAAGCAAATGTGACAGGTGAGGTGTTACAAGATGCTTTGATTCTTTCTTTCGAAAATATTACTGATTCCTAGGTGGTAGATTCAGGGGCTTCATTCCATGCCACACCTGATAAGAAATACTTTCTTGACTATGTTTAAGGAGATTTTGGACAAGTTCGTCTAGGTGATGATAAACCCTGTAAAATCGTTGGAATGGGTAAGGTTCTTGTAAAACAACAGAATGGAAACCAATGGCTATTAAAGGAGGTAAGGCATGTTCCAGATCTAAAGAAAAATCTGATTTCAATAGGGCAGTTAGGCGGTGAAGGTTGTGTGACAACTTTCACAGATAAAGCTTGGAAGGTCACTAAAGGAGCCCTGGTAATAGCAAAAGGCGAAAAGGTTGGTACATTGTATTTATGCAATGGTATTTCTAACTCTGTTAATGCTTTAACTTCCAGAGGAGCAGATGCAGCATTATGGCATCATAGGCTCGGACACATGAGTGAAAAGGGGATGAAGATTCTTCACTCAAGGAATTTGTTGCCGGGTTTGAAGAATGTTGATTTGGACTTCTGTGAGAACTGCATTTATGGAAAACAGAAGAGAGTCAGATTTCTCAGAGTTGGGAAAGAAAAGAAGAACGAAAAATTAGAGCTTGTGCATACAGACGTATGGGGACCTGCTCAGGTATCATCTCTCGGTGGCTCTCGTTATTATGTTACTTTTATTGATGATGCAACTAGAAAAACTTGGATTTATTGTATTAAGAATAAATCTGATGTATTTGATACTTTCAAGAAATGGAAAGCTTTGGTTGAGATTGAGACAGGAAAGAAATTGAAGTGTCTTAGATCAGACAATGGAGGTGAATATTGCAGCAAAGAGTTTGATAGGTACTGTTCAGAGCATGGAATTCGCAGAGAGAAGACAGTTCCAAGAACACCACAAGAAAATGGTGTGTCAGAAAGGATGAACAGAACAATCATGGAGCGTGCAAGGTGCATGAGATTGCATGCAGGATTGCCTTTACAGTTTTGGGTAGATGCTGTAGATACTGCTGTTTATCTAATAAACAGAGGGCCTTCAAGTTCCTTGGATGGTGGTGTTCCAGAGGAAGCATGGACAGGTAAAAAGGTAAACTACTCTATTTTAAAGCCTTTTGGTTGTGAGGCCTTTGTCCATATTGATAAAGAAAATAGAACAAAGCTTGAGGCAAAGTCAAAGAAATGTACCTTTATTGGATATGGTGTTAATGATTTTGGTTATCGCTTATATGATTACGAAAATCACAAAATCATTAGGAGCAGAGATGTAATATTCAATGAAAAGGTCTTGTATAAGAATCAGTTGCAGGAAAAGAAACAGGAAAAGGAAAACAAGGAATACGCAGTTCTTGATGAAATCACTGAAAAAGTAAAGGTGCCTGAAAATAATAATAATCAACAACCACAACAACAACAACCACCACAACAGCAACAGGCACCCCAAACACCTGAAAGTGGTGTTAGAAGATCTACCAGGATAGGTAGACCCCCTGAACGATACTCTCCTTCATTATATTATTTATTGTGGACTGATTCCGGTGAACCCGAATGTTATGAAGAAGCAATGCAGGTTGAAAGCAGGAAGAAGTGGGAGGTAGCCATGGAAGAAGAGATGGACTCCTTAATGCATAACCAGACTTGGGATTTAGTCAGGTTGCCTGTAGGAAAAACTACATTGAAGAATAAATGGGTTTACAGGCTGAAGGAAGAAGATGGAGGAAAACAAAGGTATAAAGCTAGACTTATGGTGAAGGGGTTTGCACAGAAGAAAGGTATTGATTTTTATGAAATATTTTCTCCTGTTGTTAAATTGACTTCAATCAGAGTTATTTTAAGTCTTGTAGCAGCTGAAGATTTGCATCTTGAGCAGTTAGATGTAAAGACAACCTTTCTCCATGGGGATTTGGAGGAACAGATATATATGCAGCAGCCACAAGGATATGAGGTGAAAGGGAAGGAGAAACTAGTGTGCAGGTTGAAGAAGAGCTTGTATGGCTTAAAACAGGCTCCAAGGCAGTGGTATCTAAAATTTGACAAGTTTATGTCTGAACAAGGTTATACTAGATGTCACTCTGATCATTGTGTTTATTTGAAAAAGCAAAATGATGGCAGCTATATTATATTGTTACTGTATGTAGATGACATGCTTGTTGCAGGATCTAACATGCAGGAAATAAATGTGCTCAAAAGAAAATTGGCAAATTCATTTGCAATGAAGGATTTGGGAGCTGCGAAACAAATCCTTGGTATGAGAATAACTAGAGACAGGAAAAATCGTAAATTAACATTGTCTCAGAATGAGTACATACAAAAGGTGTTGAAAAGATTTAACACGCACAATGCAAAACCAGTTAGTACACCTTTTGCTAGCCATTTCAAACTTAGCAAGGAAATGTGCCCAAAGACCCAAGAAGACATGGATTATATGTCTAAAGTTCCATATGCATCAGCAGTTGGAAGCTTAATGTATGCAATGGTCTGCACAAGGCCTGATATTGCACATGCAGTGGGAGTTGTAAGCAGGTACATGAACAATCCAGGAAAGGAACATTGGATGGCAGTGAAATGGATTCTCAAATATTTGAAAGGTACCACAAATCAAGCATTATGCTTTGGTGGTTCAAACATCTCCCTACAAAGATATGT
The DNA here is from genome assembly GCA_031772625.1 of Pinus tabuliformis. Lineage (NCBI taxonomy): Eukaryota > Viridiplantae > Streptophyta > Pinopsida > Pinales > Pinaceae > Pinus > Pinus tabuliformis. The sequence continues at coordinate 112,604,469 of CM062805.1, forward strand.
TGATGCAGATATGGCAGGTGACAGAGATAACAGGAGGAGCACTACAGGATATGTATTTACTATTGGAGGAACAACTGTCAGTTGGGTTTCAAAAATCCAAAGTGTTGTTGCACTTTCAACAACAGAAGCAGAGTATGTTGCTGCTACAGAGGCTAGTAAAGAAATGATTTGGTTACAAAGGTTTATGGGTGAATTGGGTAAGGAGCATGATATGGGCACGTTATACAGTGATAGCCAAAGTACCATTCATCTTGCAAAGAACTCAACGTTTCATCCCAGGACTAAACACATACAGCTCAAGTATCATTTCATACGATCAGTGTTGGAAGGTGGAGAGTTGAAGCTGGAAAAGATACACACTAGCCAGAATCCTGCAAATATGCTAACAAAAGTTGTAACCAGGGAGAAACTGAGAATATGCTCAGTTTCAGTTGGTCTTCAAGGATGACGATGAAGATGAGAAACAGCCAGGTCCAAAGAGGAGTCATTGTCCAGCAAATGGAGCAGCGGTGGAGTTGCTACAATCAGTCTCCAAGTGGGAGATTGTTGGGTGTGGAGCCTGATTATCTTCTATATTCAAAGGTATCGCCACATAGGACCCCAGCTCGAAATGGGGGCGGCAACGCTGCTCGTAAAATGTTCGCTGTAGGGGGGGTCCAGGGGGGCGGCTGCGACCTTTGGGAGCCCCCCCCTGGCGGGGGGTTTCGGGGGCAGCGCCCCCGAAGCTAAAAACAGCTGTAAAATTGCCTTGTAAAAGTATAGTAATTTCTAGTCAATCTGGGCCGTTCATTAGGCGGATGATCTGATGGTAGAACTTATGTTTAGTTTAGGGTTTTTTGCCCTAGAAGGCAACCCCTCTCTTTGTATGAGGGTATTGTATTTGAGGCTGTGTGATAGATGTGTATTCGGTGTGTGAGAAACAGAGAGGTGAGACTGTGAGAGAAAATAGAGGATATTACAGCGGATTTGCTGTAGGTTGTGTCTTTTCATTTTGCTGGATAATAAAAAGGAAGGACTGGCTGTTCGGGGTGGACGTAGCCCAAACTGGGTGAACCACGTATATCCGTGTCTCTCTTGTTTTGTGCGTTTTCTGTGTTTATATTTCTGAAATATTTTATGTGTTCCATTGCTCCGTAATATTTTATGTGTTCCATTGCTTTGATACCAAACTTGATCTGAGTTGACTCAACCCCCGGATTTAACCAAGATCTTTTGCTTTCATGATGTGATTAGAATTGCATTTAAAATAACATAATTGAACATATGCATGCTGTAAAGAAGAAGGAACATGACAATCATCAGCAACATAAACATACAAGACGTGATAATGGAGTTTGTCCAGGAGGGACTACATCTCTGGG